>JAKUAE010000036.1:0-90579 GCA_030579195.1 Yamadazyma diospyri | reverse complement strand
TGTACGTTCCTTGTTTTGTATGCTATTGATAATGGTAAAAGAACCGCTGCTAATGTATTTTCTTCGCTTGCCTTGTTATCAATCCTCAGTGGGGTTTTCATTCAATTCCCGTACGCCATGGGTAATTTGATTGATGCAATCATATCACTTAACAGGGTTTTTGCATTCTTGGTTTTTGGTGACGAGTCAATATTCGATAATGTTGAAATGAATGAGGATAACTTGCCCTCTGACACTGATTTGGACCAGAGAGTCATTATTGCCGAAGATGCATCCTTTGAATGGACAGAATTCGAGAGTGGACAGGAGA
This sequence comes from Yamadazyma diospyri, assembly GCA_030579195.1. Lineage (NCBI taxonomy): Eukaryota > Fungi > Ascomycota > Pichiomycetes > Serinales > Debaryomycetaceae > Yamadazyma > Yamadazyma diospyri. The sequence continues at coordinate 90,269 of JAKUAE010000036.1, read as the reverse complement.
GTCCTGAAGCCAAAGCTCGGTCTTTCAACTGGTTCAGAAAGAAGAAAGTGGAGGAAAAATCCTTAGTCGAGGAGGTTTTTGATGAAGCAGTCGTAGAACGCCTGAATTTAGAGGTTGAAGAAAAAGGCAAAGCTCTTCTCCAAGCAAACTCAATGAAGAAATTTGGAGGCCTAAGAAACATCAACTTGGCAGTAAAAAAGGGTGAGTTCGTAATGATAGTTGGCTCAATAGGGACGGGTAAGTCGTCGCTATTGAGTGCTTTGTCTGGTTTTATGAATCGTACATCGGGCCATGTTCAAATCAATGGTTCCATGTTGCTTTGTGGGGCTCCCTGGGCTCAAAATGCTACCATAAAAGAAAATGTCATATTTGGTGAAGAGTATGATGAGAAGAGGTACAATCAGACGATTTTTGCCTGCTCTTTGAATGATGATTTATCTATTCTACCTGCTGGTGATTCGACTGAAGTTGGTGAAAGAGGAATCACTTTGTCTGGTGGCCAAAAGGCAAGATTAAATTTGGCCAGAGCTGTATACGCTGACAAGGATATTGTGCTACTAGATGATGTCTTGTCTGCTGTTGATGCTAGAGTCGGCAAGCACATTATGGAAACTGCTATGATGGGTTTGTTAAGAGAGAAGACCAGAGTTTTGGCTACTCATCAATTGTCGTTCTTAAGCTATGCTGATCGTGTCATCTATTTGAATGGTGACTCCACTATAGACGTTGGTACAGTTGATGAGTTGACTGTCAGAAACGAAAGTTTCCGTAAACTTCTTTCACACAAGGACAGAGACGACAGCGCCACTAAAGCAGAAGAGCAAGAAAGTGAAGAAGAGAATGAAAAGGCTAATGCAATAAAGGCCTTGAATTCCGAAATCAGGGAGGGTGACGTAAATCTCAACAAAGACGGTAAATTGATCCAAGACGAAATGAGTGCTCAGAATGCAGTCGGGTGGAGGGTTTATAAAGCAGTTTTTACGTTGGGGTCCGAAAAGGTGCATCCCCTTATACTTATCCCTTTTGCGGTATTCATTACGATGTTCAGTGAGTTTACAAGTTTATTCTCATCAGTCTGGTTATCATATTGGACAGATTATAGATGGAAGAACCTTTCGAATGGTGTGTATATTGCTGTTTATGTGAGTATCATTGTTGCACAAATCATTGCAATCTTCATTCAGTTTACTGTATATATTAGAGTCATTATTGTTGCTTCACGTTACTTGAATATCAGTGCGATTGACTCAATCCTTCATGTCCCCATGTCCTTTATGGATACGACCCCAACGGGGAGAATATTGAACAGATTCACAAAAGACACCGATGCTGTAGACAACGAACTTCCCGAGAATGTCAGGCTTGGTATATACTTGGCGGCAGAAATCATCGGATCTTTGATTTTGAGTATAATCTATATGCCTTGGATAGCTTTAATTTTTCCATGTTTGTTGATGATCATTGTTTTCATGGCAAGTTTCTTTCAGGCTTCGTCAAGGGAATTGAAACGGTTGGAATCGGTCAAAAGGTCATTGTATTTGAATAACTTCAGCGAGGCATTGAATGGATTGGAAACCTTGAAGGCATATAGAGCAACTAACCGATTTTTGGCTAGAAATGACAAGTTGGTTGATGAAACGAACGAAGCTGCTATCATGGTTTTCGCTGTCCAAAGATGGGTAGGTTTTCAAATCAATTGGGTTTGTATCATCTATGTATTGGTTCTTACCTTGTTGTTTGCCAATGGAGTATTCAGTATAAAGGCATCTTCTGTAGGTGTCGCTCTTACCTACGTTCTTCCCGTTCCTGAGTTGATGAGTGCCGTTATAAGATTTGTCACCCTAGCTGAAAATGATTTGACCAGTTTTGAAAGAATTTATGAATATGGTCACGATTTACCGCAAGAACCTGCTTACCATATCGCTGAAACGAAGCCGAAAGACCAATGGCCGCACAAAGGTGAAATTGTTTTTGACAACGTATCTATGCGTTATAGAGAAGGGTTGCCAAAGGTTTTGAAAAATGTATCCTTTGATATCAAGAGTAACGAAAGGATTGGGGTTTGCGGTAGAACGGGTGCTGGGAAGTCCACTATCATGTCGTCTCTATTCAGGATTTCAGAAGTACTCGAGGGTAAGATAACAATTGATGGCGTCGATATATCAACCTTGGGTTTACATCAGTTGAGATCTAAATTATCCATAATTCCTCAGGAATCTATCTTGTTTGCTGGTAACATCCGAAAGAATTTGGATCCCTTCCATGAGATTGACGATGGAATTCTCTGGGATTCCTTGAGAAGAGCCGGGCTAATCGAGGGGGATATCCTCCAAGATGTAAAGCTTCAATCAGACCCGAAAAACTTACACAAGTTTCACTTGAACGCCAATGTTGAAAATGAGGGCTCTAACTTTTCCTTGGGTGAGAAACAATTGATAGCTTTCGCCAGAGCTTTAGTCAAAGACTCAAAGATTTTAGTTCTCGATGAAGCTACCTCGTCAGTTGATTATGAGACTGATGCAAGAATCCAAAAGACCATCATCAACGAGTTCAGCAATCGTACAATCTTATGCATTGCTCATAGGCTCAGGACAATCTTACATTATGATAAAATTTTGGTTCTTGATAAAGGAGAAGTAAAGGAATTTGATACACCTTTGGACTTGTTCAAGGAAGAAAACTCCATCTTTCGCTCATTGTGTGATAAGTCTCAAATAACTTTAGAGGAATTTGATCAATGATTCGCCATTTGAACTTCCCAATATTTATTTATGAACGTATGAAATTCCCAAGTCTTAATAGCAAGAACTCTGTCTCAATAATCAATTATTTGTTAGCTGCACCCATACAAAAAAGTAAAAGTGTCGAGTTAACTACTTGCCGAACGAAAACCTTTTAAATTTGTTGTCTAATATACATACTATACAAAACTTAATTTAACCTTATCCCTCCCTGGGTATTACCTAATGACCCTAGTTTTGAATACTTTTCATAGCACCAGCATCGAACAATCTATAGATTTTCATGTCTTCTTTTAAGATGGGGAGATGATGAACCGTCGACACTGAATCCCTTTGGATTATACTTGGATTTATCAATGTGTCTTAGTTCAGCCAAGTCATCATCTGAATCGAAATCTGACTCCTCTTCATCCATTTCATTGATCAAATTGTCTTCACTTCCTTCGGCAGTATGTTCACTTTTAATAACTGGCTTATGTTTTTCATCCATAAATGAATATATTGTGTTATTTATCATCGAAGTTTTACCTACCAATTCCACTAATTGATAATAATATAGATCCAAAACGTCTTTGGAATATTTTATCGAATGAACGCCATTGATATTTTTAGCAGGAACACATTTCCAGTTGATTCTGGTCAAAAAATCCAATTCCAAACAGTTTAATTCGTTTAGATTAACCCCACCAACCTTTGCATAATGGTCATTAGTGAAGAAAAAATCTTCCATTGATTTTTGGCAGGTCATGGTTGCAACTAGTAAAAATCTATGAACGGTATATGAGTTCAACGTAAAAAAGGGCTGATAATTGAATGATAATAAGTCAATATAGTAGATGGTTGTTAATAAGGTTCCATTGGTAAAATTATTGAATTTGGATAATCTTGTCAAATAGTTTATAGGAGATATGTTTGGGGGTGTTCTTGAGTGGTACCTTGTCAAGACTGATTTTTTATCCTTTTCTGATTTTGCCTGGTTTTGATGTAGCTTTTCTTTAGGTATAAACTTATCGTTTAACTCGATCAAATTTGTCAACATTCTTGAGACTAACATTATCAAATCATTTAATTCACAGTGGACGAAATCTTGCGGCAAGTATTTTATGAAGTCATTCTGTGCATTTCTTGCGGCATTGTTGGTTTTTGAAGCAATCAAATCCGGTGACGATGTGGCAGTTTTTTTTATCAAATTGTAGTGATTATCGTAATTTTTAGTAGATTTTGCCTGGATTGGCGATGATTTTTGGTCATTGAATTTCAAGGATTTTTTCGGCTTAACAAAAATGATGTTCTTCCTGGAGGGCTGATTCAATCGTTTACGTTCATTATTCAAATTGATGAAAAATTTGGTTTGATCCATTTGATGTGACTTTTTTAAATACTGCTTCAAGAACGGATCAACATCCGGTTCGGTTTTTGGACTCATACTTCCCTTTTTGTGGTTTGAATTCGTTGTATCGTCTTTCAGATCCGAGTTGAGATTCAAATTTGAATTGGATGAGCTGGAATCAGAATGTATCGACACATGGCCTTGTGAATTCAGCCTGTTTATCGAATTCAACGAGTTCCTATGGCTGTCTGTGTTACGGTTGCGGTGGTTTCTTTGGTGGGTTCTTGCTTGGTCGGTTCTTGCTTGGTCGAACCCTTGAACGGATCCATTTGTGCTCCTGGGTTTCAAATAGGTGGAAAAGTCGCCCGACTTATATCGTATAGACGTAAAGGTTGGTGACAATTTGGGAGTTGTGTGAGTTGAAGTTGATGTGGTGGACATGGTTCATTGGAATCAATTAACTAAGCAAAAACCTCGAGTGATTTGTGACGAAAAAGATATTGTGGTTTATTAAAAGATTTTGAGATTTAAAACGTGGTATAGACAAAAATCTGCAATATTGATGACATATTTTTGCGAGATATTTGAGCGACAGGTTCATAAAGCGAAACGTCGGCGGACACAATTACTGCTCAGCACTATCAACCTCAGAGATCTTGTGGTCCGTGGATTGTATCTCTACCATTCTTTGCTGAAGCCCAAGACTGAATGACTATCGATAAAAAAAGCTGCACCACAATCAGAACGGGGGATTATGATTAGCATGAAGGCATTTGATTATCGTAAGAATTTTGCTGGGCTCTCGATTTCTATCAGTCAAAGAAATCTTATCAGTCAAAGACCACTTCTGAGAGTATCATCTGAAAATAACCACTATAAATTGTCGTCAGAAGATTTACGATTTAGAGCAGCGGAAAAATGCTTTTTTCATTAAAACTCTTGCTTTTTTCCCCACAGATATTCATCAGCTTTATGAAGGAGGAAGTATTTTCTTTGCACTTGCGATGTCATAGGAAGACCCGCTCCCCAATCCAATCTGTTGGAGACACCTCTCCACCCTAGCTTGTCATCCAACTCAAGCTAGTCATTCAGCTCAAGCATCAAACATTTCTTGAAGTTGTGCTGGTATAAGTGACCTTTAACAATAAATCAGGACAAAAAATAAGAATAAGATGATTGAATTGAAGAAGATCTGTTCAGCAGCAGATAACACTGGAATAGGGCTATTATAATAGTAAAACCTGTAATTTTATTGACGCGGGGGCTGTTCATGGATATGTATCAAAGGTTTGATGGACTGTATCAAAGGTTTGATGGAAAACACAATAGTAACTTCACTTGATTCGTATTCAACAAAGCAATGGCCAACTGAGTTTAGTGAAAGTAGAGTGAGACAGAACGGCTGGCGGCTACCTTATTTCTCCACATTTGCTGCTTTTACCATTTAGCTGCAAAAATTTCGTCAGTTTCAAACCGTAACCTAATTTTGCTCCAGAAGCTAGGGAGCTGAAAACGGCAACACATAAGTAGGTGTATGGAGCACTGTATTGTTGAATCTTTATTCAAGAGCGGCCATTAGTTTAGTTTAGAATGTCTTTGAACCTCCACAAAAAGAAGGGTCTTATGAGGCTGAAAGTGCTATTTTCATATCATGTCACATGACAATCACATACACACAATCACACGAAAGTAGAAATCCCTTCAGCAAGCACTGATGAATTTTCAATTGAGAGAATAGAAAGACTAATCACCATTTCATTAACTAATATACAAACAATACAATTCATTACAATTCATATTCTAACCACAAGAAAGAATTGATAACCTATTCAATTTATCTATGAAGAAGCAGAAGAATATTTGGTAACAGCTCTGGTACCTTCAGAGACAGCATGTTTGGCTAATTCACCTGGTAAGATTAATCTGACAGCAGTTTGGATTTCTCTTGCGGAGATAGTTGACTTTTTGTTGTAGGCAGCTAATTTGGAAGCTTCACCTGCAATTCTTTCAAAAATATCATTGACAAACGAGTTCATGATTGACATAGCTTTTTGGGAAATACCAGTATCTGGGTGAGTTTGTTTCAAAACTTTATAGATATAAGAAGAGTAAGTCTCTTTTCTGGTTTTGGATCTTTTTTTACCATCAGTGGAAGCGGTCTTTTTAGCAGCTGGTTTTTTTTCAGCGGGAGCTTTGGAAGCAGGTTTCTTTTCAGCTTTTGGTGCCATTGTTAATATGTAATTGAATTTAAAAAATTAAAACAAATATTAGTCTGAGACTAAAAATGAGCAAAGGAGTGAATTTAAATACTTTTTGGATCAATTGCCACCATCCACGACCTTCCGGTACAATCAAGTTTTCTTTGACGTGGGCCTTTTGTTTACATTTTCTTGATTACCGTTAACTGAAATTTACTCATGCAGCATACGATGGAAATATTGGCGTTTACCGCAATTCCCGACCTGATTGGTCAAATTGGGCGTCGTTGTTATCTATAAACACATATTCCCATAACAAATTTATCGGTGCGAAGATAATCAAAACAAATATCGTCCCCAAATTTCTGTCTACCGCGCAGCGTAGTTTTCAGAATGGAGAGAGTTTATTTCAGAATACTGCTCTGTCGGGAAATCATCAGTAATAATTCAACAAGGATAATTTTGGTGCGATAAAACAAGGGTCAACAAATTATATAAATAATCCCACTGATCCAGCTTTTGTAGAAACAAATTAAATTTCAAATTTTAAAAAATGTCAGGAAAAGGTAAAGCCTCCGGTTCAGAAAAAGCTTCAACTTCAAGATCAGCTAAAGCTGGTTTAACTTTCCCAGTCGGTAGAATCCATAGATTGTTGAGAAAAGGTAACTACGCTCAAAGAGTTGGTTCAGGTGCTCCAGTTTACTTGACTTCGGTCTTAGAATATTTATCTGCTGAAATCTTGGAATTAGCCGGTAATGCCGCTAGAGATAACAAGAAATCCAGAATCATCCCAAGACATTTACAATTGGCCATCAGAAATGATGAAGAATTAAACAAATTATTAGGTGATGTTACTATTGCTCAAGGTGGTGTCTTGCCAAATATTCATCAAAGTTTATTACCATCCAAAAAGAGTAAAGATAAAGCTTCTCAAGAATTATAAATTTAATGGTGTCATTAGTTTTTAATTGTTTAGTGTATATTAGTAATGAATGGTTTCAATGAATTCACAAATCTTCAGGGCGTGCTGCTTCCACGTGTAAGTATCTCCTTCGTGTTGCATTGTTACAGCAAGGACAACTTCCAATAGAGTAGAGGATTTATGAAAACGGTGACATACCAAGGAGAGAAGGCATAGAAGATATCTAAGATGCTCAAAATGCAATAGAACTATGACCTCAGTTGCATCACCCTAAAGGTAAAGGAAGCTAATCGAAAAATCAACATTACATCCTTGCTGTAGCTCACAATTAGTGTATTAATTTTACTTGATTCTCACATGTTGCGAAGAAACAAGAGCCAGCTCATACTTTCATTGAAGAATAGAATTTTCCGTCTCAGTGTCTTAAAGCATCTATCAAGCCGCAGGTCAAATTCGAAACTTTCATGGACGCTTTGACGCGCATGTATATCACATGACTAAGTTGGGTATTGTATGAGAAAATCTACTTTCATTCTCAATATTTGTACGGTCAAATCACTATGGAAAAATATTCCAATTGGAGGGATAAGGGTACTGGTATAAGTCCATTCACGCCCTCTTATCCTCGGTTTTCAATCATATCGCTAACAATTGCCGTCTTGAAACTACCTGTTTTTGTTATTTTATTACCGTTTATACTTCTTAATGTTAGCATTATCAAAAGGTTCGTTTTGAAATTTTTATTCAACTTCGAAACCAAAATACCTAAAATTGACAGTCGTGTCTATATAACCAACTATTCATCCCCGTTACTACTCCTACTTACAAACTTACCGATTTACATACCAAATCACAATCAAGTATACAGATATTCACCGTGGAAGTTTGTGCTTCATTCATTAGGGATAAAAGTGAAAGGTGTAAAAGTTAACCTGGTGACAACCGGTATATTACTTGTTGAAGGCACAACGTCAAACAACAAGTCAATCTTGAGATTTGAAAATTATGAGACCCCCATCAATGGAAAATTGGGTACAATGATTATCAAGTTCCTACCAAATTGGGTCACAACACCTTTACCTACCAATCCATTTATATACCTACTAGGACTTCTTGGGATTGATAAGAAGAGCTGTTTGGTCAAAGTAGTCGATCACAGTGAGTCATTGGACAGGTGTAAGAGAGACTTCAACAATAGCAACTTGAAAATGGTCAATTTTGGTATTGTGGACAAAGAAAATTATTGGAGGTACAAGTTAGAAAATCAGTGATTAGAAGTTTATTGGCGACCAGCGCGTTTACTTGTCTTTATGTTCGTGCTTTCTGTGAGTATGCCTCTCCTTTTTTCTCTTTTTGCTCCTCTCACTTAAAAATTCCATCATTGGATCTTTGAATTCATCATCTACGTTTTCTTTTTTCCCCTCTATATCCCTTTTTCTGCTTTTGTCGTTTAACGGGTTTGATTTTTCTTCATCTTTGACGGATAAACTGGCCAGTTCCTTGTCATTTCCCTCAATGATGTCATGCTCCGTGTCAGCTATCAACCCAGGCAAAAACTCCTCATAGTCTATTTTGAAGTCTTCTTCTTTTTCGCCCTGTTTTAACTTGAACCAACAATGATCAACAAGAATCTTCGATCCCATTATCACGATCCCATTCAAATTATCAACTGACAAGACACAGCTTTCCCATCTTTCAAATTTCAAGAAAGCAAATTGTCTGTTGTTCTTGCTTTCGCTGTGGTTCTCTGGATTTTCCTGCTGCGGTTGTACGTTGACGAGCTTCAAATGAGTTGGTAATCCATATTGTGAAAATATTACAAGTATGTCTTTGTGTTTCAATCTTCCATTGAGGTTTGATATGAATATGTAGCTAGAATCTCTATAATCTTGGTGCCATGAGGACTCTATCGGTGTGCCAAGCTCCCTTTGATTGAGTTGGTTGATTTTATTTATTTTATTCATCTCATGCGAATTTGATGTGCGATGAGATCGCAGAATTTTATTCATATCATGAAGAGAGATTTGAGTAAGATAGCAAAGGACGAAAAGGATGATGGCGTAATCGATGTACAGGGTTTGATTGATGTTAGTGATGATGATTTTGAGGGTGACACAATCTATCACTCAGCCCAAGACTCAGATGAGGATTCAGAAGATGAAAATACTGGGGAAGTTCACGATGAGGGCGATGAGGCATCAGATAGGGGCCACGAGGAAGATGAAGATAACGAAAGTGACCCACAGCCTGATCATTTAAGTGAAAGCGACATGGACAGCGATTATGAATTGAACAAATTACTTGCCGAAGATGACCGGACTCTTGTTTCTGAGTCTGAATCTGACTTAGATGAGCCAAAATCCATCAACTTGGATATTCATACCAAATTTTCGGATGGAAGACCAAGAGTAATCAAACCAGAGATAGAGCCTATTTATGACAGTGATGATAGTGATGCTGAAGCTACGAACACCATTGGAAATATTCCAATAAGTGCTTATGACGAAATGCCGCATATTGGTTACGATATCAACGGTAAGAGAATCATGAGACCTGCTAAAGGCAGTGCATTGGATTCTTTATTAGAAACCATCGAATTACCTGAAGGTTGGACCGGATTGATAGATTCAAACACAGGTGGTAATTTGAAGATCAGTAGAGAAGAATTGGAGTTAATCAAAAAAATCGAGAATCATGAAAACACCGGAGATATCAACATCTATGAACCTATTGTTGAATGGTTTAGTAGCAAAGTTGAGACAATGCCATTAACTGCTGTGCCTGAGCCAAAAAGAAGATTTGTACCTTCCAAACATGAAGCAAAGAGAGTTATGAAGATTGTGAGAGCCATCAGAGAGGGAAGAATCAAATTAGGTAAAGATATCACCGAAGAGGAAAAACCTCAATTTGACTTATGGGACGAGGAAGATGATGTTGTAGATCATGTGATGAATTTGAGAGCACCTAAATTAAGTCCTCCCACACATGAACAAAGTTACAACCCACCAGAAGAATACCTCTTGACTGAGAAGGAAATGGAAGACTTGAAAAATAATGAAGACATAGACGACTTGAAAAAAATATTTCCAAAGAAATATACTGCTTTGAGGAAAGTTCCTGGATACCAGCAAGGTTTGAGAGAGAATTTCGAACGTTCTTTAGATTTGTATTTGGCTCCTAGAGTTAGACACAACAAATTGAACATTGATCCTGATAGTTTGATTCCCGATTTACCATCTCCGAAGGATTTGAATCCATTCCCCATCAAGTGCTCTACTGTTTATGAAGGTCACACAGGTCGTATTAGAAGTGTTTCGATCCATTCTTCCGGTTTATGGGTAGCAACTGGGGGTGATGATAAAACAGTTAGAGTCTGGGAACTTCTTACAGGCCGTGAAATGTGGAAATTGGATTTGAAAAGTTGTGATATAGATGAAGAGGATACTGTTGACAGCTTGGAGTGGAACCCAGACAACGATCTCGGATTATTAGCCGTAGCTGTAGGAGAAAAGATTGTAATGGCCGTACCTCCAATATTTGGCTTCGACATTGAGAATAAAAGTAGTTTACATATTGAAAGTGGTTGGGGACATGACACTTTTGATGCTAAGAAGAATGTAGATGACAATGGCGAGGCCAAAAAAGTGTATGGTAAATGGTTGCCTCCAAATGAAACTCAGAAACAAAATAGTATATCTGTGATAATCCAACTCAAACATACAATAAAAAAGATTTCATGGCATAGGAGAGGTGATTATTTCGTCACGGTGAGTCCAGATGGAAAAAATTCTTCCGTTATCATTCATCAAGTTTCTAAACACACGTCACAATCACCTTTCCGTAAAAATAAGGGATTGACTGTTGATGCCAAATTTCATCCTTCGAAGCCTCAATTATTTGTTGCTTATCAACGTACGATCAAGGTTTACGATTTGGCAGCTCAAACGATGATAAAGAAATTAATGCCAGGCTCAAGATATCTATCGTCGATTGATATTCACCCCCGTGGTGATAATCTTCTTGCATCATCTTACGACAAGAGAGTTTTATGGCACGATCTTGATTTGTCTGCTACCCCATATAAAACATTGAGGTATCATCAAAAAGCTGTCAGGGCCATAACTTTTCACAAGGGTAATTATCCATTATTCGCCAGTGGTGCAGATGATGGTTCAGTTCATGTTTTCCATGGTATGGTATACGACGACTTGATGAGTAACCCCTTGCTTGTTCCGTTGAAAAAGTTGGGGGGTCATAAAGTTGTTGATAGCGTTGGTGTGTTGGATGTCATTTGGCATCCAAAAGAGCCCTGGTGTATTAGTGTTGGTGCTGATGGTGTTGGTAAATTGTGGACTACTTAAGGTCGTGTACATTTATATAGAAGAAACATACTTGTAAATGCATAGTAATATTATCAGGTGCTTTTATACACTCTGACTAAAGTTTTTTCCTTGTACTCTGCTACATAGACATCTTCAACGTCGCCCTGCCACATTAAGTCCCATATGGATTTTATATTATCAACCACCCCGACATTATCTTCATGAGTAATCCAGTCCAATTGTTTGAAATCCAAAATACCTTCTCGGGTACCTAACGGGTACTTCTCTGTCAACCGGCCATTGTCAATTGACCCAGTAAATAGCCAAACATATCCAAGATCAGTGCCATCACGAAGCCATCTTAAACATCCCCTGCACACGTAGTCTTCAACATGTAATCCAGTTTCTTCGACTGTTTCTCGAATGATGCATTCCATGGGTGTTTCATTGGACTCTATCTTACCTCCAACCCCATTCCACTTACCCATGTGTGGATGCTTTTGCCGATTTAAAAGGAGGACTGTATCGTCATTTCGGATAAACCCTAGGGTGTACATCGTGCGATTTTTTGTGTGATCTCTGATTCATTATATGTCACTAAAGAGGATTTTCAAGGTGATTCGTCATGTGGAAACGCTGTATATAGACTATAATTCAAACCATGGACAGCTATCGAACTCCAAAATAAATAAAAAAAAAAATTCTTTTTTCTATTTTCAGTGAATTTCACTTTTTGCACCCAAATATTACATTACAGAGGAGCAGAAGAATTTATTCAAATTTTTTTAAAAAAAACTCGTAAGGTGTTCTAAAAATCACCAAAAAATCACAGATTGATCATAAAAGCTCAATCAAAGTTATAAGTTGCCAGTTAATACTCAACACTTATAATTGTGAAGAAAGGGCCTAGTCAAATATGAGTGATATAAAGAAGCGTGATCAAGCATGCTTCTCGACCTACATCCAGCTTTAGACGCAAATGAAATATCTCATCTACTATGCAGTACTTACCAACTGGAATGGGGGTCGGTGGAGTTGGAGAGTCACGTAAAAACAAACTGTGGAGTTTGGCTCCCTCTGTTTACTCCGATGTGCGCCCCAACAAAAACATAGTAATAAAACTAGAGATGGGAATTACACGACTTCTCCCACCAATCCGAAGTCCAACGTTTTCCAAAATTTAATTTCCAGAATTTAACCACAGCAACAATTTATAGTGATCATGTCAATTCCATTTAGTGATATTCAAAAACAGACCAACGACTTATTAGGTAGAGATTTCTACCACTTGTCCCAAGGATCAATTGATATTAAATCAACCGCTCCAAATGGCGTCAATTTCACCGTTAAAGGTAAAACTGCCAAAGACAACACTATCAACGCTTCTCTTGAAAGCAAATACACCGATAAATCAAGCGGTTTGACTTTGACCCAAGGATGGAACAATTCCAACTCATTGGACACCAAAATCGAATTGAACGAATTGTTGACTCCTGGTTTAAAAACCGAATTGATCACCAGCTTGGTTCCAAATGGTAACAGAAATGCTAAATTGAACTTTTACTATCAACACTCAATTGTTAACACTAGATTATTCTTTGATTTATTGAAAGGTCCATTGACCACCGCTGACTTGACTTTCAACCATGATGGTTTCATTGTTGGTGGGGAATTAGGTTACGATATCTCCAGTGCCAAGGTCAACAAATACAATGTTGGTTTGGGTTACAAAAACCCATTATACTCAGTTGGTTTAACTGCTTCAAACAACTTGTCAGTTTTCTCTGCTGCTTACTACCACAAAATCAGTCCGTTGGTTGAAGCTGGTGCTAAAGCTACTTGGGATTCAGTAAAATCTTCAAACGTCAATGTTGAATTTGCTGCCAAATACAAATTAGATGCATCATCTTCAATCAAAGCTAAAATTTCAGACTCCGGTTTAACCGCTTTAGCTTACCAGCAAGTCTTGAGACCAGGTGTTACTTTAGGTTTGGGTGCTGCATTTGATGCCTTGAAATTAAGTGAACCTGTTCACAAATTAGGTTTCAGCTTATCATTTGCTGCTTAAAATCACTCAAACATGGTAGATTTATAATCGATTATTCATCAACTGAATATTTTGTAGATCTAATTGATAATAAAAAATGCTCTATCTTTTTGTTTTTCCAAATGTTACACAAAACCATTCGAATGTAGTCGCATCTGAAGAAATCTGAGACTTTGTTATAGTGTGGGAGATGGAAAAATCTAATGTGTTGTTTATGGCCAGGCCATACTACACACCCAAGGAGTTATCGTATCTTCATTCAAAAACTATTCATGAATCGAAAAAGGTTCTTTATAATCAAAGAAAGCATCAGATCTATCAATTTTTATTTCAAACAATCAAATTCTTAAAGCTTCCCTTGAAAGTCTTGAATACTGCAATGATTTATTACCAGAAATACTATCTATTCAACATATTCGAAGAAGATTTCGCTGATTTCTCGAATATAGAGAAGAACATGGAACTAGATGCTTATAACGTGGGATTGGCTGCAGTATTTTTAGCTTGCAAGAATGAAGATTGTATAAAAAAATTACGAGATATTCAATTAATTGCCAACAAAATAAGGGACAATCAAACCGACGATAGCTTTGTGGAATTACAAAGGAAAGTGATACTAGGATTGGAATTTAAATTGTTGCAAATTTTACAATTTAACTTCAATAATCAAATCAACCTATCAATCGATGCATTAGTTTTACAATTTTGTAAAAAAATCAACTTGAACTACCAGTATTCATATTTTAGTTGGTTAGTTGCTTTTGACTTGATGTTGACCCCGATAAACTTGACTTTACCACCTCATTGCGTCGCCCTTGCGATTATCATTATAACGTTAAATTTTAAACCCGACGATTTAGCTAATAACGAGCCTCTGAACAAGAACGTCGATAGAATTTTGGATGACTTGAATCCAGCTAATTTTCACTGTCCTGAGAAATTAGTGAATGAAGGCATACTTTACATTTTGGATTTCTACATCCATCAATACAATTTGTCAATATTAAATCATCATTTACCGTTAATCAATGATGAATTGAATAAAGAACAAATTTTCAAATTTATGAGTCTTAAATCAAAGTTCAATAATCTAGAGACTATGAATGAACTGTCCGTCAATGAAAATCTTTTGAAACAAGACGAATCACTTGATGTGTGGGATTATTCAATAAGCTCCAAAGGCACAGTGAGGTATATAAACAAAAGGAAGAGACTTTTGCTTGAGTTGAACAAGTAGTCTACGGGCCGTCTTCAATATGCTACGTATCTAATTTATATGAAACTTTCGTTCCTACCGAGTGCAAACCAGCTTTGAAATCACTAAAATTGACTGACTCAACATCTCCTTTCAAGCTAATATCATTACTATCTGCCCATTCGGAAGGTATCACAGAAGTGTCCTGAGTATAAACTAGTATATTGAATGTGTACTCGCCTGCCAAAACGGGTAGATAGGTTGATGAACTGGTAATTTGTCTTATTATTGTTTGTATTTCTCTTTTTTCACTATTTTTGGTGGTGGCGTTCTCATTGTTCTCCAAATCAAACTCCCATCTCTCAACAGCTTCTCCCTCGTCTTTATCTATTATAATCAATATCAATTTCTGCAATTTAGTACCATAAACCCATTTCTTTATCTGGTCAAGGAATTGATTTATATATGATTTGATATCTTCATCAATCACCCTCACTAAAGGTAAGTCGTATTTTTTCACTGTCTGAAAATCTTCCGCTGGATATATACCTCTCTGGAATAGTATATTGTTGATTGAAAACTCAAAATAATCACACACAGTTTTACTGGATCCTTTAAGTGCAAGTTTTGTCATAAGCTAAATCGAAATGCGCGATTATGTATAAATAATGGTATGTGATGGCTGAAAATAGCACATCCTACGACTCAATTATTAACTCAATTAGTGGCACAATGTTAAGAAGCGGAATCTAACAGCTGAGGCTGAATCTACAAAGATCGAAAAAGACAAAGCCAAAATTCAACATTACGCTGGACTAACGAATGAAATATTCAACTCCAGGGAGGCTAAAGAGTATACTGTTGAATACCTCAATAAAATAACAGACTTGCTCGGATTAAATCCTGAATTTTATACTATGTGGAATATCCGAAGGGAGACGTTGGTAGAACTTTTTAAAAAGGGTCAATTAGAACCTCAATTGACCTTAGCGGATGAATTGACTTTCGTGGTGGTCTTGATGAAAAGGTTCCCAAAGTGTTACTGGATTTGGAATCATAGGTTGTGGTGCCTATATACCTTAAATGACAATGCTGATTGGCAATATGAATTGGGAATAGTGTCCAAACTTTTGTCACTAGATGAGCGTAATTTTCACGGTTGGCAATACAGAAGAGTAGTCATCGAAAACCTTGAAACCAATGACAAGCTTAGGAATTTGATAATCAATTTAGGTGAATTCAAATTCACATCATCCAAAGTTAATAGCAATATTCTGAACTTTTCAGCATGGCATAATCGTTCGAAATTGATTCCAAAAGTCTTTAATCTAATACGGGAGCTTGGTTATGAAGAAGAGCCAATATTCGAATCTAAAGAGTCTTTGATAAAGCATGAGTTAAATTTAGTGAATACTGGTATGTACGTAGATATTGACGATTCATCGATCTGGGTTTATCTCGAGTGGTTGTTGAGTGATGAATTTTTCATCAGTGAATTAGGCGAGAGCAGGTATCAAGAGATTTTGAACACACAACTCAAACTCATAGAGGAGCTTAACGAATTGGAGATTCAAGATAATGGTAAAGACAATTGTTGGTGTTTGAAGGCCGTCATCACCATAAATGAACTTCTTGGCAATAGGCTGGAAATAAGAACCACTCTTGAGAAGTTGATCAGGACAGATCCATTGAGAAAAGGAAGGTACATCGATCAGCTAAAAGCCTATTAGTTCTTGATATTTATTGTAAGATCTGATACGAGTATACATTCTACGTTCAACGAGAGCCCTAATGTTCACATAAGGAGAATTGTCTTATGTATGGATTCATCTCATCGTCATCTTTTTCTTTAGCCGATCTTTCTTCCATCAATTCCACTCTTGTTTTCTTCGCTTCATCTAGCGTTAAGGGTTTGAAGTTGGATCTGATACCATCAGGCACTAGATCGGAGCTCTTGTCATCCCACCATTCTTTTTGTTGTGGGGGCACTTCTTTGGTGGTTTTTACAATATCGTTGTGAGGATCAACAAGGAAAAAGCATAAAATTTTTCTTACACCTGCTTTCGTTTTGTCCTTCAACTCAAATGAGTCTACATGATGTTGAAAGGCATTGGGAAAAATGACCACCTTACCTTCCTCAGCCGTCAATGAGCCCAAATACTTTGTCATTTTATCTTCGTCATGAAGACCGAAAACCTTTGAGCAATAGAGTTCATCATTCTGGTCGTAGGGAGGATCTTCAAATGACGTACGAAATGACAATTTGGACTCCGTGATGTTGGTCACCTCATAATAGTATAATACAGTAGCAACGATGTCTTCATTAATGGTACCCTCGACATGCCACGAGCCACCCTTGTATTCTGGGTTCTCTGGGGTGAGCTCGATATTGGCCAACTTAACTATGACTTTCAAATTCTTGAAATCTTTCAACTCGAACTTTTTCGTTACTGGGTCCTGTCCATATTCTGGGGCAAATGTCTTCAAATACTGCAGTTTAATATTTTTTTCAAAATCATCATACAAATCCCAATCCCTCTCACCAGTTTCCTCCTCTTGTTGGTCTAATTTTTCTTCCAATTCTTGAAGTTTTTTTTCACATTCTTCGGTATAACCGTCCCCAAACCCCCCATAATCGATCCTTAGAACTTCTGGGGACTGATAACGCGACAAAACATAATTCAAACCACCAGTCACGTCATTGAAAATCCTTTCAATGGAGGTGTATAATGATTTATGCTTTGGATGTAAGTTGTTAATATACGAGGCAATTTCGAAGGTACTGTCCTTATTAGTCCATAAACTTGGTAGCCATTGGAACTTCTCAGAGACACCCCAAGAATCAACAGAAGGCTTTACTTTTGCAATACTTTCGTCGAACTGGGCTATTTCGTGAGCTCCATCCCTGATGATAGGGGTAACACCATACTGCAATGGAAATAAAGATGGGTGAACGATGTCAACAACTTGATTTTTTGAACCTGGGTGGTAGTCTTTTTCGATCAGATCGGAAAATTCATCAACTTCTCTGACCAATTTAACTCTTACATCTTCATCGATCGGTTTACCACTGATGATCTTGTCGTCACACCCAATTGTGTAGGAACCCAACTCATTGGTTAATTTATCATACCATTGAAGTTCTCTAATAGTGAAATCAAAAATTTGCTCCTTTGAGTCACTGTCAAGTTGTTCAATCAATTCTTTTTTCCATTTTTGAACGATTCGATGGTCTTTGTATTTTTCTTGCCAATTTGCTTTTGATCTGATGGCTTTTGATAATTCGATTATGCGCCACTCATTCACGCATCTTGGTTTCGGTCCTTGACCAGCGAAAGGAAACCACCAAGGGTGGGGAAATGTCATTCTAAGACGGTACCTAAAGCTGTTAATTTTAGAGGTATTTGATATGTAGTTGCGGAGATGAATGAATTTATCTATTGGTTACGAAATATTCGTAAAATTGGTAGTGGATGGAGAATTTAAAATAAGCCACATCAGTGCTCGCATAATGAAAAACCACGATTAAAAGGGGGAATCAAATCCTCGTAAAGATCTTTAATTGACCTTTCGTTCATTAAGTCTTCTCGTATCTTTAGCATGTCACTCAATGGAATCGGCCACTCTCTGCCCAATTTTTCAATCTGAGACTTTGTCAGCTCGTCAATTAAATCTTTCCAATCAGGTTGTTGGGGGGGTACCTCGTCGGTGGTCTTCACCAAATTATTGTGCGGATCAACTAAAAACATGCATAATATTTTACGGTGACCAGGTTTCGATTTATCCTTCAATTCAAAAGGATCGACATGGTGTTGAAAAACATTTGGGAAAATAAGCACTCGGTCTTCCTTGCACTCCACGGAACCAATGTTTCGATTCAAAAGATCTTCATCCCCCATATCATAGAAGTGCCTACAGTAAAACTCATCACCCTGCTCATAAATAGGTTCCTCAAAAGTAGTCCGAAAGGATAATCTCGATTCGCTGATATTTTCACTGTCATAATAGTATAGGATGGTGGCGACAATATCTTCGTTGATCGTGCCCTCAACATGCCATGAGCCACCTTTGTAATCAGGTTTTTCTGGTGATAATTCGATGTTAGCCAATTTGACAATTAGTTTCAACTCACTTGACTCCGTAACATCGAACCTCCCAATTTCAGGCTTCTCATACTGTATTGTCAATGGCTTTACATATTCCTTCTTCAAGCCCTCGAGCCTTTCGAGTTCCAGTAGGAATTCTTCCTCGGAAAGTTTGCTCTTGAACAAATCACTTCTCATAGTATTATATTCGTCTTGATAAGCCTCATCTCCAGGGGGAACAGGAACTCTAATTACTTGATTGGAAATAGTACGTGATAAAACAAAGTTCAAACCAGGGATACACAAATTGAATACTGATTCGATAGCATCATACAAAGCTTTATGTTTGGGGTGTAGATTATTGATGTAAGATTTGAATTGAAATTTATCACCGTTTTTAACCAATAAGCTCGGTAACCACTGATATTTTTTGGAGCTTAAATGATCAGAAACTCCAAACTTGAAGTTTTGGACTTCTTCAGAATAAGGCACTAACTCAATACCATGTTCGGTCTTGGTAGGAGTGATTCCATATTGATAAGGATAAAGTGATGGATGAACCAAATCTAAAACCTGATCATTCGAGCCAGGATGGTAATCTTTTTCCTGAATCGATGCAAATTTCTCTACTTCATCTATCAATTTGCCTTTAAGCTCGGCAGGAATTGTGCTGTCACTTGTAACTATCTTGTCGTCACACTCGATAGTATACTTGGGAATCGTCTCGCCCAATTCAACATACCAATCTAGCTCTTGTAGAACGTATTGATACAACTTTTCAATATTCTTTCTGTCTGATTGACTACATAATTCTGATTTCCACTTTTCGACAATAGTTTCATCTTTATATTTAGTTTGCCAATTAGGTTTTGACCTGATAGCTTTCGAAATCTCAATAATTTCCCATTCATCAACAGACAAGGGCAATGGTCCTAAGTCACAAAGCGACATAAACCATGGATGCGGAAATGGGGATTTGGTATGCTTAACAGTCAATGCGTCAGACATTATCATACTGGGGTTGCTGAAGTGGGTCCTTTCGGGTAGGTTATATATTTGACGGTGCGGCAAATATGCAACCCGAGGAGTCGAGGTACGAGAAACTCGTATAATTTGAGCGATTGTGGCATCCCCCAAATTTTCGATTATTTCTCAATAGATGATGAATGTAGTACCACATGCACACAATGAGGTGTTGTTAAACGACTTGTATGGTTCGTCTCTGGTCTTCTAATAACTATGGAGAAAAGGGCAGCAGAATTCAGTGGGGAAGGGAAACTCACTCTTGCCGCTTTTTGTGATCTGACCAATCCCACTTCTAGAGTATACAGTAAAGCATACGATTCTTAGTGTTTTATTGCAAAGCTTCGTCCGTTTCTCTGCCAAAATTCTCTAGAGAACCCCATATTCGTACTTGTCTGAGAACTATTTGGGGAGGAGATGAGATGCGAAAAAAATTAAAATGGCTAAACCAAGAGGAAGAAGAGCTAAAAAGGTTGAGGGAGTTGAATTCTCCATAGATGAGCAGCCAATTCTTTTGCCTGGTAATACACAGATCGCTGAAAGCAATACTCACGGTGAGAAGGGAGAGAAGGCAGATGATAAAACAACTTTTTATGGGTTAGTGGATAGCAATGAAATGGATTATTTTAAACAAGCGGAATCAACTTTGAATATAAATTCATTTGAAACAGACGAGGAGAGGGAGGGTTTTGTTAATTCTGTTCTAGAAGAAGCTCAAGGAAAAGAATTGAAGCTAGTGACAAATCAAATCTGTTCCAAGTTAATGGAAAGGCTAATATTAATTGCAAAAGATGATAAGATAAAATCGATCTTCAGGCAGTTTCAAAATCACTTCGTTGCCTTATCTGTACATAAGTACTCATCCCATGTTTTGGAAACC
Organism: Yamadazyma diospyri; assembly: GCA_030579195.1. NCBI lineage: Eukaryota > Fungi > Ascomycota > Pichiomycetes > Serinales > Debaryomycetaceae > Yamadazyma > Yamadazyma diospyri. The sequence continues at coordinate 69,526 of JAKUAE010000036.1, read as the reverse complement.
CTTTTTGTAAGGATAGCTTCCTTGATTGAAAAAGAGCTCATAGGTGAACAAGAGCCGGAGGAAAATGAGAATGGAGACGATTCGACTGTCGTGACGGCAGAAAAGATGTTTTTGTCCATGTTGAATGAAATAAAGCCTCAATTGAACACTTTAGTCACCAATCAATACGGATCACATGTTATAAGGTTGGTCATTTTAATTATTTCAGGTAAAGAGTTGCCCTCTACTACATTGTCGAACTCAACCTTGAGATCGAAAAAGTCAAAGATTGCAAGGAAGATGATTGAAATAAAAGATAGCGAAATCTTCAATCGAGCATTTCAAGTTCCCTCAACATTCAAGAACGAGATTGCGGAGGTTGTCAAGCACATCATCGCAAAAAAGGACACAAAAGCTATGAGGTCAATGGCTATTGACAAGATCGGCTCTCCAGTAGTACAGTTATTATTACAAGTTGAAGGTATAGTTGATAGAGAAAGGGCCATGTGGCATTTGATTTTCTTGGGCGAGAAACTGCCAAAGGACCCTCAAGAGGAAGCTTTCGTTGAGCACTTGTTGAGTGATCCAGTTGGTTCACATTTTCTCCAATCTTTGGTAAATGGTACCGGTGTTAGGTTGAGCTATATTGAGAGACTTTATCAATTATATATGAAGGACAGAATTTTGAAATTATGCCATAGATCAACAACAGGGGTGTTTATAATTCAAGCGTTATTGCACAAGTTGAAATCTGTTGAAGTCAAATTTATTTTGGACCAAATCATACCAGAATTGTCTGGACTTTTATCTATTAACGACAACCAGAATTTAGAATTGAGTACTAATGTCATAGATGCGTCCATTGAGCAAAAAAATTATCAACGTCAAGAAATTATTAATCAATTGTTTTTGAAGTTTACACCGAATTTTGACCCCGTAAACTTGGAAGCCAATTTTGACAATGTTCAAGAGAATCAAAACCCTGAATTATTCGAGAATATCTTAGGTTTATCTAAATCCACTTTGGGAAATACTAGAGACGATTGGCCCACGGCTGAAGAAAGAAGAAGATCTCTATTACTCGAAAAATTAATGCAGTATGATTATAATTTTGTAATCTGCACCTGGTCGAATTTGTTACAATTGCCACCTACGAGGTTCGTTCAAATGTGTTTACACGGTGTTTTCAGCCATGTTGTGGAAAATTCTTTGGTTGTGCAACCCAATGAACCAAAACCTTTGTCATTCATAAGGAAAAGAGTTTTGAACTTGTTTACAAGTAACATCTCAAAGTTGGCAGTTAATTCGTACGGTTCTCATATTGTGGACAAATTGTGGGATTTTACCATTGGGCATAACATGTACAAGGATAGAATTGCTACTGAGCTTTTATCGAACTCTAAAACCGTGAAAGATAGCATCTACGGGAAATTGGTGTGGAAAAATTGGTCGATGGAGTTATTCACTAGAAAAAAATATGATTGGAAGCAGTTAGTCAAACAGCAAGAGATAGAATTCGGAAACACTCAAGTAAAGCCAATACATTTGAAAATGCAGCAGTTAAGTGAACAGTCAAACTCAAATTCAAAAGATTTTAACGAAAAAAACAAATTCAATAACTATAACAATAGAAACCATTTCAATGATGAAGAAGAGATTAAATCATTCAAAAAACAGAACAGGGGCCGTAATAGAAATTAACTGTTCTAAAAATAGTATATCTGGTAGTCTATTAGGTCTACCCAAACTATGTACATTATAAACTTTTAATGAAATACTCTTCCAAAACCTTCTCATTCACTGCAGTTGGACTATCTACCACCATATCAACACCTGACTGATTTTTAGGAAAGGCTATAACATCCCTGATACTTTTACTTCCTACTATCATAGTACATAATCTATCAAATCCAATTGCTAACCCAGCATGAGGAGGACACCCCATGCTCAAAGCATCTATTAGATGTCCAAACAAGTTTCTGTAATCACTGATAGCCAATACTTCCTCGAAGATGTACTGTTGTAATTTAGGATCGTGAACTCTTCTGGAACCACCTCCAACTTCTACCCCGTTGATCACCAAGTCATAATGTTCGCCATGTGCCTGTAGGGGGTTGGTAGACAATAGTTGATAATCTTCGGATTTTACCATAGTGAATGGATGATGTGTTGATTCGTACCTTGTCGCGTTGTAAGTTGGATACGCATCATCGAACTTGCTGGTTTCTATGGGGTTGAACAAGGGAAAATCAACGACCCAGCTTCCGACGAAGACTTTCGAGGCGTCATATTCTGCAATAATCCCGTCATCAGTTTCGATCGGTCTTTGCCATTTGCCTGCATATTCGGACATTGCTAGTTGTCTCAATCTTCCAAGAGGAGTAGGGTTTTCATAAGGTAACTCAGCTCTATCACTGAACGCAATGATATCACCAATTTCGAGATTCAATTCTTGATCCAAGGTGTCCTCGTTCCCTTTCAAATTAAGAACCCCCTTTTCAACAAATTTGTTGTACCACTTGATGTCGGAATCTCTTTTGATAGCTATTACGTATGGTTTACGTCTAGCATAATTCAAAGGGTCAGTCAAAGCGTTTGGTATTTTTCCATTGACCAAACCTTGTTTTAAAACACAGGCTTCAACAATAGGAAACTCTTTATTATTGGATACAAAGAAGGCACTTAAATCTTTGAATGTCAAATTAGATCTTAAATCAGGTTTATCGATACCATACTTGCTCAATGCCTCTGAATAAGGCAATTTGGTAAAATTTATTCGATCTTTCTCAAGATGTTTCAATGCATTCAAATTTCCTCTCTCGTTGACAACATAAATGGGTAGCTCAGCGATTTTGTTAAACACCTGATATATTACGTCCTCAACTACTAACTGGACTTGCTCACTTGAGTTAACAAAACTCATTTCCAAGTCGACTTGAGTAAATTCAGGTTGTCTATCAGCCCTCAAATCTTCATCACGGAAGCATTTGGCAATCTGGAAGTATCTGGTGAACCCAGAGCTCATTAGAATCTGTTTATATTGTTGGGGTGATTGAGGAAGGGCGTAAAACAAATTGGATGATCTAGTTGGGACTAAAAATTCTCTTGCTCCCTCTGGAGTAGATTTAAACAACAAAGGAGTTTCGATTTCAGTGAAGTCGTGATTCTCTATGAATGTTGACCTAATCAAGTTTGCGATCCTACTTCTAGTCCTTAAGTTGTCCTGGAATTTTTTTGTTCTTAACTGTAGGTAACGAAAATGTGGAGGTAAATCTTGTGGCTTCTGATGCTTTAAATTATCCAATCTAGCGGCCTCTAAATTCGATTCATTCAACCGCTGATACTTATCAACTAACAACTCCCATTGTTTAGAGCCATCTCGGGTCTCTTTGAGTTTCACCACACCAGACACACTGCATGATTCTTCCACTATAGAGTTTTCGATAGTCTTAAAATACTTTCCTTGGGTGAATTCGGGTTGGAATATCAACTGCACTAAATCTCCATTGTGATCTCTGACTTCAGCGAACGAACGTTTCGCCATTAATCTAGGCTTTCGGTTTAAATGTCCATTAAGAACTATTGCCTGATTTAAAAACTCATCTATATTACCACTTACTTGGTTGATGCTATGAGATCCGATTTGAAAATTGAATTTCTCAAGAGTGGTAAGGGGCGGTAAGGTAGATTTGAAACGACTGAATGTGACTCTTGATCGAAGTGACATCGATACTTCGACTAGCTCAATGGTGGAACAAAATGCGATATTTCCTATTATGAGCAAATGGTAAAAAAGGCTTTGATGTTGATAAATGGGAATTTCTTAAACTTGAACTACCAAAGTATATAACTATAAAGTCAAATTCAAGTTAGAAAATGATATCGGCTTTGAACTTCAGACTATCCAGGGTAGTGATATGCTGCATTCTTTTGATAAATGCAATCTTCATAATGGAGGTAGTACAATACTTTTATAATGTTAGTGTATTTGATTATTTTCCTCGAAACGTTAAGGCATCGCTGACTCAGAGTGGAACATCACAAAGTGCCGGTTGTATAATAGAGCCCAATAATGTGCAATTCAAATTCATCAATCCCAAAAATAAGAAAGGGGATCCTAAAGAAATAACAAGGCAGAATGAAGAGTTATATGATAAATTGATGCAGCAGGAAATCAATGAACCCAAGGATGTGGACATATCGACTATCAGACCACCACCAGAAGAAGAAATTGACTCCTATGACAGAGCCAGTGCAGTAATTGTGGCGTTGGTTAGAAATACTGAAATGACTAAAATTGCAAGAACTATCAAAAGGTTTGACAAGAAGTTTAACAGTAAATTTCGCTACCCATATATGTTTATAAACGACGAGCCGTTTACAGATAGGTTCAAGAAGAGAATGGAGAAGTTGATACCGGGTCCGAAAGAATATGTAGTACTCCCCAGTGAACTATGGGACAAACCTGACTGGATTGATACTGAAAAAGAGGAGAAAGCCATGATCCAGCTCGAGAAACAAAATACCGCTTATGCGAGAAAGGGGTCCTATCATAACATGTGTAGATTCTACCTGGGGCTTATGTACAATGTCCCAGAACTACAAAAGTATCGATATTATTGGAGAATCGAACCCGACGTTCAATTCAATACAGAGATCAACTACGATGTGTTTAAGTATTTGGAGAAAACGGGAAAAATTTACGGGTTCACTGTCAGCTTATACGACATTGAACTTACTATAGAGAGTTTATGGCCGGAAACCTTGAAATTCTTGAATTCAGGTGATAATTATAAGTATGTTGACCCGAACGGAGCATTTCAGTGGCTTTTAGAGAATCAACAGCACCCAGAGAAAAACAAAAAAACGGGGGGATATTCAACCTGTCATTTCTGGTCGAACTTTGAAATAGGGGACATGAATTTTTTTCGTGGCGAAGCTTACACCGAATGGTTTAAACATTTGGACTCGACAGGGAATTTTTACTACGAAAGATGGGGGGACGCCCCAGTACATTCGGTTGGTTTGGGATTGTTTGCACCAAAACACAAAATACATTGGTTTAGAGACATAGGGTACTTTCACGATCCGTATGGGAACTGTCCCAATACGCCATCAACTGGGTCATGTACTATAGGTAAGTTTAGCAGATGGGTTCATTTGGCTGACCAGAATTGCATAGCAAGTTGGATCGATTATTCAATGGACGACCCTTCACTAATCTACTGATTATGAAGCACACAACAACATTTAAATAGTGGTAAAAGCATGAACAAAACCTGCGACTGTATAACTCTTAGATTAAATTCGCGCGCTATCTTATACACCAGTGCAGCTATGAATGTTGGTTCAATATTAAATGACGATACTCCGAGCGACGGGGAAAGGAAGCGCAATACAATAAACCATTTACAGCGTAACACACAAAGGAATTCTATTGTGAATTTGTTAAATGATGATAAGTCCGAAGCCTTACACGCACCCGGGCAGGCATATCGAGCTGACTTTAAAAAAGATACACCAACACCAACAAGGGAATTACATCCAAAGGACAAAACGCAGGTGAACAAAGCAAAAGACGAAAACGAAAAAGTAGTAGACGAGGATGAAATAGTAGACGAGGATGAAATAGTAGACGAGGATGAAATAGTAGACGAGGATGAAATTACCAGGTTGAATAAACTCAAGTCAAAGAATAAACCCAAAAGGTATAAAGTTCCTCCAGTATGGGCTCAAGAATGGATTCCAACGAAAAGAAGAAACGACATTTTGATCAACAACCCCACTGAATCTTCCATCGAACAAAGCTTGTCGGATAGGTCTATTTTCAGCAGTAATGCTACAAGTAGTGTTGATTTAGAATGTTCAATAACTGGAATAATACCGCCAGCAAGTATTACCAGAACTATTGCCGAGTGGATCTATGCCAATTTTATCGAAATAAATGAGGCTACTAGACCATTCGTTGAGTTGGAACTAAAATTCGGAACCATCATGGATAAAAAACTGAACAATAGATTAAAAATAGGTGTTTCAACGGAGTGCATCTATACAGACACTTCGAATATTTATTTCGATGCTGGTATTCATGAAGTTGGTTTCAATGAAATGATAGTTTTTTTCGATGAACTAGAAAAAAGCTATCAGGAGGAAACAAGGAAGGTGCCTTCCAAACCAAAGAGGAAGTTTAATCTTTTGGAACTGGACGTGACAGATTTTTTTTATTTCATAAGAAATAGAAACGAGGCCCCCAGGACAGTCAGGGTATCTAAAGACAACAAATTGAACCCTCCCAGGTATTCTGCAATCAACAAAGTGAGGAAAGGTGATTTGTTCATACACAACCCATCCTCAATGTACGATTTAAGATTGTCATTGTCAGTAGAGAATCCCATACCAAACGAGGATATCGAACCTATGATGAAAAAGTCCAAACCTCAAAAGACAAGAATCAAGCAGAGGAACTCTTTCAACCATAAACCGACTGTTACAAGATTTGATTTAACCAGAGTCACAGAACCCAAGGAACTGAAAAATGCTTCAACAGGTAAGAGGATCGTTGAAAACGAAAAATCATTTGAAGTAGAGTTGGAAGTCGATGTTCTGGAGTTATTCAGCGGGTTTGATCTGGTCAAAGATGGAAGTAATACTATCAGATTCGAAGAATTGATCGAAATCTTCGTCAATAATGCTAGGTGTTTGAATAATAGAATCACAAAGATAGCAAAATAGTTGAATAGTTAGTGCACTCGACACTATGTAGTAATAACACGCAAGCTCGTATAATCATCTCAAGGTAAGTCGGAATGAGCTCTTGCAACGGTGAGATCTCAATCTGTCGAGGTTCTCAAAAAATTAGGCGTGTCAGAGGAAATGGATCTATTGACGCTTGGAACATCATTGTTGCTAGGTCTTATCATAAGCATATACACGGTCGTATACCTTTTTTCCCATACACCTAGATCTTCCATTGACAGCGAATTGTTTTATACTACTAATGACGGCATTCACGAAAAGTATTCGTTACCTAGAAGAATTACTCCAGATGCAAAATACGTAGATACACAGGTGGAATTAAGTGTAGTTATCCCCTGTTTTAATGAGACAAAAAGACTAAAGTTGATGTTGGATGACTGTATAAAGTATTTGCAAAAGCATTTTGCTAGGAGATTCGAAATCATCATTGTTGACGATCAAAGTAGCGATGGTACAGCCGAGTATGCACTTTCTTTAGCTGACGAATTTGCATTAGAACCCCACCAAATGAAAGTTATCAAGTTGGCTAAGAACAGAGGTAAAGGAGGTGCGGTTACGCATGGATTGTTACACTCTTCAGGTAAATATGCATTGTTTGCTGATGCAGACGGGGCTACCCAATTTTCGGACATCGGCAAATTACTCGAGTTCTTCGAAAACGACCTTGATGATGGCCAACCAGGAGTAGCTGTAGGGTCGCGAGCACATATGGTAAACACCGATGCAGTCGTTAAAAGATCGTTTGTTCGAAATTTCTTAATGCACGGCTTGCACACACTAGTGTACGTTTTTGGGCTTAGACAAATTAAAGACACCCAATGTGGATTCAAATTATTCAATTTCAATAGTGTCAAGAAGATATTCCCTCATATGCATACTGAACGATGGATATTCGACGTGGAAGTTCTATTGTTAGCTATCAGTCAGAATATCGAAGTTAAGGAAGTACCCGTCAATTGGCAAGAAATCGACGGCTCCAAGGTTGATTTAGCCAAAGATTCAATTGAGATGGCGATTGACTTGATCGTCACCAGAATTGCTTATATCATTGGAATTTATAGATTAGATAAATAAAAAAACTCAGCATGTATTTGAGGGATGTTCCAGCCACAGTTCGAAAAAATATGGCTTTCACGGGATTTCTCTCGAAATTACCCCATTGCTGATACTTCTCGTAATCTCGGAATATATAAAAGCAGGCTCAATCCCCAGATTTCCGGATATTGAGATAAGAAAATGACTTTGGCCGAACAGTTCGAACAAAATAATCAGAAATATGTTGCACAATTTGATAAAGGAGACCTTCCTCTTCCACCTGGAAAAAAAACTTTAGTGTTGGTTTGTATGGATGCAAGAATTGACCCTGCTAAAGCATTGGGTTTCGAAGAGGGTGATGTTCATGTTGTAAGGAATGCAGGTGGCAGAGCAACTGATGCTCTTCGTAGTATTATAATTTCTCAGAAGTTATTGGGCACCAGAGAAATTATCGTTATTCACCACACCGACTGTGGGATGCTTACATTCAAGGATCAAGATTTAAGAGATATTTTGTTGAAAGACACCGGAAAACTGGCCAATGATCTTGATTTTTTTGCCTTCCTGGATTTAGCTCAGAGTGTCAGAGATGATATCGAGATTATAAAATCTGATCCTTTCATTTTGAAAGTCCCTGTTACTGGCTACATTTACGATGTGAAAACAGGTAAAGTCAACAAAGTGTGAGCTCCATCAGTTCAATGTACAATAATTTGGGTTCGGCATCTCTCCCTCACTGTATTATATCTGGAATTAGGGGGAGATATCATCTCGAAATCTATCATTCAGGGACAGCATTTTTGCAACTTGATTAAGTTGTATTTTCGTGCCTTTTAATGCAATTTTCAGTAACTGTAACCTATTTACTCAATTTCTGTGCCGCTATAAATTTTACAGACCATTTTTGTATAAATTCATCCGATATAGTGTAACGGCTAGCACGGTTGCCTTTCACGCAGCAAACCGGGGTTCGACTCCCCGTATCGGAGTAAATTTTTTGATTTCTGTAAGCTGAAGCAACCTCCAACACGTGAACACTTTTCAACTGCCACGATAATTTGCTTGGCTCAGTTTGTCGATGATAGAGCACAACGAGGGCGGAGGCACCCAATCAAGTTGTTTTATAGGCACTTCAATAAAATTGTGAGTTGGTGCGACGCGATAAAGAATATCTCCAAAAGTTCAAGATCAAGCAGGAAGCGGTTAAGTGGATAGACTTAAGCATTGTAAATCAGGTCGACTTGAACACCGAGAGGTATGAACTTTAATGGACTGTGGTGAATTTTAAATTCATAAAAAATTGGCAACCCCGAACCGGTCGTGTGTTATAATGCTGATTGCCGTCTTATCTTTGGCTTAAATGTTCGTGCATCATTGAAGGAGGCACTTGCAGCAAAATTTTGTCAATTTTTTTTAACCGAATTAGGAACAACGTCTAAAAGGCACTCGAATTATTTTCAACGTTGTTCAATGCTTTTGAGGAACGAATGTTCTGAAACTAGTTGTTGCTCCTTGAACTTCAATGACTTCAACGGTATTCTTATTGTTCCAAGATATTTTACTATTCAACGACATATGAGATATGGCATCAACTGTCGAGCAAAAAACAATAATTTAGTCAAATCTACAAACCGGTCGGCAATTGTCAGGGTTCGTAATTATAGGGGGAGGGGGGTCGAGTCTGATTGTCAGCCGTTGGTTTCGTTGCATTTTCTTACCAAAATTTGAAACCTGATTACTTGACAGATATATCGATACTTCTGTCCAGAGTTCTCTTTGACTGGGTTATCTACCCATCAACGAACGGCTTCGAAATATAGTCGAATGCCCTATAATTCATGGAGTTTTAGCCGAAAAGAAGAAAAGTAGTGTCGCAATCATGCTGTGCGGATAGTTGAGTTTTGCACAGTTCATATATCCGTTTCCTTTATCCTCAACCTAGCTTCAAAATGACTTATACTTTTGTGTGAGCTGTGAGATGTGCTGTGCTATATTCATGAAACAACACGCATTCCCCTCCGATTTGCCACCAAGCTAGGTATTGAAGAGGATACACAATACTGTGAAACAATTTGAAAAAAGCAATTTGGTAGGTATTAGCGATACAGGATCAAGTGCGACTTTAATTTTTATCGTAACGGTTTTAAGGTGGTAATGCTTATTTTGGCAGACTGGGGCTGAACCGGTTATGCAACTCGTAGTTCTCAAAAGTGGCATTTGGCTTTTTGAGCGAATTGGCTTTCGTGCCTATCTGCACCTCTTGCTAAATACCACTTATGGCTATCGTTGGGCTATTTTCATATATCAGTAGAAACTCCCCAGTTTTCGAACAACAAATTAAATTGCCTTTCCTTAAAATTTCCATTTGATATTCGTCCCTGTTGTCGAATTAGCTATTTACCAACTCAAGTTTCAATTTTGAAGAACAGTTCGAGATACCATAGCTTGAAGCCTTTTTTCCAATAAACTGATGTCAGCTTACCTTTTCATCGTAGCACACCAGAACGGTGCTCAGTTGAGTAAAAAGAAAGCTGTCAAATCGAGGAGTTCGACAAAAGGCTCTGCACATTCCTCCAAAAACGGGGACAGACAGCCACACAAGCCAGGAACGAACAGAATTACAAATTCTGATCATGTTTCAAAAAAGAGGTTCGATATAAGCACCAGCAGCTATGTCAATATTTCCAAGTTTGAGCAAACCATCACCATGTATGAACGAAATTTTAATAATTTGATAAAAGAATGTAGATACCACGAAACTAATGAGAAGTTGAATAGATACCACGCAACAAATGGTGACTTGTTGCTCAACAGAAAGAACCTAAACACTTTGAGATACACATTCTTTCACAAGATCACTGATGATTACAATACCATCGTTCATGATATCAGTGCCAAGAAAGACGACGGTAAAACTCCGAAATTGAAATTCGTCGAAGAATTGAATCAAAAGCAGAGAGCTGCAGACTCAGGATTACCAACCCTACCGGCTTACAACTCAACGAATAATGGGAAGTTGGAATATCCTGCTCTATCGCCTTTCTATGAGGAACACACAGCACAGAAGGATGTCGATGAATATGACGAAATCAACAATTTCTTGAAGCAATACTCACCTTCTCCCCGGACAAGCATTCAAAATTTAATCAGATCGAATCAGTTCTGGAACAACGTATACCAAGATTTGAAGTTTGACTTGATGGAATCAGGCTCAAACTTTAACTATTTTGAGTTACTACCCAATATAAATCATTTATTGATTTTCTACAGGGAAATCATCGAGTATTTTTTGATGAATTTGGAAGAATTACATTGTGATACCTCATCCGCTACCTTGACTGAAACTGAAATAAAAAAACTAGAAGATTATAGGTTCTTTCACTTAAAAGATTTAGATTATGATTGGTTCAAAATCATGAGTAACGTACATTACAAATTTTTCAATGATCGATCAATCTTTGACAGTACTTTCAGCATACTACAAGACAAAGATTTAAAAATCCACAGAAATTTGGTTGGCAAAATAATTGAAGCTATCATAGAGAACTTTAAGATTTCGTTAGGTTACAACATTCTGAATTTCAATGAGCTATTTGATGTTTGGAGGGACTTTTTAAACTTTTTGATGTATGAAATGATTATCAAATTTTATGGTGAACATGACGATTTGAATGTAATGGATAATATTTCATTACCTGAACCTAATTTGAATTCTGATTCAAAAGCAAATGCCACATCGTCACCATCATTGACGAGGTGTAAATCAACTGAATCCCTTTATATTTCGAATTCAATGGATATGTCGAATCAGACATCCATTGAAACCAGCACCATCATTTCTCCAGAATTTGACTCGCTGTTTAATCTATTAGAAAGCGAACTGGATTCAAATATTAGGAATATGACCAGAAATACCAAGAATTTACGCATCAACACATTCAATCCTTCATTGTCACCTATTATAAGAATTGACGAAGAGGGGAACCCTAATTATACCCAAAAATATAACTACAAAAGAGGTGGGTTTGTGATTGAGCCCCTGACTCCAAAGTACGGGCAGCTTGAAGTGCAAACACCCGTTTCAATGGCATATTCCCTCGAGTCTACTGATACCTATAAGCTGAATTCCAGTAAAAGACTGATCTTTTCAAGATTGAGAAAGAAAAAAACATGAAGATGCAGCAGTTGCAGCAGCAACGAATAAAGTATGGAAATGCTGAATAACAAATACGTAGATCGTACTTGCAGATAGTGAATAGGGATATAGCACCATACTATGGTGGTTAATAGATAGAAAGTGACGATAATTGCTATCTCAATCAACTGTAAATCAAGCTTTTGATTGTCGCATAGCTAACACAACTGTTTTCTGATGTTATACGAGGAACCAGATTTTTACATAGTTCCTGCACGTACATTGACGCGGACGGTTGTGACTCCGACATTTGGCTAGCATCCAATAAGCCCCTCGCAATGAGGGGATACTGCATGGTCCGCGTGGGTCAACTAATAACTAGACAGTGACAGTTGACCATTGGCTACTAAACAATACCAAAGACGCGCGACAATCGCACGAAAATGATAAGGATGTTGCCATTTTGGCTGTGAGTGCCACGGCAAAAGTTGCCTTCACAAACGCCTTTCAATCACCCAATACAGACAGCGACATTATAAAAGCCGAATAAAGGACATCACCACCTTTTTCAGGCTATTGGGGTAAGTGGCAAAAACTGTTAATCATTTGGCGATCGTAAATGTCCAACTCTGAAATTCTGAGACAAGGGTAATCGGTATACTAAACCGCTACTCTCATTTATTGCTATCAGGATTACACCCCATCGACAAGTTTTAGAACTGGGACCTAACAATACACAAATGTGGTTCAAGGTACGACGATGCAGAAGATGATATAACCATAGATGCACTTAATCGGAACATTTGCAAATGGTACCCTTCCACTCCGAAGAGCAAGTTGAAACATATATACGTCAAAAGAATCCTGTCATTAGCTATTTACAATTAAAAACGTTCTTCAGGCATAATGCCTCCACTTTTCATAATCTTATAACCCCAAAATCCGATTATGTTCAATACTCCGACTCTCCAGCCATTAAATAACCCTAAATGGTTGAATTTTTGCCATAAATTACTTATGGTGCCTTCATTCTCGCCCTTGAAACCATCATTGTAATCCACTATCAATTCATATTCTGGGTTATCGATAGTCAAAACTCTCTTCTCGTCTTCTTGGATCGCTTTTGGTGTCAACAAAAACCTGACTTGCTCCTTTCTTAACAAATTTTCAACAGGCAACTTGATGAAGAATTCCATTATCAGTAGGACTAGATTGAATATTGTATATAGCCTGGGCGAAGAATAAGAATCAATGTTGAACCTGATGAACAATAGGTAAGGAGCTGATTTTCGGAATATACTAGTGGCAAATTGATGTAGGATAGTCAAAAAAGTGACGACAGTTGGTGGTCTAGCCAAATAAAACAACGGGTAATTACGAATGGATTCTCTAATTGATCTAGTTGGTTGAAGTTTGACATCTAACTCATGGGCCTCTTCATTACTTGGCTCATTTTGGGAATGGTCATCTAGTTCCTTAGGAGGTTTATTAAATTGAGTAATCATAAGTTTAATTTTGATCAAATCTAAAGGCATAAGAACAATACCAGTTAATACACATGCCAGAACCGACAAAAATAGTGATTTGGTTGGTTCAGTCAGGTGCGTCAAATCTAAGAAGAAAGGGTCAGGAATCCCTAAAAAGGGAGATAAAAATCCTGTAATCCAGGCTTCAATAGTATGGGATAAGGTCTGGTATAGAAATTGAGCATTCAATCCTCTAAATAAACCACTGGGTCCGTCTTTAGCAGCGATAGAATTTACAATATCAATCGTGTGCTTGGAAACTGGTTGAATTTTATGCTTTCTTTTCAGTGATTTTTTCAGTTTGCCCGACGAATGCAAGACATTGGAATTGGCATCAGACCACGGTGAGTTGCCATCATAGGTAGCAGTGTCAATGTTCGTAATTTCGGAATTGGATTGAAAATAATTTATTTCATAATCAGAATCGGAATCGAAATCTGCGTTTGTTTCACTGGATTCGAGTAGTCTGCCAATTTCAGAGACCTTGTTGGATTTAGGTTTATTCTGGTCTATATCAAACTTACCGACCTGCAAAACCAACCTTGCAATTTCAAAAGGTTGGAATATCAAGACTTTACAGTAATTTTTGAAGAAATTCCAGAATAGGTTTTTCAATAATTCAGACATGTTATTCAAATCAAAGTATTCTACCAACTCTAGGTCGTAGACATAATTTTTATCCAAATTTTTGCTGGCTTCGCTTCCCATGGCTTTGATCCCTATGTTTGCTCCAGGATTGTATTGCCCGGTTTTTGTGTTATTTAGAACCGGATGAATTGAGCTGGTTAATGGAACCCCAGTTTTAGGGTTGACCAAGCCCACACCCGGTTTGTAGATCACCAGATACCCTGGATTAAATGTATCCGAATCATAATATGGTCTATCCCCCATTTTATGTGTTTTCGTGATTCGCTTTTTCGCATCGTACATTTCTAGCGTTTACATAAGGTGATGAATTTCCAAATTTTCTATAGTAGAGGAGGAGCTCCAACAGATCAATATTTTATCGGATTGTTGTGTTGTCTTTGTAACCCGCTAATCGTTATAGCCCCTGTTTGGGATAAACATCAGAAATGAACTTATTCAGCCGCATTTGGGAAGGTTGCCGATGCCAACAATACCCTCAAAGAAGAAGGAAGATAGTGTTTAAGCTCCCTTAGTAATTATATGAGCTGGTGGACATGGTTGTATATTTTCATTACCCTTCAGTTGTTTGTGTTTTGCTCCTTTCGATCAAAAATTCACCTAGCCACTTCAAAGGATCCTCAGGCTTTTGCTTACCGACTTCCTTTAAACCATCCAAAAGGTGGCTTGTCAAATTCTTGTTCAAATACCTTCTAATTGAGGACCCACCCACTGATTCGTAGATCGGTTCACTGGGTTCGAATTCTTCTTTTGGCTCTTCTGACAACTTTTGCCTCTTGTTGGAATCGGAAGGTATTGGTGTGGCTGAGGACAGAAGAAACTCCGACAGTATACCATCGCCAACTTCCTGTTTCACCTCAACAACTTTGCTTGCAGTTTCTGTCACTTCAGGTTTTACTACTGAATCCTCCATTGGACTTAAAATCTGCGAATGCTCGGGACTTTGAGAATTTGGTTTGTAAAGAAGGTTTGAGTGTCATAAACCGAGGGAGGCATGAGCAGCATAGATCCATTCAACGAAGTTGAAGAAGATGCTTGGAAGCAGATACGGAGATTAGAAGAACTTGTTGCTAAGAACGAAACGGTCACCGAACATTCCAAGCTTGATTTCGATAATGACTACCAGGAATTAGAAGAAATAATCAATGATTTGAATGAGGCTTTGGCTATATCAGAACAATCGCCCGAGCAGTTCAATTTGACCAAACAGGATATAAACAATCGTCACTCCATTCTAAGGGACTTGGAATCGAGGAAGCTTCTGCTCGTTGAAACCTGGAACAACAAATTGAATGATACCAGAAAGACCAGAGAAGTTACTTCAATGTCGAATAGGATCAGCCAAGACGGCGAAGGTCCTTTTGCTGACGCTAACCGTATTGACAGCGAATTTCAACAATATCAACAACAGGAATTGATAAAAGATCAAGACGTTCAATTGGATTCGATACATGAGACGATGAGGAACTTGAACCAGCAAGCGATGATAATGGGTGACGAGTTGGAAGATCAGGGAATGATGCTAGACGACTTAGACAACGACTTAGACAGAGTAGATAACAGATTACAACAAGGATTGAAAAGAATAAGTTGGGTAATCGAAAAAAATCGTGAAAGAGGAAGTGATTGGTGCATAGGGATACTAGTGGTGGCACTAGTGGTGCTTTTGATTTTGATAATCGCTGCATGAGTTTCCCATCGGCAACTAAGAAACTTCGGTATTGGGTAGTAGAGATTAATAAACTTCTTCAGCGAGGCTTTAACAATACCCTCTGACTTCTTGTAGTCAACAAGTTCATTTCACACACAGTAAAGCAATGATGGTCAGGCTCAGCATAAAGCTATACACCAGTCATAATCGAATATGTATAAGTTCTGGAAAGTTAGTATAATGCTTTCACAAATAAATATAATTACAATCAGCCGAAAGATGGTGATAGGTAGCTTGTGTTTGTCCACATCGACAGAATGTCTCGAGCCAAATGCCTGCTTGTCATCATAATAATTATTTCTTATTGTAAAACATACCATTGAATGATGTACTGAAGAAAAATTTTCTTGCAAAAGATGCTGCTTTATAGATGCACAAAATCGTTACCCGGCACAAACTCCAAAAAGTGCGACCTTAACCAAAAGTTGGTAGCAGAACCGATATTGGTGGGAGAGCTCCGAAATAGGTTTAAAATGTCACTGCTGGATAAGTACAAGTATAGGGTGGAGATACAACAGATGATGTTTGTACTGGGAGAGTCCACCGATCAGCCGGTGGAAACCACTTCTATCATAGAAGACATTGTTCGAGGTCAGGTTATTGATATACTTATGGAGTCAACTAAGTTAGCAGCTTTGAGAGGCACTAGGTCAATTATACCCGAGGATGTTATATTCTTGATAAGACACGATAAAGCCAAGGTCAATAGACTACGAACCTATCTTTCCTGGAAGGATGTTCGTAAAAACGCCAAAGATCAAGAAAGTGGTGGACCTGAATCGTTAATTGAAGGCGAAGCTACTGGTGGTGGAGCCGCTGTTGGTGCTGCGCCAGCGGGTGACACTGCTAAAATGTTGACTAAATACAAGAAGCTGAAAATAAGATTGCCATGGGAATTGCAGTTTATGTTCTCGGAACAACACTTGGAAACTGCCGAAGAAGCGGAACAGGTTGACGACGATGAGAAAGCAGCTACTTTGGCATCTTTGAAAAGATTGAAAATGGCTGATGATCGAACTCGAAACATGACAAAAGAAGAATACGTTCACTGGTCTGAATGTAGGCAAGCTTCATTTACATTTAGAAAAGCCAAACGATTTAGAGAATGGGCTCAAATTGCACAGCTCTGCGAATCAAGACCCCATGATGATGTTATTGACATTTTGGGGTTCTTGACTTTCGAAATGGTCTGTTCCTTGACTGAAGAGGCCATGGAGGTGAAGACTTTGGAGGAAAAGGTGTTTCAGAAACTGCATAAAAACCATATTGAGGACAATTCATTGACAAGGAAAAGGAAATATCTTTTTGATAGGCCTAGTAACTTAGCCAGGCCTATAATGCCATATCATATCGAAGAAGCTTGGAGAAGGCTACAGGCTATTGATTTTAAGCATAAAGCTTTAAGGGGCTTTGGGGGAGGGAGAATTAAAACTAAATCACAACTTATATGAGTTTGTATGTATTATGTATTTTATGCAATTAATGGAGATGTTTGGCTGTTGGTAATGTTTTGAAAGTTCTGTTTGATTTTTCTTGAAATTCTCTCCATTTCAAGAACATTTTGATATTCTTTCCTGAGTTTTGGTCCTTTTTGACAGCGTTATCCAACGCAATTTGAAGACCGTTCCAGTATCTCGCATATGGGGCTAGTTCGGTCATATATGCTACAGGGGGTGTATGCAAAGCCGTTGAGTTATCAGGCAATCCCGTAGGCTCCAGATTCCAAAATACCCCATTGTCGGAATCCATATTGGATCTGGTGACTCGATCTCGTGTTAAGTTCAACCCTCTCAATAACGCTGGCAAGGGCTTGGATCTTGATGCAATAAAGTCGTTAACAACGTTTCTTATTTCATTCCTATCTTTTTGTTCGGTTTTCTCAAAGTTGTCACTGTACGCCAAGGAGCCTTCTTTCAAGATATAATCATTAATCAACAGTTCATGGGATGCAAGGGGTTGTCTCAAAAGAGTACTTTCATCAATGAAGTACGTGTTAATCAATTCATTCGGTAATTCCGAGTGACTTAACTGCGAGTAGCCGTTAGTGTGTAGATTATCAGCAATAGACATCAAGTCTAGGGATGTTGCGATATCATTCATATTTGGGTTGAGAGTCGCAAGCTTCTCGACTCGAAGTTTGGTCAGTGTTTGGCAATGGAATTGGCATTTCATGAGCATCTGTCTGATATCAAAGCGATTGTCAACTATCTCACTCAATAGATCGTTGGATATATCATATCCTTGGGTTAAGCAACAACCCCACAAAAAGTCTTTGTAAAGGTTTGGATCAGTTGGACGATCGATATTGTAATTCAACACAGCATCGTGCTCCGAAGCATACTCATAGATAGATCTAGGTATTACATCAGGATCGGTGCATGTGAGAACTATCGGTCTCCGAGAAAGCTCTAATATCTCCTGGACAACAGTCCAAAAAGTCCTGTCCAGTTCGAAAAGTAAATCACAGTCTTCCAACAAAACAATACCTTTTTGAAAACGTCCCTCATCATCCAGCTTATGAATGAGATGAGTTGTGCACAATTCTTTCAATATACCCAAAAGGTCTCTTCTAGATCGCGGCTGGCTAGCATTGATTTCGTGAACGTAACCCTTCAACTCTTTCATGACTGTGTAGACAGATGAGGATTTTCCCACACCAGTTTCCCCTTGGATTACCAAAACAGGCATAAAAAATGGAATGGTTTCGTCTTCCTCATATCCATCGACCAAAAAGTCCAGAAACTCGTCTTTTCGTTTAGGTTTTGCAGATTTGAATTTTCTCGGTGCTTTGAATGATTGATTTTTCAATTTGTCGAATGACTGGAACATCCAATCCTTGAGTCTTGACTTGTTATTATCCAGTAATATGAGGGCCTCTGTTTCTGAGGGTTCAAAAAAAATGGGCCATAGTTGCAGCTCGGAATTAGGGTTCCCAATTAGATCGTATAAATGCTTAAAAGTTGGGTCGAGGAGGTTGCATCTACTTTCAAACCTATCTTTAATCTCTTGTAGTGAAGTCAATTCACGTATACCCGTAATGAATGTCTTATCAGCCGAATTGGCGATCGGGTGTTCGAAAGTTTCTGTATCGTCACGGGAAATTCTCTTCCTCCTGGCTTGAGATAAACTCAATGAGCGATAATCGAAGTCCATATCTTCTGCTACCAAAAACTGGTCTTTTCTCAAGAAGGGTGGTTCGAGTTCTTTTAGCTTTTGGAGTGGCGTCAACCTGACGGAATCGTTTGCAGAGCTTTTCATCATAACATCGAATATGGTCTTCTTGGAGACCTTTAATTTTGAATCTATCATTTTAGCTGCTTGTTGTCCAACTTTCAAGGTAACCAGTAATCTTGGAGCTTTAACATACTTCGTGTTGCTACTATTGTAAAATGGGTTTTCGAATCTTTTGAAAAACAATAATGCATCTTTATCAACTTTTAGTGTAACCTTGAGCGATTTCTTCGGTTTGCTTAGTACTTCTCGAACAGATGCTCTTTTTCTATAAATGTTGCTTTCTAGATCTATAATATCGTTTGGAGAGGATGATTCCTCTTTTTCGATATCCACCACTGAGCTTGCTTTTAGAGCTAGTATGTTTTTCACGCTCAGCTTGGGACCCGATTGAAAAGCCGGAAGGGAGTCTGAAGCTCCTTCTGTCGTAGTATTCTCCGAGCTCAAGCTTACTACTTCCTGCGGTGGTTTTCCTAGGAAATTTTTCAAGTTGATGGATTTGGTGTTGGTCTTGTAAATCTTCTTTTCTAGATCCAGTATCCGTTCAGAACTTTGGAGCTCAGCAAGGTCTTTACTCACAGACCCAGTAACCTCGTGAATATCCTGTACAACTGTGGGGGCGGCGCTTTTACGATTTCCGTTCAATACCGAGCTTAAATTGATATTTTGGAGATCCTTCTTGTTAAAAGCACTAATTATGCCATTATTCGCCATGTGTGATTGACTTGAGGGTTCCAGTGGCTCATTTGTAAGATACGAACCTTCAGTAAGCAAATCATCTATGGTTTTATCGTACTCGCCAAAATCGTCACTTGCACTGGGAGGGCTCGTCGGCATGTCTTCAAGTTCAGCCTGCAGCGACGTCGGTACCATGAAATTCTCAGAGCCCACTAGTTGAGGTTGTCTTAGCAACTTGTCCAAGGTACTCCTCTGCATCTGGCCTTTGTGCTCTGGTAGGAATGTTTACCTTAAAACGCGCGACACCAAATTGTGAGATGGTTAAAGTGAAATGGGGATACTGTTCAACTTAAATGGAGCCAAGCAGGATACGAAACAAAACAAATTGTCATTCAGTTTGAACCGTAAACCACCAAAAAAAAAGGTTCTTACAAATGTGTTACATCAATCCGACTCCGAGGATGAATCAGAGAAAAAGACCTCTATAGAATCTTTCGATCCCACAAAGACGGACCCTGTGAAACAAGAGATTGTGATACGACCCAAAGATTTAGTGAGCAAATTACCAGGTAAGTCACCAGAGAAAAACGACGCCAATACTACTACGATACCCATCGAGGAGGGGGCAATAAGCTCGGAACAGGAGGCTAGGCTATTGTTAATGAGCGATGAAACACACGCTGACTCGGGAAAAATGATAAATTTCACCAAGCAAGACGAGGAGGACCCCGACGAAGACGGAGCCGAAGCGTACAGGGAAGTACCGGTAGAGGAGTTTGGAGCTGCACTACTTCGTGGTATGGGGTGGAATAAGAATTTAGACCGGAAGATAAGCAAACCAAATAATGCAGCCATCGAAAAGCGCAAACAGGGATTGCTTCTAGGACTTGGGGCCAAGCCTGTGGACAACAAAGAGATTTCTCAAGAACTATTGAGCTCCAGAGCAAAATTTAGAATTCCTATAGTGAAGAGAAATACTAAGACCGGTGAAATCATCCGACAAGAGTAGTTAATATGTGTATTAGCCTCCTTTCCAAAGTTTTTTATAAATAATATCTACAGGTAATGCTCACCTATACGATAACACCCAAACCTAACAATAAAAGTTGGCTGGCGACTGAATGGGACCACAACGAGGATTTCTCATTGATGATTCTCTTTTCATCCAATTTGATCAATTTGATAAACTCATCATAGATATCACTGATGATGACATCAAAAACTTTGGTGTCAGTCAATTTTTCGAAATTGTACAAGTTGGATAATTTTTCAATCACCGTAGTCTTGACAACAATCGGTGCTGGATTGTCGGTATCAAGCTTATTAATATATGCAATAAGGGATCTTAAATCGTGTAATGTCACAAACGGTACGTTTCCAGATTGAGCCATGGGTAACTCTTTTGGTAACGAAGCTTTCAAATCATTGAACTTGATCGTTGCGTTGACAATCACATATTCGTTTAGGGAACCCGAAGTTTGGTGGTCTTGATGATATTCATCAACTTTACCATTTTTAAATGTTTCATAAATAGCGTGCAATGCGCCTCTCATTAATTTCGTGTCGTCATTATTATCACCATTCCGGTTGACAGTGTCATTAGTATTGCTGGTATTGGTGCTAGCGATGTCACTGATTATGCCACCCACCATATCACTAATTCTTTTATATTCGTAGTCAAAGCTGAACCCAGATTCTTCAAAGGTTTTAGGAAACCTTATATCAGCTGTGATCTCTGCTTTACCACTAAAAATCCAATTAAGTCTCAGTTTTGAGTTCATGGATGCTAGTTTACCTAAATCAATTCCGTCAAGTTTGAACCTGATAGTGTTATCATCGATTGGGGTATTAGGATCCTGCTTCTTGTGGATGGTGAACATGGAATCATTGATGGCTCCTGCAGCGTCTTTTGCGTTGAAAAAATCGATCAACAATGTTTTACCAGTTAATTTTGGAATATCACAATTGAATATAGATATTCTCAATGGCTTTGTGGATTCATCTTTGTCAGAATCATAGATTTCGATAGACGAATCATGAATTTTGACCGAATTCAATTCATAATTGGGATCGATCCTTGAACCTTTTTTGCTTGGTTCAGGTACAATGACCGCTTGGTCACTCATGTCGTACTGGAAATGAATGCTATCATGATACCTTCTGAACACTACTGGAGAAGTTTCGGTGTTCGCAACGTTCGGTTGACTTGGTTTGATGAATTTACCAGTCAAACCAAAGATTTCCATATTATTAATTAACCCGTTACCGTCGTACCATTTGCCGAAGGATAATGAAAGGTTCAAGGATTGAACGTGACATTTGAATTTCATATCATTTTCAGCATTAGAAGCAGAATTGATCTCCAAATCACGAAAGATTAATTTACCGTCTTTAAACTCTGGGAGTACATTGCCTTTGTAAAAAGCAATTTTAACCCCTAAGCCGAACGACAAAATGGAACTAGTCAAATAGGCCACAATACCATCGTCTTTGACCCGTTTTCTACCGGTCGGGGTGTCTGCGTCCTCTTCATCATCATCCTTAAAGTACCCATGTATTCCATCACGCACACTCTCAAAAGTGTGTAGCGAGTAAACGGTAGCTAACCCGAATGTGGTGGTACCGAGAACAATCCACAACACGTTACCCATGACTAGCCAAGAAAAGAAAGTCGACAAATCATCGATGGAGAAAGGCTTATTATCCCGTTTCAAGGGCCATTTGATGTGAATTAGTAATCTCGATAAAGGACCCGAGGCTTGCGCCAATAGTTTGTCTTTGGTCACTTTGAACTTGGAGGGCTTGGGCTCCGGTCCGAATTGGGGTAAATCGTTTTTGAAGGTTCTGGTGGAGTGAAAGCCCCGAATTAAACAAACTTGAAGGGGTGAGACATTTCGGGTAATGATTCTACTTATGGGAGTGGCCCCTATACGTAGAGCTGGAAGTGCTGAACGAGCCAAACTGAACTTTAATGGCAGTAAAATTTGAGTTCTACCAAAATGGTTTGCCATTTCTTGTTATTGCCCAAATCTTGCGTGGCCAATTCCTGATTGCAATCTATACTGAAAAATTTTACAAAAGAAAATTTCTCAACTCGCTGCAAGTGCTGCGAAATATTGGTGATAGGCTGAAATATGGGGTAAAACGCAAGTCGTTCATAACGGTAGAAAACAGTGTGATTAGTGTGAGGTTAAACTATGTACAAGTAGATAGGAACGTGCAAATGACACGAGACTATTTAAAGTTGGACCCAATGATTTCCATAGACTTTGCATCCCCAGCTGCAAGATCTTTATCATTAAGCGCATCTGCCAAACATATCCACGGATCTCTGGTGCCGCCCCATTTGAGAATACTTTTCTTGTATTTCTCACCAGCTTCTCTATTCCAAGGGTCGTCTGCAAACAATCCTTTGTAGACCTTATCCGCAATAGCTCTATCTAATAGATAACTGTAATAAACAGAACCATAGGAGAATAGATGAAGAAACTTCCCGTGCCAAGTCGACCATCTGTCCGCAAAAACCTTCAATCTAGATTCTAAGTTGTGGTATATAGGAGTGGAGTCGAATTTGTCAAAGTTTTGAGACATCAAGGCGACAGTTTCACTGCCGTGTAACACTTGATCCAATAAAGCCATTTTCGCTTGCATGAAAATTTCAGCCTCGTAAAGCAAGACTCTGTGATTCTGGTGTTGTTGCAATAACTCTTCACTCAAGGACTCGCCTGTCCTGTAGTGTTTAGCAATTTTGCATAGGACTCTAGGATCTTTGGCAAATGATTCCATGAGCACTGAGGGTAATTCCACAAAATCAGTGACTGCCCTGGTACCAGAAAGGTTTTGCAAATCGGTTCTGCCAATCATCGAATGCATGGCGTGCCCCATCTCATGAAAGATGGTTTCCACTTGCTCCAAGGTGAGCAAACTAGGTTCGGTCGACAAATTGAGGCCCTTAAACAAAGACGATGGTCTTTGAAAATTGAAGACCAATGAAATGATAGGTAATTGGTAGGCATCGGTTTCGTCTAATTGAGCTTGGGATTTGGTCAACTCCAACGATTCAGTGTTGATATCAGTGTTGAGTTTTCTGGAACAAACAATCGTGAAATGCGAGGGATATACCTTTGGTGACCAAAAGTCAATATAGAGATATCCCAACACTTTTTGCTGTTGGTTATCGTAGACTTTGACTTTTCTGACCTGACCCGAATCCCATGTTTCTCCGTGGGATGTTGGTTCAGCAACCAATTCAATACCGTAAATAGAGTTGAATAGCTGGCTTAAACCGGACATTATCGTACCCACCGACAAAAATGGCCTAATATCGTCGAGATTCTGGTGTTGATCGTCTGTCCACTTCTGCAAAAGATAGTCCCTGTCCCAAGGTTTTATTTCGTCAAAGATTTCCTCGTTTGATAAGCTGAGATCAGCGTTTTCTTTGTACTTATAAAGATTTCTGATTTCATTGATCAACCCCTTGCCGTTTTTGTTGTTTGCTGGATCCAAGAGACTGGATTGAATCTTAGTCAAGAATGTCGTGACATTTTCCGGGGTTTTCGCCATCTTATATTGTAATTGGTAGTGAGAATATGATTCGAAACCAAGCATTTTGGCCAAAACTGCTCTATACTTTACGAATGCATTCAATAATTGAACTTGATCCTTGGAGGCATTATGGTAGGCAATCCATACTTTCCTTCGTATAGGTTCGTAGGAACAATCACTCAAAATCGAGTAGGGGATATAATCGGCCAAGGGAATGAAAAAAGTGTCTGGTTTGGACCTTTTCAAATCTCCAGGCACTTTCAGCTGGTATCGGTTGATTTCTTTCTTGAGTGTTTGGTTGTCGATCTGATCGAATTCGAATCTTTCAACTTCACACCAGAAAGAGTCCAATGAATGCAACCCATTGGAGTAATTTGCCCCAATTAAGCTGATTTCTTGGGTCAAATTGACAAAATAATCTCTTGCTGCGTGGTCCATGTGAATTCCCGACTTTTCGAAGTCTTCTTTAAGATATTCTCCCACCTTAATTTCCTCATCGGTCAACTGATCCGAAATGCTGCTATCCTCTAGAATATTTTTCAAATTGGTGTACAACTCCACGTTTGTATTTAGCTGGTTCATGTACTCAAATAACATTTCGTGGGTTTGCTGTGCAGCGTCAATCCAAGCCTGGTCGGGATGCGCATTTCTTATGAACTCCGCAGCATCAATAACCCGACACAAAACATCGCTTAGCTGGTCTAACATTTTGATATAAGTTAATTTGCCTTGAGAAGTATTTATGTCAGCCAACATTTTTGAACATAGACTTTTCGCCAACTCCAACGACTCCTCTGAAAACTTCACCAAACCATCGGGATCCGTTAAGTACTTGTTTTTGAATAAGCCAACTTTCTCCTGTGAAACCCCGGCGGGTCTGCTGTGGTTGAAATCTCTATAAAATTTTTCATTATCAAATACCTGTTTCAAGATCTCATTGTTTGAAGCGGAGGACGCCAGCCTACGACCTGAAAGAAACAAGCTCTTCCTACTGTTGATAGCTAATACTGGCAATGGTTGGCAGACGAAAGTTCCACCGCTGAGCGCCAGCTTAGAGGCATTTAGAAGCCTCAAACCTCTCATTCCGTTTATCATTCGCAGATTTTCGGTCTCAAAATTTGCAGCATGATACTGCCAGAGTGGTACATATTGAGCGAAGAGGTGTCTATATAGAATGCTTACAACAGATGTAATGACCGGTTATCAAAGGAGGCGGAAGAGATAAGCCTTCGACCTCACGGGTGATTCTCCCCGCTGCAAAGCAGGAACAGGGGGAGTCGGTCACTTTTTATGTAGATGATACCTTCTATTATGTTTTATCGCCAAGTCTCACACACTCCACACGTCTCTCATATTCACAAACAACCCGTTGGTCGGCCAACTTTCATTACGTCATATTTTGGTGATGCTTGTTTTCGCTGCTTGATCTCACTGCAGTGAGAAAAATCGATTTGTGTCCAATTGTCAACTCAGTGAGTTCCTTATATTATCTAGAGAAATTCGGATCGGTCAGCGGTAGAGACAGCATAGCATCAGGGTTTAGGGAATTCAAGTCGCTGGTAGTCATAAACAGAAGTATAATCACCTGCATATCTTATTTTCACTTGTTATTAATAGTATAGTGCCACTTACTAAATCGGGCAGTTTGGACATACTGCAGATCAATCACAGACCCTGGTTTTCGGAACCTTAGATAGATATAGATCCATATAGATTGTGTTAAACGGACCATTGATGTCGTCGACAATTGCTAATCAGACCACCCTGGCCCCTTCGGCGGCTAAGAAAAGATCCGCAAGAGATTATCAGTTCGGGAACACCATTGGTGAGGGCTCGTACTCCACCGTTTATTCGGCGTTGGATCTCCATAACAACAAGACATATGCTATCAAGGTCCTTTCCAAGCGCCACATAGTCAAGGAAGACAAAATCAAATACGTGAATATTGAAAAAACCACTTTGCATAGACTCGGGTTGCAGCATCCTGGCATTGTACAGTTATACTACACTTTCCAAGACGACTCCAGTCTTTTTTTCGTCCTTGATTTTGCTGAATATGGAGAATTGTTGTCAATCATACGGAAATTCGGCTCTTTAAACGAGCAGGTGACATTGTTCTACATGTGCCAGCTAATTGATTCGGTAAAGTTTATACATCTGAAAGGCATCATTCATAGAGATTTGAAACCAGAGAACATATTGGTGGGGATTGATTTCAATTTGAAAATCACCGATTTCGGCGCTGCAAAGCTTTTGCACACCGAAGGGTCCACTAATACTAACGATGACGAAAAAATCGACTACAATAGCATCGATAGAGACGAGAGTGTGGAGATATCTGAAAGGAAGGCATCCTTTGTCGGTACAGCCGAATATGTCTCTCCAGAGTTGTTAAAGTATAACTCATGTGGTTTCGAATCAGACATATGGGCATTAGGTTGTATTTTGTATCAATTTTTCTATGGCGTTCCCCCATTCAAAGGCCAAACGGAGTATCTTACTTTCGAGAAGATTATCAATGTGGAATTTGCGTACAAACCGTCACTTCCATTGCCAGCCGAAGTAGTGAAAATCATAGACCAGATTTTGTTGGCTGATCCCTTGCAAAGGTTGACGATACCTCAAATTCAAAACAGCAATTGGTTTAATGGTGTACAATGGAATGATCCCACATATATTTGGGGCAGAAAGGTTCCTAGATTTGAGCCTTATGATCCGAATAATACAGGGAATTTTGTCCACACATCCCCCTATTCTCCTGCGATCAAGACAGGCTCCAACCGGAACATCAACAAATCCAGTTCTCAGCAGCAGTTGCATACCCAAATACAGAACGCAGAGTTCGGTCTTATCCCTACTTTTAAAAAGTCTTACCAGCCAGCCACAAAACTCAAGAAATTTTCACCAAATTCGATAAATGTTAGCCCTAAAAGTCAGAACAATCATATACCCTTGCCAAGCACATATTCGCCGCCTCAAGGGTTAGGCATCCCGCAACCAATGTCCCAGTTGACTACACCACCATTAATCCAACAACAGATAATGGGCTTACCATCATCGCATCTATCTCAAATTCTGCTGGCTCAGATACCCCTAGCTCAGAAACTGGACCAGAAGTCAGTACCTCAATCAGCCACTGTGCAGAGTACACCGGGTCAGTTAAAGCCAGCTTTACCGCCGCATAGTAGTTCAAGACAAAACTTGTATGACATCAAACCGCCTCCACCTGCCTCACCAACAATGAACATTCGCAAGAATACAGCATTTTCCTCATTCAATGGGGCCAACACAGTCAATCCACCAAAGACTCAAAGAAAATTGTCCAATCCGGTCACATCGTCATACTATCAACAGCCTTCAGTTCTACCACACCAGAATGTGGGTAAATTTGATATGAGCCAGGCATCTGCAGCAGCAGCAGCAGTGGGAAACCTTTCAATTCAGGAGTCTAAGCCAGTATCAAATATTTCCAACCTGTCCAGTCCAGCACCCAGACCTGCAGTATCAGCTCAAAACCTGTCCAGTCAGGTTTCTGTGACTAAGCCCAAGACACCCTCACCGAAGCTTAAGCCCAGTGAGCCTCCAGTCAATAAGATCAAATTCAAAGAAATTTCATCCTTGTTAATCCCTAACGAGAAAATACTCAAACTCGATGTTGTTTTCAAACTGCAATTGCCTAACAAATTCAGACCTCAGAATCAAAACTTAAGTGACGGGTTGATCGAAAAATTGATCAATAAGTATGAAACCAATTTGAAACAATACTCCAAGCCTGTAGTAACCATAGTGACTAACATGGCTCGCATTTTCTTTATCGATGGCTCATTGAATGTCATGTTAATAGATTTAAAAGCTAACAATGGTGGTGATTATCTGATGTACGATTATGAATTTGAATCAGTCACAGTGGATAGTGATGAAGATCAAACAGAAGAGCAAGATGAGGGATTATTTGGATACTTGATTCTAGAATTGATAAGAGAGGGCGGAGATTTGATTTTCTTAAAAAGAATATCTGACGATGACATACCCATCAAAGATAATGTAAAGGTTGTGGACAACAATGGTAAAGACGTTAAGCTAGGAATGGACTATGGTTGGATCGACTGTTTGTTGATAGCCAAAGACATGGTAGCCAAAGCTTCCCAGAAGAAGGTTTCTAAGTCAGGTTCAAATTCCAATGCGAACGCTAAACCAAAGAAGAGTACTCTCACCAAAACAGTCAGACCAAAATCCACAACCAAGGATAAAGTTGACAAGGAGGACCAAAAGAAAAGTTTTGCCTATGCAGCAGCAGCAGCAGTTCATAGATAACTACCACGTGTAGTTTCACAAGATTGCATACTTCTTGATGAAGATCGAGTAATATTTAGACATAATATATATTACTATTTACAATATGCCCTCACACATGTATATACAGCAGTATAGGTCTCATGGCTAAGGCTTCCCTATCTGTTTATTCCAGTCAAGGAATTCCTTCAACCAGTCCTTATAGTAGCAATTTTGGCTCAACACAGTTACAGATTGCTGTCGAACGATAGATTCGATGGAATTTTCATTACTAAGCCAGTTTTCCACGGTTTCAACTTTGACAAATTTTTCGTCTAACTTTTGTTGATGGTCTCTCAAAGCATAAGGATCTAATCTGAGATCAAAGTTCCGTAAATCAGCCTTTTCTTTTTCAAGGTGAATCTCTCTCCGAAGAGCAGCAGCATAGCCATCGCAGTAGGTTATGGCTTCGCTTCTGGCTTTCCATTGAGGCAAAATGACCTCCTGAAAGAACTTATCACAGCTCTTCCCCGGAATTTCATTCAAATGGGTCTTTATAGTATCGTCAGTGGCTTCTCTGGATAGTCTCAAAAATGCCCGAATTCGCGTGGAGCTTACACAGTTTTCTTCAACCAAAAGTCCCGAAGGAAGTTCCTTAGAGGTCATCGGCTGCTTTTTATGACTAGATACCCACAATTTGAATTTGTATACTGGTTTGCCAAAAGATCTAAATCTGTTTCGCGATAGATGATCTGTTCCGCGATAGATAATCTGTTCGACCAAAGTAGTGCGGTAGTTTTGAAGACTGCCTGTCGGTAGTTTCCAGTTAGCTACACCTTAGTAAGAACAAGTGCAGAATCAATGACTTTGGTTGACCATGATATTCCATCCCTTCACTCCTGCTACTCTTAAAAGTCTTCGATTGAAGACTAGACATATGACCAAGGTCAAGTATTACAGAGCAAGATAGCCACCAATTGAGCTTATTCGTCCACATTAATTTGTAAATAGTTAGATGTGGTGTTTGGGTCTCGCTCTGCCACATTGGCTGTCCACAGATCTCTCGGCCTTTGGCTCACATTTACGAACTTTTATTTCCACCTCCGCCAGTTCGCATTTTCAGCAAGAGGTATTTGTGACAGGTAAAATGGAATTCATTGATCCTCTGTCTAACCCGGACGCTTACAAGTATGCATTTTGTAGTGCTATGAGAGAGCACTTGTTGATAGTGAAGCACCAGACGGAGTTGAAAGAGATTTTGAATGGAACAGAGGCAGATGCAATGAACACCGACTCTGACGATCTAGAGAGTGCTCTGGTTGACAGAGCGAAACTCAGTCTAAAGACCAGAGATTTGGTTTATCATTTAGATCTGGTGATTGAATTCATAATGGGAGACCTTCTTAAGTTTCACACGATGCAAGATGTTGAGCAAAGGAAGAATTGGGGGTTCCCTAGCAAATCCTTAACAAATCACTTCCTGTTGATATTGTTGGGGCCTGGGTTGTCTGATAGCGACGTGCCTTCGAAGGTGAGTACATCTTCCTTGCTCAAAGATGCAAACCTGAGAACCCAGCTCGGTAAAATGTCGGCTGCTAGTTATAAACTAGAGAGGGATGATGAATTGGGTAAAATATTCTACAGCATTCTCAGGAATACCTTTGAATACCAGGTGAGGTTTAATTGGCCTCATTTGAGCCGCCAGGGATCGGAAATATTGACTTTATCGTCGTTTGTGTCGGTATACTTGAAGAACGCTGCAGCGAACTTCCCCAAAGTGTTTCAACACCGAGATTATTTGATTGAACGATTGGACAAAGTGGCCAGCGAGTTGGAGAAATATTCCAGCGTAAATCCAGATGAGGTTCCTCTCGAACAGCTTTTCGAGGCCTTCAAATTCCAATTGAAAACTCACCTAGAGCTTTTGCTTTCAGCCAACGGCCCTATCAGTAATTATTTACCACTCGTTTTGAAATTGAGAGAGCAAGGCAATAATGTCATGTCAAATTCTGCATATGCACAAGCCATCAAAATCTACACCGAAGCAACAAGCTATTGCATAGGCGAGTCCTTAAAAAGCTTGCCGCAAATTTTGATCAATCGAGCCATTGCATTTATCGGTTTAACCTGTTTCCCCGAAGCTATAGATGATTTAAATAATGCTTTGAGGTACGACATTGTTTGCGTTCCAGCCTGGGTCCAATTGGGATACGCCCAGTTGTATATGGGCAATAGTTTGATCGCTTTGAAATGCTATGCTATGGCAATCAAATGCTCCACTGGTCTAATCCTACCATTGAATTTTCCCAATGATAAAGCATTTATCGAAGAGTACAAGGATTCGAAAGTCAAATCAACGCTCCCTCAATTCATCGAGCAGCTTTTGAAGAGCGTGCAATTGACCGAAAATAGAGCCATTCAACAAAGACAGTCTGACGCTGAAATTCAAAACACCATTAATGAAATTCAAAACTGTTTAGCGATTTTATCTCGTGATGTGCACGAATTGGATAGACACTGCTTCACTTATCCCCCAAGTACCGAAAACCCCAGTTCGTTTCGATCTTTGGCCAGTAGGGTGAACCAATCGAGGCCAGCCATTTTGAACCACGAGGTGAATCAAGGAGTGGTGGCTGGTGTTGACTCTGCGACAAATACCGGGAGACCTTCTGCTATAGCTATTGGCACTAGAATAGGGACTCCTAGGCCAGAGGTGAGAGCTGGAGCCGAGGCTTTCCCTACGTTGGGCACGGCCGAAAGGGAAACTGCCAGTGCCGCAGCAGCAGCTGCATTTGCAAATACCTCGCCCGCTTCTGTGAGAACCAGGCCACTTAACACCGCTAGGATGTCAGAAAATACCACTTCTTCCGCTTCCGGACGTCCGGCTTCTGTTCATAATGCGAATGGCGGCGACGGGTCAACTGCTGAGCACACGGCAGCCTCAAGGCCATCAAATCTGGGTCCTAGACCAAGAGCACCGACTGGCGAGTCCAATGGTGACGCGTCTAGAAGGACATTAGGTGGCTTCACTCAATTCTTCGAACAAGAAGGACTCCGTCCACTTAGGCCAGAGAACATAAGGCCAGAATTATTGAGAGGAATCTTGCCTGACAACGTGACCGACAATATTTTCAACGTGATCAACTCCTTCGGCGGTTTTGGTGGTGCACAGGGCAATGTTGTAATAGCGGAAGGTACTGGAAGTACGCCCCCTACTGTGAACCAACCCTCTGCCTCAAATACAACTGCAACTGCCACCAATAACACCGCAACTGCACATCCTCCTTCCTCAGCAACCCCCAGCAACCTGGACAGAAACATTTCTGAGGAAAATGATGACGAGCTCCTATCACTGCAAGCAAACGACCTAGACTGATCTCTACATATCCCAAACATCATTATACATACCATTCGATTTTGTGTTACATTTCTCTGCGTGCGCGCCCCAAAGACGCTCGCTGAACATCGATAAGACTGACTGATTTAAATAGGCTTCTAATCATCATTGAAGAGCAGTTGGACGATGTCAGGGTTAGAGCAGTCATTATTTCAGCTCAAGTTTACAGCCAAGCAGTTGAGCAAACAAGCCACCAAAGCGGCGAAAGAAGAGCTTCAGGAGAAGGCGAAAGTCAAGAAGGCCTTGACCCAGGGAAATAATGATATTGCCCAATTATATGCCCAGAATGCTATACGTAAAGCCAACGAGAGGGTGAATTTATTGAGATTGTCTTCAAGGATAGACGCCGTAGCTTCGAGGGTCCAAACAGCTGTCACCATGAGGTCAGTAACAGGAAATATGACAAATGTTATCAAAGGTATGGATAAAGCGTTGCAAACGATGAATTTAGAAAGAATATCTATGGTCATGGACAAATTTGAAAACCAGTTCGAAGATTTGGATGCTGCCACCAACTACTACGAAGGAGCCACTAATAATGTGAATGCATTAACAACTCCTCAAGAACAAGTAGATGATTTGATGAGCCAGATAGCCGACGAAGCTGGAATTGAAATGAAGCAGAGCTTGAACGAAACCAAAGTTGAAATCAACACTCCGGCATTGTCAAATATGACCGAAGAAAAGGAAGACAAATTAGCGGAAAGACTTAGAGCGTTGAGAAATTGAGTGTGGCGACCGGGTTAGTATAGCAATAGACGAGCTTATGGGTGCTTCCCATGGTGTACTAAATTTCATCAACTTCGTGACAAATTGGGGTGGATCTTGGTTTAATTTCGGACTTCAACCCCACTCTATTCACTCCCCACTGACGAACTATTCGCTGTTACGTACGTATTCTCCTCGGTTATTCAGCTTCCGAGACATATATTCATTCCGGTTTGTTCTCCGCATCTTCCGCCCAATTTTGTCGCTAGATTGGCTCCCCAGACACCGAGCGCTATGGCTGCAAAATTGCGATTCTGTCGTCTTCTAATAGACACAGCAAACGAGGTGAGCAAATGAGAGACTGCGAAAAATTATATATTATTAATTACCCTTCGGACTATTGTAAAATATTGATCTAGGTCAATTGATATCGAAAAGAATACCAAAAATGTTGTCATCATTCAAAATTAGTGCTAGATCATTACCAAACTCAATCAAGTCAATCACCAGTGTCAGAACCAAGGTTTCGTTACCAGATTTGGATTGGGACTTTGGTGCTTTAGAGCCACATATTTCTGGTCAAATCAATGAGTTGCATTACACCAAACATCACCAAACTTACGTCAATGGTTACAACACTGCAATTGAACAACATGCAGAAGCTCAAGCCAAAGGAGAAGTCAAGAAAACCATTGAATTGGTCAAAAACATTAATTTCCACGGGGGCGGTTACACCAACCATTGCTTGTTCTGGAAGAACTTAGCACCAGAGAAACAAGGCGGTGGAGAACCTCCCTCTTCAGGGTCCGACTTGGCTAAAGCCATTGAAGCTCAATTCGGTGGATTAGACCAATTGAAGTCCATCACAAACGCCAAATTGGCTGGCATCCAAGGTTCCGGTTGGGCCTTTATTGTTAAAAACAAGGAAAACGGTGGTAAGTTGGATGTTGTCACTACTTACAACCAAGACACTGTCACTGGTCCTTTGGTTCCATTGGTTGCTATTGATGCTTGGGAACATGCTTATTATTTACAATACCAAAACGTCAAAGCTGATTATTTCAAAGCTATCTGGAATGTTATCAACTGGAAAGAAGCTGAGAACAGATTTTTGGTTAACTAAGTGGTAATACAGCTCACCCTAGAATAAATTTCTACAAATATGCACTACATAAAATCTCGTTCAATCGTATCCCCTTTGTTCATACCAGCTTGCTAAAAGGTGGCTACACCAAGTAAAGCAGCGGCACTTTTGGCATCAACCTCTTCGCTTATAACGTGGTTTTCACTCTTGGCCCCTCCGTTAGCTTCTTTTTCATCGTTCAACGATCTGAAAGTTCTTGAGGACCAGGAATCTCCATTATTGCTTTGGGATTGGCTCAAATTATGTTTCAAGTTGCTTAAATTCTCCCTGTTCAATCTGGATAACCCCCCTTTCTCATCGATGATTCTAATATCCAATCTAATAGTTTCTAGATGTTTTAAAATCTTGCGGTTGTTTTCAACTTTGTTCAATGTGAATTTTTTTAGTAGTTGGTGTAGCTTCAACTCTGTGAATCCTATTACTTCTTTCTTTTCAATAAGCATTTCGCCGGAGATTCTCTTCACCTGCAAGTTCAAGGATTCCTCTGTCTTTGTGGCATACTCTAGAGACCTGATTGCTTCGTCTACTTTGATAGGATCTAATGAGCTTTTGCTTTTGATTTTGCTTGCTTGCAAGTGTTTTGTTTGTGTTTGCTGTTGAGCTTGGGTCAACTCTCTCATAATCAAGTGACGATTTGTCAAAGACTCTTTGATTTCATAAAATTCGTCCGTGAGGTATTGCAAGCCATCTCCTAAAATTGCCATGTCATTGTACAGCTGAATTAAAAGTAGATCTGCTTCGATTACCTTGATTTTCGACAATTTCTCCCACATATTTTTCATGCCTGGATGGATTATTTCAATCTTCGATAGGTCCTGCAATTTGCTGGAGAATTCATTGATTTGGGTGGCCAATAACTTTTCATTTTTCAGGTTTTTGTCAAGCGATTTAACCAATTTTGAGCAGACAAGGTAGCAATTCTTTATCAATGGCCTGAACTCGGACAACTCTTCATAATCGTCGTAAGGCACAGCTAATTGTTTTAAAGTCTTCCTTACCAAACCACTAGCAACAGATGTTTTCCTTTTACTGTTGATCACTGAATAACCGAAATCATTTTCGATAAAATAAACAAATTCCTCGTCCCGAATTATTATGGGGTTATTGCAAATTCTATCAAACCATTCCTGCCAGTTGACCATCAACTTTTTCACTTCATCATCTCCTCCATTGGGGTACGATGTGACAGATGAAGGAATTGGTGGAACAAAACATTCAAGATTAGAAATGCTCAAGTATTTATTGAACTTCACCACCTCCTGGTACGTTCTTCTTATATCCTTATACTTGGTCTGTCTAAATCTTGGTAAATTCTCGACGAAGGCATCAAATTTCATGATGGGGTTTTCAGGCTTATTCTTTTCAACAGAAGTAACGTTGATTTTCAACAGATATTTCTTCGAGAACCTTTCAGGTAGCAATTTTTTGAGCTCCTCTTCAGTTAAAACGCCTGATGTTGATTCGTTATGTTCAGGCCCTTCAGGGGGTGAATCTGGGTTATTTTCATCATTAGCCGTCTGCCGGTGGGACGAAGTAGTATTTTGTTTCACTTTCGGAACGTGGCTGGGCTCAGCAAAAGGATTGTTGTCTTCAAAGTCGGGGTCATAAGGTATTGACGATGCCATAGTTAATATTCAAATTCCTCAGTGTTCGAGTTCTCAAATATATGTCTGGAGTGCGACACGACTGATAAGTGATAAGTGATAGTTGAAGTACAATAGTATGATGATTTGTTTGGCTATAATCCTAAATCCTGCTATCAAATGACATGAGAGGGTTAAAAGACAAACTGGGAGGTCTTTAAAGACTTAGGGTAGCTTGGAAAGTAATTATGTGATTTTTCGTTTTAGAGCAGCTCAACAAGCCTGAAAAAAGCATATATACCCTTAGTAGGCACTAGCAATCAACCAATTACCTACTTGTGTTCTCATATCACTCATGAAATGCTATAATAAATCATTCTTAATCTTGTCGCAAGATAATGCTGTTTCGCATCGAGATGAGATAAAAATTTTATATCAATATGGCAGCACCAACAGCTATTAAAAACTTAGAACCAACGGTTTCCGAGCCCATTAATGATATCGACAACCAAGATGACGAAATGATAGATGTAAACAACATACCTGCCGGTACCGACGATACTGAAACCAAATCGAAAGAAGTTCAAGGAGTAGTATTCGATCAAAGCGGTAAGCCAAAATTTACTGCTGCCAACAAAACTGGGATGAAGGTTAAATTAGAAAGCAGAAAAGTAGCTGTACCACCACACCGAATGACTCCATTGAAAACAACCTGGCCTAAAATATACCCACCATTAGTGGACCACTTGAAACTACAAGTTAGAATGAATTTGAGAACCAGAACCATTGAATTAAGAACCAATAAAAATACCACCGATGTGGGGGCTTTGCAAAAGGGAGCTGATTTTGTGAAAGCTTTCACATTGGGGTTTGACGTCGATGATGCTATAGCATTATTGAGATTGGATGATTTGTATATTGAAACATTTGAGGTTAAAGATGTCAAAACGTTGACAGGTGACCATTTATCAAGAGCCATTGGTAGAATCGCCGGTAAAGACGGTAAAACGAAATTCGCCATAGAAAACGCTACCAGAACCAGAATTGTGTTGGCAGATTCCAAAATACATATCTTAGGGGGGTTCACACACATCAGAATGGCTAGAGAATCGGTTGTTTCGTTAATCTTGGGTTCTCCTCCTGGTAAGGTTTATGGTAATTTACGTACAGTTGCATCAAGAATGAAGGAGCGTTATTAGGTAGTATTTGAAATCAGCATTAGGATCATTGTATATTAATTTTCGTTTATTTTCTATGGGCCTCTATCGATATTTTGCACTTCTGTGTTGATTTTGAAACCCTGAGCGAATTCCATGTTCTTATGATACGGTGGTACTTTCGTCGAACGTTTTCCCTCATAGTTATAAATCTTCTAATAAATCTTTTGTAAAGTCGTCCACTTCTTGTTCTTTATCTATCAAGTGGGGCCTCAAGTCTTCCAAGACCAACTCTTTTCTCATAGCATAAGCATCCTCGCCATCTTGGTAGTAAGACTTTTCAATAGAGTTGACTTCGAATTTTAAAGTATCTTTATACAAGTGCAATGCAGCTCTATTGGACTTTCTGACATGTAACGAGACATACTGTGCACCAAATGACTCGCATAAGGCATACAAGGCTTGCTTCATCAATCTATCGGCCAATCCCATTCTTCTGTACGTCCTCATGACTGATAATGAGGTTATATGACCATGAGGAGTTTTATCCTCTGCTTCTGGGTCGTCCTCCATCTTAGCTAACACATATCCCACTATTTTCTCCCCCTTTCTGATATATGCCGTATCACCCTTTGGGTCTTCGAACTCGGTATTTTGCGGCTCGATCTCTTCATCTAGTTGACTTTCGTCGTATGTGGTGGCTACGAAGCTGGCCTGAGGCCACGACAATTCGTGATACATGTAGTATTTCAAAAGATAGTTTTCCGGTAAGTTATGTAAATTGGCATTTTGTATGGCCTGGATATCGTAGATATCTGCTTGTCGAATTTTAATACCCATAGTGGTTTTACTGTCGAGCAGTGAGAAAAATTATCATGAGACTGATGCAAAATGTGAGCCATGTCAAAGCCGTGGGGGTTCATATCATTACTACATAACTATGTATTATACCTTAGTTCTTCTTTCAAAATGACCAGGTCATCGAATTTGATCAAAAATACTGTTCTTAACGGGTTCTTGTCTTGAGGAATCGAGTGGGCAGTAACGTTGGCGAAGAACCCCGCAGAGTCCAAAGCTCCTTCGATTATACCCGCTACAAAAGCAGAACAGTTCAAGTTGCCATATTCTTTGGGAACATTTATGAACTTCGACACAATGGGCATATTATCGTTTATCATATACTCGTTATTAACGTCCTGAGACTTTTCCAACTCATTGGCAATCTTACCAAACATTGATTTCCACATCGAGGAATGGATGAACTGAAGGATCTCCACAATTTTTATTTCCCGTTTACTGTATTTGACGCCTTCTCTAAATTTGACTAACTCTAGATACTTTTGCCCTATCAGGTACCCCAATCCGTTGAGTCTGTTTTCCAAATCCTGTATACCTTTGGAGTTCTTGTGACACCAATTCACTATCTCACAGAATAAAAACGACAACGACGATAGGCTGATCTCATTGACCTTTTTGTTAAGGTTCTTCTCCAATATCGAACTGGTAGAATTAGGTGTCAAGTTGATAGTTTTTTTGTTGATCAAGATGCTGGAGTTTTCTTGTGTAATTTCGTTGGATAACGGCCCCACTGCTGGATTATATCCAAATCCCGACTTGGAAGTGTCCAGTATCGCCATCTTGTTCATTGACGAGCTTATTGATGGCAATATCAAATCATCAGACATTGTTTAAGTTATTCGCGATTTAGGTTATCAGCGTTTAGAACTTATTGTCAATGGTTAAAAGTATAGTACACACTCTAATGGGCGATCGGTGTTCATGCAGACAAAAATAGCCTATTAAAGAGGCCAGAATCTAACATCTCTAGAGGTTTATCGGAGAGGCGTGCCCAAACTCAATCAGATCTCGAAACTTAACGGTAAAAAGGTGAAGTTGCAAATTGACAGCAGAGTTGTGAACCCCAATGATAATACAATCGAAGACTTGAAAAAGGTCTTCCAGGGTAAAAGAAAGGGAAGAACTTTATATCCCGGAAAAGGAAAGCTTAGGTCAATTTCCGAGCCTGAGACAGATATAGATGAGCCTCAAGCCCAATCAACTCCCGAATCGACATTACAGTCGAAGATCAAAGGAATCAGTGAACAGTCGTTAAACAGCTTGTACTCTGAGATCAATGAAATCCATGACACTGTAAAAAGAGATCCACCAACCTTTACCATCGATTTCAAACCAAAGTCTAAACTCAGGCCAAGTACGATCATAGAGATTGAAGGTTTGAGCAAAGATAACGTTGAGGCAAAACCAAAGAAAAAACCTGCACCGCCTCCGATCAATATCAAACATAAAAAGACCAAACCCTTGTTGAATGACTCAATACTGGAACCCCCATCGTGCAAGGGGTCAGCGACAAAACCAAGAATGGATCACACGAAAGCTTTTACTGGAACATCGGTCCCCACCATGTTGAGCAGGGACTGTTCTGTTGAAATGGGAGATACTTTAACCTCGAAAACTTCAATCAAACGGTATGCGTCACCAGATACCTCACATAAAAGGAAACTCGTCAGGCTCTCTGCAAAGGAAGGTAACGGATCAAGAAAAACGACTAAATCCAAACTACTCAAGACCAAAACATCCCTTTCGTTTGTCACTGAAAGCTTACACCGAGAAAAATCTTCTGACGCTGTTGATTTACCACCAGACACACCTTTGTCCGCCAGCAATCCAGAACCCTCTCTCGTATCCAAATCCAAGAAAACCATTGAAAAGGCTTTTCCCATCCAAATCATCGAAAGACGTATCAAGACAAAACGACAGACGTACAAAATTAGGGTTTGGCAAGAAATACCGCCTGAAGTCCGTTTGAATTTGTCTCATCGTCAATTAAACGATTTGTTCGAAGTCGAAAACTTGCTATTGCCACAGAGGTAGAACACCCACTCGCTCCATTGAAGTTCTAAGTCCACTAGTGTCCTGCTTTCCTCGTATCTTCACATTAGTTTTTGATGTGACAATTGATGCGAGTGCGAAAACTCAAATAAAAAGCTGGCTGACTGATAAACATAAGCAAACACAAGGAAGACCTATCTCGAGTGTTTTATTCGTTCTTGTGAGCCAGATAAAGCAATAATAGAACGTTTCAAAATACTTGGTAAAATTCTTAAGTTTTTCAATATGTCAGGGAGTGATTTGACAACTGACAATGATCGAGCGGCAAACGAGGATAAATCAGGTGAAACCGAAAGTTCACTACACCAAGGAGGGGAAACAACCAAAAAGCCGTTGGCTAATGAAGCATCAATAATTGAAAAGATAAAAAACCTCCCGGCGGATAAATTGAAACAAATCATAACGGATCAAATTGATCTAGAGATTCGATTGAAACATAAAGAATTAACCTTGACAGAGGAAGAAATAGGCAAATGCGAGTCGCAAATGTTGACCTTGCGAAACTACTTCAAAATCCCCAGGGAAAAGTCAATCAGTTCCGAGCCAAACGACTTCACTATCAAATATTACAATCTTTTGAATAGATCGCTTTCCGTAAATTACGAGGCCAGCGAGTTTAGAGAAATGTTGAACCACGTATCTAATAATCCTAGAGATAGCATGAGTTCCAATGGAAGCATAAGCAGCAGCCATAATAGTATTATAATGAATGGCAGTCTAGGAAGTATAAATCAATTCAATGCTGGCCATAGCTACAGAACAAGATCGACTACATCGTCATTAAGACCTCCTACATCCACAATAGGTCGATCCCTGACCATCGGGTGCTTGTATAGAAGAACCGATGGAGTCATTGTCAAATTAACGTGTCCAGATTGCAAACGAAGTAATTTTTCGTCGGCCCAAGGATTCTTAAATCACAGCAGGATAGCACACACACAAGAGTATACTTCACAAGATGCTGCTGCACTAATATGTGGGGAGCTATTGCCAGAAGAGGAACAGGATGAAGAAGGATTGGCAAGTATAAAAAGCTTAAAAGCTAAAGGATTGGAACCAAACAAAAACCTCAACGTAAACGAGATATATTTCAATGGGCTAAGTAACACTTTGAATACAGTGCACAAAACTTTGGAAAAGTCGTTTTCTCCCATGGATAATCAAACGGAAGAAAGCGAATTGATGAAAAAATTCCTTAAAAACGGATATGGTAGTAAAGAAGATTTCAACTCGTATATCAAAGATTTAAAACGAAAGGATTTTGATGACAACGATAATGAAGATAGGGGGGGAATCAATGAAAGGGGGTCTTTCGAGGGCAAAGATGAAGGAACAGACCTAGGGTCGAAGATCTCCGAAGAATTAGCTAGAAAAAAGGATAAGGAAAGCCACAATGAGAATCGAGATGTAAAAGAAGATAGGAAAAGAAGAAGGAGTAGTAGTGGCCATCCACCGTTGCCCAAAATCAAACTTAAGTTAAGAAGTGATGACAAAAAGAAGAAAAGGAAATAGGGAATTTACCATATCAGTATTGGTATTATCACTCTTGCATTCTAACACTGCTTGCGACTACTCTATCCTCTAATCTTCTCTCAAATTAAAATTGTTTCGAAACTGGCCCACCACGGACTCCGAGTTTGAGGAAATATTCCGCATTTAACTATGACATAATAAGATCTTCGGGTTTTTTCCTGCGAGATTTCGCATTCAAGTCTAGAACGAGTGGCTCAAATTTTTATTCATCCCTTTGAAAGCCATTTGCAACGTTCAACGCCTGGTTGTTGGTTAGAGTTCATTATATAGCAACAAAGTCTATAAATACCCAGATTTACATAAAGCCGCTCCAAGTCGCTTTTTTTCGTCGTGGTATATTTTTAGAAGCTATCGCTTTATTCTAGGCTGTGAAGACTTCGTACACGGTAATCCATTTTAGAAAATTCTAGCTGTCTGATATAACAAAACCAACCAATATTAGGCAAAAATATTCTCAAAAGTTTGAGGACACCCTGAACAACTGGCTTAAAATTTACATTTCACAGTTTACTACCAAGAATTTTATTCATAAAAAGAGGCAAAAGACTTAGATTTGATTTCAAGGTCTTTCACCGAAATATTCTCAAAAGGCCAGATATTGATAGCAATATCAGATAATGTCATCACCAAGCTTATGTTCACCTAGCTACGTACTACCAGCTCAAGATTACTTCACCCTTTCCAGGAGCGTATCCTCGGCATCTCATCAACAATCCCATCAGCATTTAAATCAGCATACACATCAACACTCCCAATCAACCCCCAGTGTTACCCCCCAAACCTTGCACAGTACACAAAATGGTGGTGAACGGGGTCATTTGAAGTTAAATCTAGACACAGGACATCGCTTTAATGATTCGATTGGCTCCGTAACATCTGATTCAACTGGTAATGAATCTGATTTCAGAAAATCCAATGAGTCGACTCAATCTGTTTCTACCGTGGTGGATGATCGCCCGACAGCTATTTCTACCAAGCTTCCTAAATTATCACTCAAAGAGAATAACGAAGGTTTCTTTTCGCCCAGAAACCTCACTGATCCAGTTACCCACCACAAATTGAGAGCATGCAGTTTGGTGGAAATGAAGGTCTATCCTCCAACCTTGACTAAACATCAAACCAGTCCCACCCTAAAAACATTTAACGATTTGAAAAAGACTCAGCAAGACTATACTGATCATATAAAAAAACTATCAAACAAGATTGAGTTCTTGGATAAGTACCAATTATCGAATGTTTTGTCCAGTATTGAAATCTTACAAGAGGTGCATCTACCAAATCTTATCATAATTGATGTTCGGTCATTTACCGATTATGTCAAGTGTCATATTAAAAATGCAATCAATGTCTGCCTCCCCTCGACGTTGCTCAAGAGACCCAACTTTTCATTCAATAGATGTATTAACTCATTGCCGTTGTACGAAAAATTGATTTTCAAAACCTACTACAATTTCGAGCAGGCAAACAAAGGGGAAGGAAAGAGGATATCGAATGTGGGCAGGTTAGACTGCACTGAGTTTGGCTTCCCCAGTCTTCTTATTTATGATAGCGCAAATAATTCCATGAATTCATATTTTATGATCAGGAAGATTTTGGAGGAAAATGCAAATGTGAAAATTTACATTATTAATGAGACCTTCCAGCAGATTACCGAATATTTGAATGATACCAATAATGAGGGTCTTTTAGAAAACAATAACAAACAAAATTTTGACGTTGACGAATTAATGAATAATGACAATAATTTAATGAAATCCATACCAATCAATGTGTCACCAACCAGGTCAACGAACCGGAATACCTTTGCTCTCAACACAACATCAACCGATAATGCTGTCGTCAATTCGGTAGCTCAGCCGCCCGATCGTTTCAGATCAGTTTCATTGAATGATATAAGATCGCCTATGGATTCCAGCACCCCGATCTTGTCTAATTTCAAATTACCAACGACTATTCCAGCTCCGACTTTTAAGATTCGGCACAACGAGGAAGTCTTTGATCATAATCGACTTGGAATCAATCTCATTGGCAAATACAATTTGACAGCTGGCAAATTGCCCAGTTGGCTTAGTATCGATAAATTGAACGAAACCAACATAATTGATGAATTTAACAATTTGGAAAAAAGCGAAAAGACGAGATTGAACAACGTTTTGAACATTAGTAACAATGGGGTCAATGAGGAAATTTCGATCAGCTCAGGGATTGAAAATGGACACAAAAATCGCTATAAAGATATATTTCTTTATGATCACTCGAGGGTAAAATTAAGAGATTTCAGCCAGCCTCAACTGTGTGATTATATCAATGCTTCTTATATAAGATCCATCAAACAATTGGGTTTGATTGAGGGCGATGATGCGTGCTTCAATTATATCGCTACACAGGGTCCTTTAAAACATACAATCGGGGACTTCTACAAAAGCATCATCAACAACAATACCAAATTGATAATCGCTTTGACGGACGAATTTGAGAGCGGAATGGTAAAATGTGACCCCTATTGGATTCCCGGGAAATATTATAGTAATGGTAATGAAATCTCCATTTCAATAAAGGAGGTGGAAAAAATCAACCATAATTTGATCAAAAGGCATATCGAAATCACCACAAATTTTGAAACAAGAACAGTCGTTCAATTGCATTTATTAAATTGGTTGGACAATGACATTTATGACAATTTCAACGATATAATGAAAATCATAATTCTCAAGCAAGAGTTGATTAAGAGCCTACCTGAATCATCTTGCAGTCCAGATGACTTCTATACCTTAACCCATTGTTCTGCTGGGTGCGGCAGAACAGGAACTTTCATCACCGTTGATACCCTTGTCAACCTTTTAGAATTTAAAATCGAGTTGAGTCAAGATATCATTGCAAAAATTGTCAACAATTTAAGGTTACAGAGGATTTCAATGGTTCAAAATTTAAGGCAGTACATTTCCATTTACGAAATGATGATCAACTATTATCTCAAATAGAAATAAAAAAATATTGTGTAAAATGAGCCGC
Source organism: Yamadazyma diospyri (assembly GCA_030579195.1). NCBI lineage: Eukaryota > Fungi > Ascomycota > Pichiomycetes > Serinales > Debaryomycetaceae > Yamadazyma > Yamadazyma diospyri. The sequence continues at coordinate 25,569 of JAKUAE010000036.1, read as the reverse complement.
ACGTCGTACGGCACACCACATCTTGACAGCCTCAAATGTGGTTTTTGGACTTGTCTAGAGGTTTGTGAAATATTATAGAATTTAGGTGGAAAGATGTCCCGAAATACTCTACGAGTATTGAAAGTCAGCCTTCTAAATGCAGAGCATTCTGATAACTTATAATAACGTTTATCTATAGATTTGGACCCCAGACATGCCAGAAATAAAGAGATAACATAACGCTCCTATTTTTTATATAATACATCTATAACATATTTAAGCATTTGCAGCTAAAGCTTGCTTGATAGCAGCTGGGTTAGCACCGATGACTTTAGCAACGATTTCACCTTTTTTGATGTATAAAATGGTTGGCATGGAGGAAATCTCGTATTTTTGAGCAATGGCACCGAATTCGTCGACGTCAACTTTGATAAATTTGGCGGATGAATATTCAGCTGAAAATTTGTCCAACATTGGAGCAATGACTTTACAAGGACCGCACCAGGTGGCAAAGAAATCAACAACTACTAAACCCTCATAGGTTAAAGCATCATCGAATTCTTGTTGAGAAGCAATAGTGGCGACCATTTTTTATTTAATTGATGTATTTAGATTGACTTGATTAAATCTTGACACAAGAAAATGTGGATTCGAGGTTTTTATATATCGCGTTTTTCATTATTAATAGCACGTGATGAGCGGAAGAACTAGAACCTTTGCTGAATCATTTGTCAGATCGAATAAAAAAGAGTTTAAGTGTTAATTATTTTTGGCTTTGTAATCCTCCGATATGGCAGAAAACTCCAGAAGGTACTAGACTAACGACTTAGTGCATTAGAAACGTAAAGAAGAATGCAATAGTATATATACCGACATATGCGTAATTAATGATTATTCAGCTATATATTGTGACAGGTTTATAAAAATTATCGTCATTTACGATATGTTCGATGTCCTCATGTTCCAAAAGACTTCTAAATAAACTGTTTTTCAATTGTAGATATTTGCCCGTTAAAGTAGTTTCGTTTACGATTGTTACGTACTGACCTAGCATTTTGATCAAAGTTTTAAACTTTAATTTACAATCAGCTTCATTGACGTTATCAATCGAACTGGGCTCAATTGCCACTTTCTCTAAACCCTGAATTACGTCACATTTCTCTTCTTGATATCGTATCAATTGAGCTAAATCTTCTGTGCTATCGATTTGTAAATCTTCATCTGAAAGGAGCGACATATCTAACTTATCCTCCCAGCCAACGTACCGAAATTTGCTATTGAAGATCACCCAAAAAGGAATAGGATTAAAATTGAAATTGATACCTGTCTTGCCCCCTGATTGCACTATTTGTATCGTCGGTAAAATCTCTAGCCATTTCATAATCAAATCATATCTAATATCCATGGTATCCTGTATTGCATTTATGCATCTATTGAGTTGATCAGGAGTAATTTTTACCTCGAAAGCGGTTGTTGGTAAAACAGGTATGAATCCATACGTTACAACGAAATGTTGCACGGACGCTACGTTTGAATATTGTATACATATTTCGGCTTTGTCCAGAACCTCCGTCACTTCATCTTTTTTCAAAATCAAAAGAACATCCCCATTTGACTTATCAATGTCAAAATAAGCATTGTTATCGTGCCGGTGATTGGCAAAATCGAGAAACGGTACGAGTGTAGTATTCACAGTGAAATCGTCGTCATTATCTGCAACTGCATGAGGAATTTCTAACACCCTCGATTTAATAACCTTGTTTATATGGTAGTATTCATCGAATGTGGGGATTACACAGCCTAATGGTTCTAATGACTTTACTATGTTCCCATATTTTTGACGTAGATATTCATTTTTCTTCTGTTCTGCATAGAATAAGTAATCATCGTGAGTGAAATCTAAGGTATCGATATTAGTTTGACTCAAGATTTCCAAATAGAATTCAATTTCTTTTATCGGGCAATCACTGGGATGCTCATTAGTTATTATAATCATGAAACTGAAAAAATAATCAATAAGTATCTCGGTTTCATTTATGCCTCCACAATTACTCAAAACAAGCTTAACTACTTCCCATTCTTTTCTATTTGTTTGCTTCAATATCTCTTGCCGACTTAATAATTGTGGTAAATCAAAAGATATTGAAGGTGGAATCCTTGCGATTACCAAATCTTTATCAGCCTCTTTATCAGTATCAGCAGGGATGAAGAAAATTCCCACTCCCCCTAATCTACTTTCCTCAATAGTTATTCGAGGGTGCACTAATATGCCACATTTGTTGAAATTTTCGAACTCGACTCCAGTTGCCCTTACTTGGTGTGATTTTAAATGCTGCAACATGAAAGGCCAAATAGTTGTTCCTGAAATAATGCGAATCGCACTTCGCATCGTTAATCTGACAGCTGCAGAAAATTTTTATCCTCAACCGTTAACGCATTAGAGCTATAGAAGATCATGTCTTGGGACGATGAAGATTTTGACGTTGGTAAATCCAATGCCGCGGCAGCTACATGGGAAGATGAAGCTTTCGACGACGACCCAGTGTTAGACTCCTGGGATATCGATGAAGAGGAAGAAGAACGTAAGAAGAAAGAGGCGGCAGAAAAGAAGAAAGCCGAATTGGAGGAATTACACAGAAAACAAGCTGAAGCCAAAGCTAGAAAATTGGCAGCAAAAAACGGTAGTAAGGATCCAGTTTTGCTAGAAATCGACAAAGTCGACCCCAAAACCAGAGCAGAATTGTTAAGACAAGCTGAATTAAATAGTGATTTGAGCAATGCTGCTTCGTTGTTTGGGGATTTGAGTGTGGTGGACGAAAGTTTTGATATCAACGCACATCCAAAGGAAAGAGCTGCGGCTGCGGCTGCTGCGGCTGCTAGAGCCAATGAAACCAGAGCTCCGTCTTTAACTAAAGATACACCATTAGATGTTCATCCAATCTTCAAACCTGAAACCAAGCTGGACTATGAAAAATTAAGAAAATCTTTAAGTTCGTCTTTGACTAAGTTAGCCGATGAATCGTCCTTGAACTACTCCTCGTCTTTGGCCATTGATTTAATAAGGGATTTGTGTAACCCATTATCTATTGAGAACGTTAGAAAAGTGACCTCAACCTTAAATACGATCATCAAAGAGAAAGAGAAAGCTGAAAGGCAAGCAAGATTGCAAAAGTCCGGTGGTACTTCAACGGGAGGCGCTGGTAAGAAGAAGGCTAAGCCAGCTGTTAAGACCAATGTTAACAGCAATGGCTTCAAGAAGGACCAACTTGATGATATAAATGATTACGATGATTTTGGTGATGATGACTTTATGTAATACTTCATTCATATCATAATCTTACTATCCAATTACCTACTCTATCTGCTGTTTCATATCTCCTCTCATCAATCGCTTGGAGGCTCAAATTTGACTTCTGCACTTACTTTGCGGGATAAAGATATAGCTCCTTAAAACATATTTACCACAATAAGTTTTATTCTCTATCTCATCAAAGGCTCATGTTACTGACCTTTTGTAAGATGCACATACCTCACCGTGGTATCAGACAGCTTGCAAGTTTTTTATTAAAACGATTTACTGAAGAATTCCCACGATGGTAAATTCCAAATCAGGTTCTTCAAGAAAGTGGTGAAACTCACGAAATTTATTTCATATGTTCCTTCTTATAGTTTTGGTGTTTTTCAAGCTCGTACATCCCCAATTAAGCAGTGAATTACCTCTTATCAATGTTTTATGATCTTGAGGAAGCAAAGTAGCTGAAGGTGAGTTTGTATTCAAGGTCCTTTGAGGTGGTGATCGGCCTACAGCTGATTATTATTGTTAAAAGCGAAGAATTGGTGATTGTCCACTTGGAGAGGGTAAATTTAACTAGGACTCTTGTCTACCCCATCATTTCAACGCAAGTCCAAACTCTGAGACCTGAAGCGAAGGTGCTATAACCAAAATCTCATTGAAAATTTTTCAGACCTATTCCCCAATCCACCATTATATTGAAATTCAAACATGTCAGAGAACTTGAAAAGAGCTGAATCATTGTTCAACAGGATAATGAACCAGGGAAAAGAGGATAAAGACTCGATACTGACATCAAATGAATTCTCTCATTCAAATCATAATCATTACCGTGGACATAATTCTCATCATAATCACCACAACCATAATGTGTCCCATAGTTCACACAATAATAGTCATAGTAGCAGCCACAATGGTCATAGTAACGGAAACGGAAATTCCATTGCCAGCGGACATCAAAACGGCCACAGCCATCATAATAACTACAGAAAGCATCACAAAGAGTTACAAAATCATCCTGCCCTAAAATTGCCCAGCCAAATAACAGCCGAGTTGAATTCACAGCATATATTGACTCACTGTTGGACCATATGGCATCATTCAAGATCAAATCAAGACAACTATCTTCAACTGACTCAGCCAATTGAGTTTCCAAAGTTCAATCAACCACAAGAGACCACGAAATACATGGCTAGCATCGAGCAGATGTGGATGAATTTGTCAATGTTGAAAGCACCTACTGATGTAGTAGTAGACACAGAATATTTGATATTCAAGAGTGGTATAAATCCTGTCTGGGAAGACCCATTCAACAACAAGGGAGGACGCTGGATTTTTAAATTTGGTAAATCCTCCAACGATGACAAAATCAGAATCAACTTGATCTGGGAGAGGTTACTTTTGAAGATATTTACTGGCTCCATTTTCAACAATTCTGACTTTAACGAGGAGACAATTGAATGTTTGTTAGATGACATTAATGGTATAGTATTAAGCGTTAGAAAGGATGTTGATATAATAAGTCTTTGGAACTCCAATTTAGCCAAATCCAAAAGAATTCAAAGCAGAAGGATTCTTTGTGACTCTATTTTGAAGGTAATTCAAGAATGTGGTTTAATATTGAATGGTGAACCAATTGATTGTACCGTCGAAAACAGTGAAAGAGTCAAAGGTGTTTCTTTTGAGTATAGGCTTCATAATAATTATAAGAAGTAATAACATTTTTGTATATTATGTATATTTATTGATAACCATCTCACTTTCACCAACCTATGGAGCAATTTGGTGTCGCAGATTACCATATTTGGCAATCAAGACCACATCACGAGAAAATTGCGATTTACAGGGCATTTTAAAAAATTTTCAAAACTTACAGTTTGTAAGGTTAATCGACCCATTCAAAACTAATTAGTCACAAGTTTTCAAAAGCCGGGTTATCAGAAGCCATTCATCGATACCTATTATTTGCTACCGTTCAAAAGATATTAGAAAGGCGTATCCGCTGAAAGAAAAAACACTTTATTATTGTGTAGCAAAGGTGAGAAGACTATTCAATGGCGTTGCAGGATTTTGATAGTCCTAGTATCTATGAGTTGTATAACTCAGCCAAAAAATTAATATCTTTACAAAATAGGGTGGAGAATAGAACGTTAAGAAAGGAAAATTCTAAAGCACAGAAGAGTCATATTAAATACAATGAGGGAGACTATTTAGATCTATTGAGCCCATTGGACTATGACGACAAAACTCGCAATAAGAAATCCTTGCCCATATCAATAATGGACATTACTCCAGCAAGCATGAATGATTATTCTCCACCAAGTAACAATTCAAGTTATAAGAAAAAGGAACTCACACCTACTGAAATCACAGACATCAGCGCAAGTTTCAAAGGTTTCAAAAGCTTAAAAAGTAGCCCCAGTCTCAAGACCAAGAAATTCATAAAGCCAAAATCCAACTTGACGAGCTCGTTTCAATCTCCACAGTATCAAAATTACCCAAATACAGGCACACCAACCCCCACATTCGCCTCAACCCCATCATCTTCGATGATGACATCATTCGGCACACCTCAATCCTTACCATTGAACACTAATCCTTCAAATTTGAATAATATGAGCCTCAGCATGAACAATAGCCATTTGCATAACAATAATGATATAAAGATCAATAAAGCTGTTGAATGTTATAACTGTCATACTTTCAAGACTCCATTATGGAGAAAAGATCCCGACGGCAATACCTTGTGCAATGCATGCGGGTTATTTCTTAAGTTGCATGGCACTACCCGTCCTTTGAGCTTAAAAACGGACATCATAAAGAAAAGGTCGTCTAGAAGGTCGATTAACGGTAAATTATCGAATTCAGTTCCAAGTAATAATGATGACTTTGCTAAAATGAAGTTCAGCAACCAGAATTTCACAAATTTAAACAATGATCCAGAGGACAATGAGACAATGAATGGCCCGAGGTACAAAAATGTGCTCATATTACCAAAGCCCACGTCAACTACTACTACAACCAATATTAATATTAATAGTGACGGTAAGTCAATCTCAATACCTAGAGTTTCTACCTCCATACCAAACAGTCCGGCCTCACCAATGATCAATGACCACAACCAGTCTTTCAAGAGAAAAAAATCAAATCTCAGTAGGAAACCATCAACTTCTTCAATGGCATCATATCAATTTTCCAACAGTAGAAAGAACAGTGCAATTTCGATCCCAAATTTACTGCATAGGAATTCATTTGTTAACACCCCTTCTGCGTCGGCCCATTCCTTCAGAACAATGAGCTTTTTTGATAGACCAAGAGACATCAACAACAGACAATTTGAACCTCAGTTCAATCAATCATCCTCACTTCAATCATCTACCATGCACTCACCTTCAATCCAGTCACCTTCTACACAATCCATATCCACCACCCAATCACCTGCAACCGAAGACCCTAATTTCCAAAGTCAATCGTTTGACACACATAGTCAACCATCCTATCCCAAACCTGAATTTTTCAATCAAGATCCCCCACAAGATTTAGATTGGTTGAAGTTTGAAATTTAATGTATTATATAATTTTAATGAGAATACGATATCCAATTGGACTCAAACTCTGCTCATTGCCCAACCCTAAGTCATTGAAAATTACCTAGAGGTTTCAATAACTCAAAACCGTAACACGGTGTTCTTCTATACAGGTTTCTGTAGTCGTTTAGCTCTGCGTCGTATAGCTCCATATACAAAAAGAAACGGGTGCGTCGTGCGCGCCCGAATCCCCGAAGAGCTAAAAAAATTTTCAAACGTTTTAGATTTTTATTCACTTTTGAACATCTTTTTAAAAGTAAATAACAACAATTATAATGTCCACCCCAGCTCAAAACTATAAAGTTGCTGATATCTCATTAGCTGCCTTCGGTAGAAAAGATATTGAATTATCCGAAAATGAAATGCCTGGTTTAATGCATATCAGAGAAAAGTACGGTAAGGATCAACCATTAAAAGGTGCTAGAATCGCTGGTTGTTTGCACATGACCATCCAAACTGCTGTTTTGATTGAAACCTTAGTTGCTTTGGGTGCCGAAGTCACCTGGTCATCATGTAACATTTTCTCCACCCAAGACCACGCTGCTGCTGCCATCGCTGCTTCAGGTGTTCCAGTTTTCGCTTGGAAGGGTGAAACCGAAGAAGAGTACTTATGGTGTATCGAACAACAATTATTTGCCTTCAAAGATGGTAAAAAATTGAACTTGATCTTGGACGATGGTGGTGATTTAACCTCATTAGTACATGAAAAATACCCAGAAATGTTGGACGATTGTTTCGGTTTATCCGAAGAAACCACCACTGGTGTCCATCACTTATACAAAATGCTTAAAGACAACGCTTTGAAAGTCCCAGCTATCAATGTTAATGATTCCGTCACCAAATCTAAATTTGATAACTTATACGGATGTAGAGAATCTTTAATCGATGGTATTAAAAGAGCCACCGATGTTATGATTGCTGGTAAAACCGCTATTGTTGCTGGTTTCGGTGATGTTGGTAAAGGTTGTGCTATGGCTTTAAGAGGAATGGGTGCCAAAGTCATTATCACCGAAATCGATCCTATTAATGCTTTGCAAGCTGCTGTTTCAGGATATGAAGTTTTACCAATGGACCAAGTCAGCTCAGTTGGTCAAATTTTTGTCACAACCACTGGTTGCAGAGATATAATTTCTGGTAAAGATTTCGAAAAAATGCCAAATGATGCCATCGTCTGTAACATTGGTCATTTCGATATTGAAATTGATGTTGCCTGGTTAAAAGCTAACGCTGTTTCTGTTGTTAACATCAAACCTCAAGTTGACAGATTCTTGTTGAAGAACGGAAGACACATCATCTTATTGGCTGAAGGTAGATTAGTCAACTTGGGTTGTGCTACTGGCCACTCTTCATTCGTGATGTCTTGTTCTTTCTCCAATCAAGTTTTGGCTCAAATCGCTTTATTCAAATCTGATGATGAAGCATTCAGAACTAAATACCCTGAATTCGCCAAGACTGGTAAGTTTGACGTTGGTGTTCATTTATTACCTAAAATCTTAGATGAAACCGTTGCCAGATTACATTTGTCACACTTGGGTGCTAAATTGGAAACTTTGACTGATGTTCAAGCTGACTACTTAGGTTTACCAGCTGAAGGTCCATTCAAAGCTGAAATCTACAGATATTAGATAATGGTTTGTCATCGGTTAAAAATTAGGAACTGCGTTCCTTAGAGTTTGTTTTTTGTTTTGTTTTAATCCTGCATCAACTGCATAATGACTTATGAATGAGTTAATATAATAATAAATGATTCCTCAACGGATAAAAAATAAATTTAGATTTCTATAATCATCTAGTAAAATCTGATTTTTATTGGCGACAAAATGGATCAAATACCAGTCTATTGAAGCGTAATTTCAAATTCCTCGCAGGTACCGTCGGATAATATGACATCTTTTTGATCTTTGTCGCCCTCAATGCACCACTTAAAGACACTGTTAAATCCTATTTTCCCATCCTTAAAGTTGAATTGATTTTTGGTGTTTTTTGATTTGTTACAAACTATCTTATTGTCAACAATTCCACAAGTTCCTTTGCTGGAAAGAATGTTATAGCCTCCAAATTCAGCATTTACAATTCTATATGTTGCGCAAGTACCTTTTGTAAAGAACTTACCATTTGAGATCAAGCAGCCATTGGATATTTTCAAATAGCCTCGTCTACCAGGAGAGGGAGGAGGGTTGGTACCCAAAGATCCTTTAGGAAAAAATTTGATACCAGTTTCAGGGCATTGAGCTAGAACGAGACTATCAATAGGTTTGAAATTTTTCTGTAATAAGGATCCCTTCAAATGATGGAAATACCAGATTTCCTGCAACCCATTGAACTTGTTGCATTTGAAGTAAACTTTTTGACCAAAATGCTTTGACAACGCGTCGTCAATCTGCTTTTTGGTATACGTAGCGTCATTACTTGGAACAATACCTTCTTCGGCTAAAAATTTGAATGTTGGTAAGTCCTTATACAAGTCCGTTGCCACTTTGAAGTAGTCATAAACGTTTCTGTCGGATTGGAAATCGCTGTAGCATCTGGGGTTGATAGTTTTAACACATGTCCCATGTTTGTTAAATTCGTGTTCCCATAACAGTTCATCGTTGCCATTGAAATTCTTCCAGTAGGACTTCATTTCATCGTATAAGCCTGGTTCAAATTTGTTCAAGATTGGTTCCACTCCATGAATCTCTAGTGACCGATCACAAAATTGTTCGTACGTACCATCGCACTTATCGGGCCAAAGTCCATGGAGTGTGAACGTTTCGTTATCTCCAATTGGAGGATAATAATCCCAAAATTGGGTTTGAAGCATGACACCACCAGGATTTTCAAAACAGCATGAGTTTTCTATTGGCGTCGAGTTAGTACAGGAGTAAGGCAAATCTAATGGACATGAGTTGTCGAAGACAAATTGAAACGGTAACAAGTTCGATAACAACATCTTAATCGGAGCTGATTTTATCTGCGTCCGGTGGTTGAATGTCAGCTATTAGGTGGAGTACTTCTATCAGCTGTTGATTACCTTCTAATTGTCAGCCCGTGCACTAGGTTCGATTTATGAATAGCTGGGACCTGATAAAGAATGAGTGATGAACAATTTCGCACACCTCTGATAAGCTCTTATCTATTGTGCGGGCTACGGATGAAGTTCAAATACCAGCTCTGGTTTTATATATTTGTCTGGTAGGGAATTTAATGCCTTGAGTCTGTGGACTTGATACTTTGATAGGCTCTGTTCCCTCAATGATCAATTATTTTTTTCCCATGTGGTTTGTACAGCTCACAGCACTCAACACTAAGCACCAAAGAAATGACGAACAAACCGCAAGTTTTGATAGATGGATTGATACGAAGCCATTGGGATCTGAGTATTCTTCTGTTCAAAAATTGGAGTTAATTATTGATTTAAGAGTATTATAGTCTATTGGAAGAAATTTCGATTTACGACTCTTGATCCTGCTTGAGCCACTACAGTACACTGTAGCCTGTGTCGGATATTATTTTTTCAGGCAAGGGGACTAACCACCTTCCAAAATAAATAGGATTACTCATAACTGCTTGGTAAGAAACGGCTTTTGTGAAGCTAATTTAACTTTGCTTGATTGGGGTATCTGACCCCCGCCATCTAATTAGTTTCCTAATTTGGGAGGATTCAAGTGGCATCAAGATAAAGATTGTCTCTCATGTCTGTATTGGATTCTGTTTCCTATCACCATCTTTATCTCATATCGGACCTATAGACTGCAAACCTTGTTTTGGAGCGACGCGCCACTCAAACAGCCAGGTGGCCGAAATCTGTATCTCATTTGGGAAGGCCGCTTTCGTGGCTTCATCAGTAATTTACTGAGCGAGAAGCATCAGCACGTTCTACCATTTATACCAAATCTAAAGGTCAATAAAATTGATGCTCTAGATCCCCAATACACGTCATCGCCTTTCTTTTCGGGGCCTAGCCAAATTAATCTTTCAGCTTCTGTTGAGGTGACAACTTCCCCCTCATGGCTTCCAGCCTTGGGCTCAGAAAAATATAATTCCGTGCTTATTTCACACATTTCGGAATTTTTTGGAGATCCAATGCGATTCTTATCACCGCTAAACAGCCTCCGATAGATTTACAGAAGTTGTAATGTCTCATGGTCAGGAAAACTGAAGAGGATCATTCAGCAAATCTAAGCTATCAGCTAGGTATTCGACCTTTCCTGATTCAAGAAGTGTGGTGACAAAAAACCAAAAATAACTGTCACTGAATCCGCACCCCGTATACAGGTCTACAACCATCTCAAAAGTTTGAATTACGATAATATAAAAGAACAAATATCTTATCAAAATTATCCTCCCAAATATCTTGGCCCTTTTAAAAACCTCATTACAACAGTATGTCGCTAGCAAAGCAAGAGGCAGAGAACACTATGTATGAGGCCGAGTCGATGACGGAGTCGTCCAGTAAATTGGTGAAGTTTGGCATTTTCGCTATCAACCCCGAAGAAAAGATTCATAGGACACTTCCCTTGAGGATAATACAGCTTATAAGTATATCTGGTGCCATAGGAACGGCAGTTTTCATCAGTATCGGAAACGGTTTGATGAACGGAGGCCCGTTATCATTACTTCTTGCATTTTCATTCTGGTGCTTTATAGTCATGCTTTTGAATAACTCCGTTGGGGAGATGGTTTCCTATTTACCGGTCCCTTCACCGTTTGTCACTTTAGCGGGAAGATGTGTTGACGGTGCTTTGGAGTTTGCAGCTGGTTGGAACTTTTATCTTATGATCTCGTTGTATATTCCCTTCGAGATAACAGCTGTTAATGGTATGATTCACTATTGGAGGGACGACTATAATTCAGGTATAACTTTGGGAGTTCAAATTGTTCTATATGCTTTGATTAACATCTTTGCTGTTAGAGTTTATGGTGAAACTGAATTCTGGCTCTCTATTTTTAAATTGGTGTTAATATTTGCCTTGATGTTTTATACTTTGGTCACAATGTGTGGAGGTAATCCCCAACATCATGCATATGGTTTTGAAAATTGGGGGGCTAAAGGTGGTCCCATGGCAGAATATTTAGGTGAAGGAGCGTCGGGAAGATTTCAGGGGCTTATTGCTGCTATGATCACTGCAAGTTTCACCTGCACAGGCCCTGAATATCTTGCTATGACTGCCTCAGAAGCTGAAAATCCGAGGGAAAACATGCCGCGTGCCTTCAAATCAGTGATCTACCGCTTACTCTTTTTCTACGTCATGGGTGCAGTATGTGTTGGTATAGTTATCGCTTATAATGATGAAAACTTACTTACTGCCCCCAAAACTGGTGCTGCTAGCTCCCCATATGTCGTTTCGATGAATAACTTGGGAATCAAGGTCTTCCCAGATATCGTCAATGCTGTCATGGTCACGTCTGCATTCTCCGCCGGTAATTCCTTTGTTTACTCATCAACTAGAACCTTGTATTCCATGGCCACTCAGGGCTTTGCCCCCAAAATATTCAGCTATTGCACAAAATCCGGCGTGCCTATATTTTGCTTCTTAGCCGCCGTCGGTTTTGCATTATTGTCATTATTACAACTAGGATCCAACTCGGCCACAGTTTTGGGTTATTTCACTAGTATTTGTACCGGCTCCCAAGTTTTGAATTATGTTTTTATGTGTATAACATATTTTGGATTTTATAGAGCCTGTAAAGCTCAAGGTATAGATAGAAATAACTTCAAGTTCAAATCATGGGGCCAGCCATATAGTACAATGTTTTGTATTACTTTTTTCATCATAATGGTCGGTATAATAGGCTATTCCAACTTTTTACCAGGTATGTGGAATACTCCTTCATTCATTTTTAATTATATCATGGTATTCGTGAACCTCCTTTTGGTTGTGTTTTGGAAATTTATCAAACGTACCAAGTTAGTCAAACCTGAAGAAGCTGATCTTGTTACAGGATTGAGCGAAATTGAAGAACATGAATACGAATATTATAGTAGGGTGGGTGTCAAATCGACTAGGGAAAAAGCCAATTTAAAAGATAAAATACTTCAGTGGCTTTTTTGATGCATAACGGTATATAGCGGGTTTGAATTAGTTCTCTATCTGATTCTAGGTCAATAAAAGATGGATTTACGGAATTTTATCCCAATTTGTGTTTTCGATAAGAGAACCTCAAAGCCTCGCGTTTTTTACCCCAAATCATCGTTCTGTTATCTCCTTAAATCGAGCTATTACCACAAAAGAGCACATGTCTTCGGCAATACCGGACTGATATCCTAGAGAGTTGTACTATACGGTATGCTAGCGGCTGCATTTCGATCCATTTGGTAGTGACTTTCATGGCGTTCCGAGTTTGACAATCTTTCAGGTACTGGTGCATGCACTACGATCCTTATCTCGAACACTATCTTATCTTGTGGCCCGCCGCTCAATGTTATAAAAGGGCAACATAGGCCCCGAGATATGCACTCTTAGACAAGACATGATAGAAGAGAAAAAGGCTAAAGTCCAAGTGGTGGATGATGTTCTTATCGGTGATTCAGATTCCCTTTCTTTTGAATCTGATAAAAAGATCAAGTTGGGTTTTCTTCACATTGACCCGAAGGAGAAAATTCACAGAACCTTATCATTACGTATAGTGAATCTTATTGCCTTTGGCGGGTCCATCGGTACTGCACTTTTCATTACCATTGGAAATCCATTGATGGAAGGAGGTCCGTTATCTTTGGTGTTGGCATATTGGTTCTGGACATTAGTCATGGCGATTTTAAACACTTCAGTAGGTGAGATGGTTTCCTACTTGCCAGTTGCTTCCCCCTTTTCAACCTTGGCCGGCAGATGTATTGATGAAGCCTTGGAATTCTCGTCAGGGTGGAATTTCTACCTCATGGAATCATTGTATATTCCTTTCGAAATCACGGCTGTTAACGGAATGATTCATTTTTGGAGGGATGACTACAGTGCTGGAATCACTTTGGGGGTGCAAATCTTCTTGTATGCCTTTATCAATATCTTTGCCGTCAGAATCTATGGAGAAGCGGAATTTTGGTTGGCAATAGGGAAAATCATTCTAGCTTTCGGGCTAATTGTGTTCACTTTTATCACAATGGTTGGAGGCAATCCGCAACATGATGCGTACGGTTTTAGATATTGGAATACTGAAGGAGGTCCCATGGTTTCATATTTGACCTCTGGAGGTACTGGTAGGCTTAATGGCTTCTTAAACTGTCTTATCGCCGCAGCGTTTTGTGTTGTTGGACCGGAGTATGTATCTATGGTGGCTAGTGAAGCAGCTAATCCTCGAGTGACAATGCCAAGAGCTTTTAAAACTGTGGTCTACCGTTTGATTATACTATATGTATTGGGGGCACTTTGCGTCAGTGTGTTGGTGGCTTATAACGATCCCAATTTGGTGAATGCTCCAAAAGCTGGTGCAGCAGCTTCTCCTTATGTTGTTGCCATGAGAAATCTCCAGATAAAAGCTTTGCCCGATATTGTTAACGTTTTAATTATTACTGCTGCATTTTCAGCTGGAAATTCATACGTATACTGCTCTTCGAGGGCATTATACTCTATGGCAAAGAGGGGGTTTGCTCCTAAGATCTTTAGCTACTGTACGGCTTCTGGTGTTCCAATATTTGGAATTGGAGTAGCTGTGTGTTTTTCTTTGTTGTCATTATTGCAACTTGGCTCTAATTCGGCAACCGTTTTGAGCTATTTGGTAAGTATTTGTACTGGCTCTCAGGTGTTGAACTATGTTTTCATGGGCATAACTTATGTAGGTTTTTACAGAGCATGTGAAGCCCAGGGTATCGACAGAAGTGGGTTCAAATTCAAAGCTTGGTTCCAACCATATGGGATCTATTTCAGTTTATTCTTCTTGATAATAATGGTTGGTATCCAAGGATATGTCAATTTCATGCCAGGGTTGTGGACCACTTCCTCCTTTATCTTTAGCTATATTATGGTGTTTGTAAATCTTTTGCTAATTACATTTTGGAAGTTATTCAAAAAAACAAAAAGGGTCATCCCTGCCGAAGCAGATCTTGTTTCTGGTTTGGAAGAGATTGAGGAACACGAATACGAATACTATGCCGCATTGAATGTGTCACAAGATGGTTACAAGCCGAAATTGAAGGATAGAATTTTAGCGTGGATCTTTTGAGAAGCTGTGCTTTTTTGGCCAATGATTCAATTCAGAAATCAATTCTGAGCTGCGGTGGATTCTTTCGAGCTTTTCAATCTGGAATATAGGTAATCTCGTGTTCAACTTTTTATAGAATAGTATATCCTTGGGACAACCTAGGAGGAATGTAACAGATTTTTTTGTTATATCAAGAAAGGGGTACGTAATGGCTCAAAATAGCATGCATGCGTGCCTTAACTATGATAGATATCAAATATTTAGAACAAAAATATACTTTGTTCAAGCGCAAATCACCCGTTCTCTATTTTATCGCTGCAATTTTGATAGATGTTGAGATAATGACTGCTTTATGGACTTCAAGAATGACCATTCTGTTCGGCAACTTTCGGATGATTTGCATTCGAAGGTAAAACCACAGACACGTTTGTCTTATCCTGGGGGTTTTGCTGTCGATATCCGCCCCGCAAAATTTGACAGGTGAGAGATCGACATCGCGACATTGAAAATCTGATCGACCTTCTAAAAGTAGATATATACACCTTCAGTTGGCCTTGCTTACTAATTACTCGAAAATTCCTTTAATCTGGAATTTCAAAGTTCATCAAGCGAAGAGGCTGCCAATGGCTAAGTTAGAGAAAGATAAATCAATTGATATAATTGGTGCTGGAACCTGGGCACTTTCCACTGCTTTGGATTTAGCTAGACAAGGCTATACTGATATCACATGTTTTGATAAATATCCAGTGCCTTCACCAATAGCTGCTGGTAATGATAGCAACAAGATTATGGATTATAGCTATTACACACCAGAAGAGTCCCCATCATCATTCGACAGAATTCAGATCGAGGCGTTAAACGGTTGGAAATCGGACCCAGTTTTTCGAAATCATTATCATGAGGTTGGATTCATCGTTGCAGCAAGTTCTGAGGCTCCTTTGAAAAGTTCGGCTGAGCGATACAAGTACTTGAAAGAAAAAGGATACAAGGATTATGAGTTTTTGGGCACTCCCGAAAGCTTCAGGAAGTACATCCCTGTTTTGCAAGGTGAGCTACCAAACTGGAGGGGCTACAAACTTGATGACGATACTGGTTGGCTCCACGCAAGAGATGCTTTGAAAAGCGCGTATAGTGAGTGTCTAAAATTAGGGGTTAAGTTTATCTTTGATGATGATGGTGAGATTGTAGAATTGTTAAGATCCGTTGATGAAATCAAGGGAATTAAGAGTAAATCTGGGAGAATATATAAGGCTGATAGATATGTCTTGGCTGCAGGAGCTAATGCTGTTACTTTATTGGACTTTAAAGGACAGCTTCAAGCCAAATGCTTCACCTTGGCTCACATTCAGGTAACAGAGGATGAGGCCAAATCTTTTAAGGGCTTACCTATACTTTTTAATTATGAAAAAGGTTTTTATTTTGAGCCTGATGAAAACAACGAGATCAAAATTTGCAATGAATATCCTGGATATACAAACATTGTAGAAGGTGAATCAATTCCATTATCTAGGATGGAAATTCCAAAGCAAGCAGAAGATGAAATTAGACAGTTTTTAAAAGAAACATTGCCTCAATTCAAAGACAGGGAATTGGTCAAGACAAGAATATGTTGGTGCACTGACTCCCCTGATAGGGATTTGATTCTTTGTAATCATCCAGAGTACAAAAATTTGATTATCAGCTCCGGAGATTCAGGTCTTAGTTTTTGTCTCATGCCAGTCATTGGTAAATACATCAGTGAAATTGTCACACAAAGTGACCAGGCATTGAACCCTCATGATAGACACTCTTGGAGATGGAGGCCTGAAACTTCGAGTCAAAGAGATAACAAACAGGAAAGGTGGGGTGGTAAAGGTGTTGTTACTGATATCAAAGACTATAACGAATGGGTTTCAGCTGAGAACCCTTCACCTCATCCTCTTGACTAATACATATAAGACTAACTTCCCTTTCTTCCCCATTGCTGTCCTGCCAACTCATGGGCCCATACTTCTTCAAGCGATACTGCTATCCACGAGTTTATTGTTGCGGGGTTTTTCTTATCTAGTATCGATTCCGCGGCTCGCGACATTTTTGTTATCGTTATCTTTCATAATAGTGCTATTGTAATTTCGGAAAAGCACATTATAAGTATAAGTGATATTTTCAAATGGTCAAATATTAGTCATGAAAAATGAGGACATAGTTGTTGAATTAGAAGAGGCCACTCAATTGGATTATGAATCACCTGATATTGAGGTGGTTGATAGTAGCGGAAATATTATTGACCGATTCGGAGGTTCATTGCAACAACCCGATACCTCGAAATGGGAGTTGATAGGCTACGCCTTATTCTATTTTGCCAATAATAGCAGCGGTCCCTATATTTATACCCCGACAATCTTTCAAAATGTGTTAAATCAAGCTGGTTTTGATGGTGATAAAGGTAAACTGTTTCCATGTACGGATTCAACTTCAAATTGTAAAATCAAGTTTGGTACTGTTCGTTCCATTGATTCTGTTGTTTTGATAAACTCTGGAATTGGATTCGCGTTGCAGACAATTGTATTTTTGTGGTTGGGTGGTTTTGCAGATTATGGTGGATCAGGTATCTATATTTTGATGGGATTAGCTATAATGACCTGGGGCTGTCAGTTTGGGTTTCTTGGTATCCATGATGGAAGTAAGTACAAAGCAGCGTTCGCGCTAAACGTGTTGTCGGCATTGGGTTATCAGGGTTGTCAGTCATTTTGGACGGCTGATTTCCCAGTCTTGGCTAGAAACTTACCTAAAATGAAAAGCTTAGAAGCTCAAGTGATAAACGGGGAAATCACTGAAAAAGTGTACGCCAAACATGATGAATATTATAGGAATAAGATCACCAACTATTGCTGGGCTATAAGCAATATTGGAATGATGATTGTTTATCTAGTGGCAATTGGTATATTATTCAGTCTCCACTCAAGGGCATCGGAGGCAAGCAATAATTGGGGAATTTCCGTTTGTGTTGCCTGGGCTAATGTTTTTTTTATGACCTTTGGTATCCCTTGGTTCTTTTTGAAAAAGAAAAGGGCCAGCAGAAAATTGCCAGCAGGGACTAATTACCTTTTATTACCATTCAAACAAGTTTCCTTTGCTTTTAGAAGTTTCAAAATGTTGAGCCAAACTGCTTTGTTTCTCTTTTCCTATTGGTTATTGGGAGATGGTCTCAATACAGCATTAAATATTCAAAGTATTCTATCGAACGAGGCCATTTCATACGATATGATACAGGTCCAATACATTAATCTATTGAATTCTGGGGCTTCGGTATTGGGAATGGCAATTTTTTGGTATTTCCAGAAACGGTTTCAACTCTCAACCAGAACCATGTTCTTGATTAATTCCTTCTTCATAACATTTTTGCCGTTATACGGGTTGATTGGAACCTGGACAAATAAAATAGGCTTCCACAATGTGTGGGAAGTTTATTTCTTCAACGCTTATTTTAGATTGTTGATATCTCCTTATTATGCTTATAGTAGTACTATGATGAGTTCGGTATGTCCAAGAGGTAAAGAATACCTTTTCTTCGCCATTTTTTCCACCATAAACAAAACATCTAGTTTCATTGGACCCTTTGTATCGTCGGCAATTATTGACAAGACTGAAAACACTAACCTGGGGTTTTCCTTTTGCCTTGCGTTATGTGTTCTATCAATCATTTCAGCCAGCTTTCTCAGTGAGAAGAAATCAAGGGTTAAATGTGAAAGGTTCTTGATTGAGGAAGACAGAAAGATTCGAGAAGGTGAGAAAATCCCATTCTGAGCGTTTCTCCTTCCATTCACCGCTCCTCAGGTACGAAGCAGCCAGGTGACCAAAAAAATCCGTGATAAATTGAGGATATCGGAGAGTGCGACGTTAATCAGACCCCGCTCAGCGTGGGCTCTTTTTCCTCGTGTGTAATTGCTTGATCGAAGATTGGAATCGCTACCAGGATGCCTCCAATTCCCAATGTAATATTTGGTTTGATGAACTTGCTGACATTGAACAGCTAAAGGACAATATACAAAATCCGCCGAGCGACTTTCTACAACAAAGCTCTTTTGGATGCTAAGAGTCCGCTGATTTTCTCATCGGGCGGCGAAATTGTGAATTCATTTTAGTCGGTTTGCCTACGTTTCAAGAAGTAGCCAGTCCAGTTGAAGGTCAACTATCGCGAAAACTCGTACGTATCAAGAAAAATATGTACTAATTACAGAATGGTGAAATTAGGCCCATTTCCCAAGAACACTCATCAAAAGCATTCCTGCCATCAATGAAAAGAGCGCCACCGCAGTTTTAAACCAGCTGGCTACAGCTAAATTGCCAAACAACCAATCATTTGCCCACATCTCAATCAAGCCAGTCCAAATGAGTACACCAGCGGAGAATGAATCCAATGTTCCGAGCGCAATGATAGTGCTAGGGTCATTGCCGTTGAATTTGTTCAATACACCAATACCAATTGCCATACCAATGGGGGTGATGACAGAAAATGCGGCTGCCATCAAAACTTTGGTTAGCATTGTTGTCTTTTCCAATCCAACAATACGAGACCCCAAACTCAATCCTTCAAACATCTGGTGGAAAAGAATGACTATGAATAAGGTAATGAAATAAGAATCTCCAGCAACGACCAAAGTAATCCCTATAAGAATTGAGTGGAAAATTATACCGGCTTCCATTATTATTACAGGAAGTTTGTCATTTGGAGCGATGCCCTGAAAGTGGTCATGCCCGAGCTGTCCCTGATTGCTGACCGTTGGGTACTCCGCAAGCTTTTCTTCGCTGCTTCCCTTCCCATCCTCCTGGTGATTATTCTCAGTTCCCAGGGAAACGCTTCCAATCCTTGCCTTCACCACTCGATTGGCAGCATATTCAATCAAAAAGGCAACAAAGATACCTGCCATGGTTATGGAGGTGGAGGTGGACTCATATGCTAACAGTACACACGGGTTATCCCACATAAGGCTTGCGTGAGTCATCAAATGCACAAAAGCAGTGGAAATTATCACCCCGGTACCGAATTGTTTAATGATAGTTACTATGATACCATCAAGCGATAATTTGAATAATTTAGCAGCAAAAATGGGACCAAATGCTCCAACTGCACTGGAAACTAAGATAACAAATAAGAGGCCTATTCTCAAAGGAATATTGTAATCACGATCCACTCTTTCACAAGACTGGCTGGATGCATCATTCTCTGATTCACCCTCAGCTAAGCAGTGTTCTACTCCAGCATGAAAATGACAATTCTTCTTGCTTTCGGACGTTGATGATGTTTCAGCATTGGATACGTTCGTCACAAATCTCACTTCATTTTCTCCCCTCATACAGAATGTATCTGTCCCATGAGCATGACAGCCAGTATACAGAACTGGAGCATTCTCGGTTTTCGTCGGAGCTGGAATCACGGATCCTTCATTTCCATTCCCATCAACACAAAATTGAATTTTCTTATGGAAATGACAGCTGGTGATGGCAGTGGTTTGTCCCGTGGCTGAAGATGAGGAGCTAGTGCTGCTACCACTATTCCTGAATCTGGTACTAGTAACAGCCACTTGATTGTTCCCAACTGAATGGGTGCCAGTTGCTAATCGAAAATCTTTTGTTGAGGTAACCGTGATAGTTTCTTGGAGAAATCCAGGAATTAACAGCAATGTAAGCAAGAAGATTCTAAACTGCATCTTTAGTTGTTGTTTTATGCCAAAGATCCACGAAACTGAGGCAATTATATAAACTTCATTTACTTGACTACCAACATATAATAACCTTCATCATTGATAGCGTTGCCACCACTTTCTGCCAAGATTACAGAATGCCTCAATATCATTGGAAGTCTTGATAACTGCCAAGCCAATTTCATCAGTAAACGATTGTAACTTCTCTGTCACAACTAGTAAGGTAGCAGTGCGAAGACACGCACGGTTGTATATGATCTTTTAAGAAAAGCCTTGAAAGATACTTATAATCAGATTTGAGCACTCGTTCTCTTTGAAAGTACTATACGGCGTCTCGAACGGGATAAGCATGGGCAAGATATAACCCGTCGAAGATTCGCTTAAGTGTTCTTTCCGAAACTTTGCGCGACTTTAACCACTATAATTGAGTTAAGTTGACCAAGAAAAGTACACCAGTTGTAGTTATGACATTTCGAAAGTTTTCTTGGTATCCGGAAACACTGTGAAATGGCACCGATCGAGGCATCTGGTAGGATGTGGAAAGTATAAAGTCTGACATAGTATCCTAAAAATTAGGATTATTGTCTTATTACAATGAAGCTTATCAACTTTGGTGTGCTTTTATTGAAGGCTGTTACTGCTGCTGTTGCTGCTTCCTCTGCTTCTGAATATGTCACTGTGACTACCATCGTCGACTCGGCTTCTACAGGTTACGATTGGGCAGATGGATGGGCCAGGAACTACGCCATTCACAATTCATGTAATGACACTCAATACAATCAACTATCGAAGGCCTTATTGGAAGCTCAAGAGTTGGCAGCACATGCTAGAGATCACACTTTGAGGTACGGTAACGAATCCGAATTCTATCGCAAGTATTTCGGTAATGAAACCCCCGCCGCAGAGGTAATTGGTATTTATTCGAGGACTGTTGATGCCGATAAATCGGGAGTTTTGTTTCGTTGTGATGATATTGATGAGAACTGTCACCAAGATGGTTGGGCAGGTCACTGGAGAGGATCAAATGCCACCGATGAAACCGTCATTTGTGACCTTTCATTTCAAACAAGACAGTATTTGTCTCAAGTTTGTGCTTTGGGATACACTGTACGCAACTCAAAAACCAGCGTTTATTGGGCCAGTGATTTGTTACATCGTATATGGCATACAGACAAAATGGGACAAGGAGTTGTGGGTCATTATGCTGATAGTTTTGATGATTGTCTTGAGTTAGCACAGACAAACAGCTCTGAAGCTGTTACCAATTCACATACTTTGATCTATTACGCACTAGATGTTTACGCCCATGACATATCAGTACCCGGTAAAGGCTGCACTGGCGAAACTAATGACAACGAAAGCGGGGAGGAATCGCAATCCACCGCCAGTGAGCCAGGCAATACCGGTGGTTCCGAATGTCATACCCACGAGAACGGTGAAACTCATTGTAGTTAGTTTATAAGTTCCTTAGCCTTATTTAGTTGTTTCATCGAATAGACATCAGTTTTCTGGGAATAGCTAGAATCCTATCAAAGGAAATCTTGAATTCTACCAAAAAATCTTGTCAAGCGTTCCTGGTTCCGCACAGAATTAACACCTCACAGTCCACATTAGTTTGTATTTCAACCCCAGCTGTAAACTTGTGATTTTCGGCGCGCATTATTCAATCGGTGAAGAGACAGCGGTCTCTTGAACTACCAAATCAGAGACATGTAGAGTCAAATTACTCGGGGTTTACCTTCTGTCCAATAGACTCTTTTCTTTGCTAACATTTTCTAGAAACACGTGCCCATACTATCGCCACACCAATTCAGCTGCCTCAATTACCCCAAGCTGACCATAGGCCATCATGTCTATTAAATATGGAACCAGCTCCAGACCAAGTGAGCTCAAGGCCGAAATCGCATAGCATTAGTTAATACCCTCCCGCTGATCCACTCAACACTCCTCATAATGCTATTATGTAACATACTTATTTGACAGTTTGTTGCTGTTTTGTGCAATGATATTTTGATATACTCATCCATTTTCAAAGCCCAGTATGAGGTTTTGACCATGGTATTCAAAATTTTTAACTTAGGAAGAGCAATCATACAGAAAGCATGTATTACGGATTACACTGAAAACTTCGATGCCCAAAAGCAGGACTTCACTCGACCAGGAATGGTTTAATCGGCTTGTTAAGTAATTTACGATGGTCAATTTTCGTAGCCTGTACAGTAAAATGCGATCGAAATTTATTCTGTCATGTATCTTCTTGGGGCCCTGGACCTTTCAGTTGGCGTTCGGGAGAATCTAGATACTTTGATGAAAACAACGCCGCATATTCCATGGAAAGTGAGTGACTGCGTCAGAATGTTCGCATAGCAGGGGTGCGAAATCGAAATGGAGACACTCGCGCAGCATGAATGTCGGAACACTTATTAACGGTGGTTAGGTTTGAAAGTTCATTTCACTCGTTGTCGGCTAACGTATCTGTTTTCTTCTTCAATTCAAGGAAGGAAGGTTGTGGAATAGTCAGGTATTATTTGATGCTAGACACCGAATGATAACAAGTATAATTGATTATCAGCCAACCCTTTATGCCGTGAATCGACCGATTAATTTGCTTTATCGAACCGTCCATTGAACAATTGAAATCTTTGGTGGTATTCAATCAAATAAAGCAGTTAAAATTCTTAGCATGAATGTCAAGCACTCATCTTTAAAAACTACATCAATCAACACGTATCAAAGCCCCAATGTTATGGGGGCATTATTTCTCCTTTGTACATGAATGACCTTCATAAATCATCAAGACTACTCTATATCATCCTTGGCCATTCAAGCTGGCCTTAGCCCAATTACATGACACCCAGCTCCCCGCGATATATTCGCACCAGGCCTCGCTAAAATACTGCCAGTGGTGCGCGCCGCTAGAACATATGGACCCATAATCGCAAATCACAAAGCGTGTGCGAACAATTTACCATTTCAACCAACGGGGTG
This sequence comes from Yamadazyma diospyri, assembly GCA_030579195.1. Lineage (NCBI taxonomy): Eukaryota > Fungi > Ascomycota > Pichiomycetes > Serinales > Debaryomycetaceae > Yamadazyma > Yamadazyma diospyri. Next base: position 1,924 of record JAKUAE010000036.1, on the reverse strand, counting down.
ATAATTTGCTTCGGTGTGGTCTCTATTTTGGATGCTTGATTCGAATCTCCACAACTGTCATTTAAAAGTTTATATAAAGCGCAAAAATGAGAGTTCTATACATTTTTTAGCGACAACTGGCACTATGAAGTTGAAGGCACAAATTGAACATGAGTACCACTTAACTGCATCTACCATCACAAATTTGATGGTTTAGAAGCATATCATAGTTTGAGTAAGCTATTCTTGATTGAACAAGACTGTTAACAGAGATTTCAATTTTTTGTCATCACTCAAGATGAATGAAACCTACATAATATTCAGTATATGTGAATCTTAGAATTTTTAAACAAGTAGTAAAAGTGAATTGGAATTTTTTTCAAATTGTTTTTTCGTCATTTCAGTCTTGAAATTAGTCATACAGCCATTGAAGGCAACACGAGTGTTTTCAAGAGTGTGGAGATCAGTATAAGTCAACGTATCACAGAGTTGAGAGATGAATCGTGTAGATCACGTGAAATAAAGGTCACATGACCTTATCACAAAATTGAGAGATGGCTATGTAGATCACGTGTGATGAAGCAAAAAGGTCACATGACCTCAATAAACCCAAGGGTGCGAGTGTGATGATTCCCAAGTCCAAATTTTAGTTTGAGGCCAAATTCGCGGAATTTGACTTTTGCGTTTGGTGGAAGGTACACGACGGCCCTCTTAAGTATGGGAAATTTTCATTTTTCTGGTGTACGGGCCTTTCGAATTTTGTCCAGTGCGGTTGGTGGTAGAATGTCTCCTAGCAAAATGGTAAGTGCGATAAACCAATTGGCCGTTGTACTTGCTGGTAGCGTCAGATTTTCCTCATTGGAAAAGGTGCAGGTGAGATGCATAATTATTAGGGGCCTATAAGTCGGGATGTAGAACAGGTTTTGCATTGGAGTTGTATTTGTGTATCCATTGGGGTTGGATATAGATGGGGATTGCTTTTGTTTGATTGCTTTGGTGTTTTTGGCGGTGTTATTGGTGGTGTATGATATTTGTATTGTGATGGATACCGGAAGCATTTCCTAGTAAGTTATTATGTTTTTGTCTCGATTTCTGTTCCTTGATACTATATTCACCGACTTGCGTTGCCACATCCAAGAATTCATGACCATAAAATAAAACAAGGACCATACACCCTCTCGCCAATTCTCACAACCATTTGGATTTATGACCCGCGCACGCCCTAGAAGTGTTAGCAGATGACAGTAAAAGTCAGCCAGTGTGTACTTTTTTGAGTAGTGAAGGAGACACGGGGAGTAAGGGAGCTGTATCTAGATATGGGAGAAGTTATCCCGAACAAGGGATAGATTCAAGCCATTTAGATGGAATATACCATATTTCAATAGGCCACTATAAAACGATCCAGACGTCCAAAATACAAGATCTGAAGGGCGTTTACCCATCTTTGGGTCGTTCTATAATACCAGTTGCAACGGTTTTGAGTATTTAGTCTCATACCCTGAAATAAAGTAGTCACCCCCAGCCACCCAATCTCATTAGTTTTAATTGATACTTATTTGAGCTGCGCACACTTTTGAAGATGAGTTCACACAACAGTATTCAATTCCCCCCACACAAGAGATATTGACTTTGAATGAAGCATATCTACTCCTTTCACTTCTGTCTATGCAATGAGATTTTTACTTTGGATTGATCGGATACCTGGAGCTAATTGTTGTGGATAACTCTATATCTATACAGTCACAAATAACTCATGCTAAAGATCATATCCCGAGTCATCCAACCTACAGTACCTGCCTGGCCATCTCATATCTGGGTGTACGGGTGTGGTGATCTGTGGGTGTACGGGTGTGGTGATCTGTGGGTGTACGGGTGTGGTGATCTGTGGGTGTACGGGTGTGGTGATCTGTGGGTGTACGGGTGTGGTGATCTGTGGGTGTACGGG
>JAKUAE010000035.1:0-90647 GCA_030579195.1 Yamadazyma diospyri | reverse complement strand
AGTTGCCCCTCGTCCACACCGCCGCCGACCTCTTCCGGGTCACGGCACAGGCGCTCAAGTTCTTGGGGGTGCACCTCGCCGCCGACGCCGAGCTCTTCGCCAAAGTGTGCGCGGTGGCCGCCGCGGGGGCCGCGGGCGCGCCCGCGGCGTGGCTCCCCTACGTGCGGCACCACCTCGTCCCGGCGATTCCCGGGCTCGGCCAAAACACCCTCGCCGTCGACGCCGCCTACGCCGTGCTCGCCCACTACCCCCACGACACCCGCTACAACTTGTACTCCGAGCTCCACCAGGTGTGGGCCCGCAGCAACCCCGTCACCCGCACCATCCACGCCCGGGCGGAAAAGGCCACCAAGGCGGTGTTGAAACGGTTGTCCAAGGACACCGTGGGCCCCCTGATGCGCCGCCTCGCCAAGATCGCCTACGCCAACCCCTTGCCCTGCCTTTTGACGGTGTTGCAGCAGCTCGAGAGCTACGATAACCTCAACCCGTTGGTGGTGGCCACCGCGGGCTATTTCAACCGCTACGGCTGGGACGTGGTGCCGTTGGCGGTGATGATGCGGTTGACGGCCCCGGGCCGCGCCTCGGCCCAGGCCAGCGGGCTTTTCGACCGCCAGTGGATCCAGTCGTTGTCGTCGTTCGTGGGGCAGGTGTGCCAGCACTACCCATCGGCGGTGGACCTCGCCACGGTGGTGGAGTTCGTGGTGAAGTCGTTCCACGCCCGCGACCCTGCGGGGTTGATTGTGTGGAAGGAAATGGTGATGGCGATGGGGGGGCTCCAGCCGGTGCTGAATTTGGGCCCGGACCAGGTGGCGGCCCTAAACGGTGGGCCCGCGCTCGCCGCCGCGGCGCGCGCCGCCATCCACGACACCCGCGCGCGCCGCGGCGAATCTGGCGCGGCGTTGGTGCGAGTTTTGGCCGACGGCGGCTGGGTCAACGAGGTGCTCGTGCTCTTGTGCCAGGCCCACGCCGCGGACTCCGACACCCACTGGAAGGTGGTGGCCAACCGCAAGGACGACATCGCCAACGTCATCCAGTTGTACCTGGAGTTGGTGGGCCACTTTGGCCCTGCCGACACCGCGCGCCACCTCCTCCCGGTGGCGGTGCTCGTGGGGGACTACGCGGTGCCGGTGCCGCGGGCGTTCGCGCTCTGGCGGCGGTTTTTGTCTCCCGCCGAGGTGGCGCGCCAGGCGGCGCGCTTGGCGGTGCCGCGCCTCGCCCCGGCGCTTTTCGGGTGCTTCTGGCTCTGGGGGCTCTACGACGTCCACTACCCGCACCAGGGGTACCACGACGCTCTCGCCAAGGCCGACGATGCCGTGGCCGCCTGCAGCCTCGCCTGCGACCGCAACCGGTCCAAACCGGCGCTGGTGACGGAACCGTTGCACCGCCAATTCCAGGCGGCCCAGGCGGCGCGCGCCGACGTGGCGCGCGACCAACAGTCGCACCGCCAGCACCACGCCGCGGTCCAGGAACAATTTAGGGCCCCGGGCTGGTTCGAGGGACCGCTGTCGGTGCCGGCGTTCCTCCAGCACTGCGTGCTCCCGCGGGCGGTGCAGTCGTCGTTTGACGCGGTGTACGCCGCCAAATTCGTGTTGCAGTTGCACCACACCCCCGGGGTGGAGCTCTGGGAGGTCCTCGACCGTCTCATGGCGCCCTCGGTGGTGCTCGGCACCCTTTACACCGCCACCCCGTTGGAGCTGGAGAACTTGGGGATGTTTTTCGCCCAGGTGTTGGCCGCCGTCGCCGCCCCGCGGGGCGTGCCCTCGGGCACCCCGTCGGGCACGGCTCAAACCCCCGCGGGGCTGCCCGACGGGCTCGAATTCTCCTCGGCTGCCTCCAGGGCCCGCGTGTACGAGTATCACCGCCAGCTCTTGGCCGACCTCAGCCGCAGCTTGGCCACCGCCAACTACCTGTGCCGCAGCAACTCCATCACGTTTTTGAAGAACATCGTGGCGGTGTTCCCCGTGGTAGAAGACCACTGCGAACAGTTGGCGGCGGTGATGGCGCGGATCATCGACCTGGAGTCGCGCGAGGACTTGAAGCTCGCCGCCAACGCCTTGGTGGGCCACTTGAAGTCGCGGGCCAAGGCGTGGGTGCCGCTCTGGGAGTTCATCGACATGGCTCCGGAGGACGCCGAGGCCCACAAAATCGCCCGGGCGGAAGTCAAGGCGAAGGCAGCGGAGGCCCAGGCGCGGGCCGAGGCAGAGGAGCAGCAGAAGAAACTCCAGGACCAGTTGCAGCAGCAGCAGCGGGACGAAACCGAGAAACTCCGCCAACAGGAGTTGACGCGGTTGAGCTACGGCGACGATGGCGCGCGCGCCGCGCCCCGCGACGGCCGGCCTCCCCGCGACCTTGGTTCTAAAGACCGGTACCACAAGTACTCGGCCTACGCCGCCGAGCCGCCGACCACCGACGCCGTGGAGCCTCTAGGGGCCGTCAAGGATGCCGTGGCGGTGTCTGGTGACCACAAGGCGGTGCTGGAGCCCCCCAAAGCCCCAAAACAGTCCCTGGACCCACCAAAGGAAACCCTGGCACCGCCACTGGCGCCAGCCGCGCTACTGGCCGCGCTGCTGGCCGCGCAAACACCCCCCGCCCAGGCTTCGCCCAAGCCGGCCGAGGCCGCACCAAAGTCGTCCCAGGCCCCGGCACCAGCCCCCACGGCTGCGAAACAGCCACCACAGCCGGGCCACACGGAGCAGACGGAGCTGGAGCCTTCGCAAACGGCCCCTGGTGCCCCACCGGCCAAACATAGGGCTCCAGCGGCCCCACGGGCGCTCCAAAGCGCCCCCAAGGGCCCTCAAAACCCCCCTAAGGCCCCTCAAAACCCTCCTAAGGCCCCCTCCGGCCCCTCCGGGCCCTCCATTAGACGTGGCGCCCCGTTGGCACCCCAGGCCGCCGCCGTTCCCCGCAAGTACGACGGGTACAATAGAGACAACTACTACCGGAACTCGCCCGATGTCGACCGGAACTCCAATCGCGGCCCCAATTCCGGCGAGTTCCGACCAAGACCCCTGGCCCCGCGGGCCGCGCCGCCGCCGTCGGGGCCCCGAAACCGTCCATTCTACGACAGAGAGAGGCCTCAGGAAAGGCAGCATGAGAAGCTACAGGACAGAATCCACAACAGGCCCCAGAACAGACCCCAGGACCGGAATCCGGGTTCAAGAGGCGAAAAGACTCTGGCCCGGCCTAATTCCAGCTCCAGGCCCGGATCTAACGTGCCTCCACCGCCTCCTCCACCTCCAGGCGGGCCAAAAAAGAGACAACGGTCCCCTGAAGCCCACGACGCCAAACGGCGTCGCTATTAGGCCAGACATTAGAGTAGATCGTAATATACATTATTTTCTCTATGCGTGGTATGTGTGGGTGCACGGGTGTGGTGTGCGGGTGTGTTGTTGGTGTACGGGTGCGAGGCCGAATCCACCATTTTGCAGCCAGTCGGCCTTGCGCTCTTCCATTGAATGGAACCATCCGCCTATGTAGCTCGTGTGGTGCTTGGGTTGTGCTTAGTGTCGTGGTGTCGGGCTTCGTGTCGTGGTGTCGTTCTGAGGTAGAAAGAACCGCTAAAAGGAGGATGCTGCGGGGTCCAATGCCGGGTCTATCACCCGGTGGAGCTTGGTTTGCTCGTCTATCATCCGGTTGAGCTCGGATTCCTCGTCTATACCGTCGAGGTCGGATTTGTGGTCAGATTCGGGTTTAAAGTCGGTTTTCTCGTCTGATTCGTCCCCCCCTTCCGTCGCGGCCTCCAAAGATGCCAAGTACGCCAGAACCTTCCGGTAGGTCTCCTGGTGGCTCTTCAAGTGCACCTTCAAGTGGTGTTCCTTGGCGAACATCCGGTCGCACAGCTTCACCGGGCACGGAATGGTCTTATTATCGCCCACAAGCACGTCGAAGATGGTCTTGCCTCCCTCGAGAGCGTCGCTGAGCGACCTCAACGACTGAGCCGTGCGGTCGGACCGCACGTCGTCGGACCCGGTATCGCCGGGGAGTTCTTCCGAGAATCCCCGGGGTAGGGGTTCCGGGGGCCATTGCTCGCCTTCCGCGGCCTCTGGCGCCTCCCCGTGCTCCGCCTGGCAATGGGCCACCAACTGCAGCTTCTTCACGTGCTTGGCGCCGCAGCGGCGGCACTCCCAGAGCTTTACCGTCCTGGCGTCGTCATGGGTCACCATGTGGCTCATCAACCCGGCAGTGCCCACGCACCCCTTGCCGCACTCCGGACACCGGATCTTGGGGTGGTCGTTTTTCACGTGCATCCGCAACCCCGACCAGGTGGTGAAGTTGTGGAAGCACCCTTTGTGGTCGCAGTGGTAGGTGGGGGTGTGGCTGTGGTACTTCAAGTTGTGCTGGGCCAAGCGGTAGGGTCGGGCAAAGGTTTTGTGGCAGCTGTCGCAGGTCAACGACCGCTCGTGGACCGAGGCGACGTGGTGGCGGAGGGTCTGGTGCTTGTAGAACGACTCTCCACAGTCGTGGGGGCACACAAACGACTTCTGGTGGGTGATCTCGTGACGCTTCAAGTGCTGGGCGGTGTTTACGCCCTTTCCGCACACCCGGCACTGGAACGGCTTGGCCTGGGGCTGCTGGTGGGAGATTTGGTGGGCCTGGAGGTGGGATTTCCGGAGAAACCTCTGGCCGCATTCGGGACAGGGGAACGGCCGCTCGCCGGTGTGGGTGCGGAGATGCTGCTGGAGCAACGATGGCTTGGCGTAGGCCTTGGTGCACCCAGGATGGGTGCAGGTGTGGGGTTTGGAGGAGGAGGTGGTTGAAATGGAGGATGGAGATGACATGGAGAAGTGCGCGCGAATGGGCCCTCAAGTGGGAACGGGCGTGGGCGCGGGTGATGGACGCGGACGGGCGTAGGCGCGGACGGGCGGCGCGATGAGGTGCGAAATCGCGGGACAGGCGGCACGGGTGTGGCGTGGGGGCAGCCTGGGTGGGGGACTATAGACGTGATTTTAACGATGAAGAGGTGTGAACTACGAGGTGTGAACTACGTAGACGTGATTATGAGACTGTGCCGTTGGTGACAGAATGAGTATTTGACTATTCAGAAGTTAAGCATTTAGAAGTGTTAAGCAGTCAGACTATTAAATTGGAATTTTACCTGTCATGACTGTTCTGAGCATCCTTGTCTTGAGTTCATGAATTATGGGAGGATTATGAACTGATACTTACCAGGTATCTATAGTTTATGTCAGGATATATTTTATACTTTGACTATTCTACCATTTATCCATATTATACTATCTATATGGTAATATCTGTGTTATTATTTGTCTTTAGAAGTATCTGTCTAAATGTTACTGTCTTAAATGTATCTGTCTTCAAATGTATTTGTCTTTAAATGTATCTGTCTTTAAATGTATCTGTCTTCAAATGTATTTGTCTTTGATGTATCTGTCAAGCGTATCTGTCTTTGAATGTTGTTATCTTTCTTTGAATGTATCTGTGTTTGAATGTATCTGTCTTTGAATGTTGTTATCTTTCTTTGAATGTATCTGTGTTTGAATGTATCTGTCTTTGAATGTTGTTATCTGTCTTTAAAAGTCGCTATTTGTCTTTATATGTTACTATCTGTCTTTAAATTCATCTTCCATAATTTGACTATATTCTATACCATTTATCCATATTATACTATCTATATGGTATTATCTGTATTATCTGTCTTAAATCTTTCTTTAAATTTGTCTATTTTTAAATGTATCTGTCATAAATGTATCTGTCATAAATGTATCTGTCATAAATGTATCTGTCTTTGATGTATCTGTCTTTGAACTATACTTTATATCTACTTTATATCTACTTTGAATCTTTATATCTACTTTGTATCTTTATATCTACTTTATATCTATATATCTACTTTATGTATCCGAGTTAGCTTTTCTTATTCAATTTAGCTTTTAATTTATTGAATGTATTTAATTTAACATTACTATTATAATATATATAATTAGATATATTATTATTATCAAGGTTTATAACTTATATGCCCTATTTATCAGTATACTTTATAATATTAAGTTTCTGTCTTAAATGTATCTGTCTTAAATGTATCTGTCTCAATGTATCTGTCTTTAATGTATCTGTCTTATATATAGCTGTCTTTTATGTTGTTATCTATCTTTATATACTCACTATCTATCTAAATCAACTTATATCTAGTTCTATTACAAGCTTTCTATTCTTCGATTATATACACTGTTTCTCATGATTTACTCTCTATACACACTCTATCTATATATAATACACTCCATCTTAATATACTCAGTTTTATATATCCATCTACATGTATCTATCTTTATATACTCAATCTACATATACTCTATCTTTATATACTCTATCTATATTCTCTATCTTTACCTTTATATACTCTATCTACATGTACTCTATCTTTATATACTCCACCTTTATATACTCCACCTTTATATACTCAATCTTTATATACTCAATCTTTATATACTCTATCTTTTTATACTCTATCCATATGTACTCTATATTATATTCTCTATCTACTTACACTCTATCTTTATATACTCCATCTTTATATACTCTATCTACATATACTCTATCTTTATACACTCTATCTACATATGCTCTATAGACATATAATCTGTATATATATTATATTCTCTATTCACTTACACTCTATCCCTCTATACTCTATCTTTATATACTCTATCTATATGTTATTTTCTCTATCTATATGTACTCTATCTATATGTACTCTATCTATATGTACTTTTATATACATATACTCTATATATACATTATATTCTTTATCTTTATATATTCTTTGTCTTTATATATTCTATCTTTATATACTCAATCTACATATACTCTATCTATATATCATATTCTCTATCTATATATTTATATACTCTATCTACATATACTCTATCTGTATGCTCTATCAATATATTATACTCCCTATCTATCTTTTATACAGTTACTATCTATTTACTTTAACCTACAATCATATACTATATGCTCTATCTCAAATTAGACATTACTTTTCCTTATTCTATGTCATCCTTTTGTTGAGGTATATACGGACGATTATATACCTGAATCGCTTTAACTACATAGTTTATTACCATTATTAGGCTGATTTCTATATTTAATTCTGACTTATTTTCATACACTTAAGGTATAAAATGATTCTTATTGAGCTTTAGATAGTATTTCTAATTTTTTGTTCGTAAATCTATTCAAACAATACTTCTAAGACGACTGGTCGTTCATAAGGATTGTTTTAGTTTGAATTCTATACCTTTGCCTTAAACTTATCAATATTTAGGTATTATTCATATGAGTTCTTTTATTACTATTCTTAACTACACTTCTATGATACTATGATCTATGGTTTCCAGTCTACTAGTTCCATGGCCTGTAACAGCCATCCTTGAGCCTGAGAGTCATACGGACCATCACCGCTCGTATGAGTCAATATTCTGTTGATATGAAGCTTTGAGTGTTCATCCATATGACACCCAGCCAGCCTACTCACCCCAGACTTCGTTCCTCATGGCCCAATGGTTAAGGCGTGTGGCTACGACGTAGCAGGAACCACAAGATTCCAGGTTCGAGTCCTGGTGGGGAAGTCTTTTTTTGGCCGCGCCCCTGCCGCCACCCCGGCCCGCTCGACCCCCTAACCCCCGCACCCCAGACCCTGCGCGCGAAAATAGCAACTCAACTATCCCTATTCTAACCGCCATCATGGACAAAACCATCCTCCTTAGGCTTTCCAACGACGGTGAGCCGGTCAACAACAACTCGGTGCATAATGGGGTCCTCATCCTTCCCTCGGCACCTTTGCCCCCCAATTATCGCCCCGGAGACGTCATTTTCAACTTGCACTTGGTGTTGAACGCTGCCTCCAAAGTATCCCGGAATGGAGTGGTGTACCTGAACGTTCCCGCTGCTCACGGGAAGTTCGACAGGAACTCTTTCCAGCCGTTTGCCATCGATACCTCCTTCCACAAGGACATCGTGGTGGAGATCCCCATCATCGCTTCGGGGACCTTCTGCTACTACGTGGAATACCGCGACCGCCGCGGGGCCCCGGCCCGCACCCGCGAATTCTACTTTACGGTGCCACCCAACTTGCGCGCCAACGGCCGGTTTGTGCCGTTCAACTCCATCAACATCCAGTCGGTGGTGCTGAAATGGTGCGGGCCCTTGGCCAACTGGGACTCCGTGTTCCACGAAATCGCCGCCAAAGGCTACAATATGATCCACTTCACTCCGTTGCAGCACCGTGGCGAGTCCGACTCTCCCTACTCCATCTACGACCAGTTATCGTTCGATCCCAATCTTTTCACTGACAATAACCACGCCACCGAGTTCTTGAATGATCTTTTGCACAAGTACAACTTGATGTCGTTGACGGATGTGGTGTGGAATCACACAGCCAACAACTCTCTGTGGCTTAGAGACCATCCCGATAGCGGCTACAACCAGGAAACCGCTCCTCATTTGAGGGCTGCCATCGAGTTGGATGGGAAATTGATCGAGTTGTCGCTGAACCTCGAATCTCTCGGTTTGCCCACCGAAATCCAGTCCGCCGATGATCTCGCCGTGGTTGTGAACGCTATCGACACCGAGGTCTTGGTTCCGTTGAAGTTGTGGCAGTATTACGTTTTCGACAAGTCGGGGATCTTAGCCAACCTCGACAACCAATTCCACCATAATCTGAGTCCCATCGAGCCTATCGCCATCCCTGGCGACGTTGACTCTTCCAGCTTGAAACAGTTGGCCCAGTTCGTGTTGCGCAGCTGTAATGTCCATGATTCCGTGGTCTTGGAGGACAGATACTCCAACGACTTGGACGGATCCAAGTTTTTGGGGGTTCTCGCCAGTTTATTCGACAACGATTTGACCAAGGTGGAGTTCAACGTGTTGGGGAACAAAGCGTCGGCCATCATCGACGAAATCAACCTCGATTTGTACAAGGAATACGATTCCGATATTGCCGTCATCAAAACTGAGCTCTCCAATAGAATCAAATACTTGAGATTGGACGCCAACGGGCCGAAATTGGGCAAAATCTCCCCAAAATCCCCCTTGACCGAGCCTTATTTCACCAGATTCACCTCCAACTCCACCGAGTACGCTTTGGCCAACAACGGGTGGATCTGGGGCGGAAATCCATTGGTGGATTTCGCCTCGTCCCAGTCCAAGGCTTATTTGAGAAGAGAAGTGATTATCTGGGGGGATTGTGTCAAATTACGTTACGGGAACGGGCCCGAAGACTCTCCTTACTTATGGCTGAGAATGATCGAGTATACTGAAATGTGTGCCAGGACTTTCAACGGATTCAGAATCGATAACTGTCATTCCACCCCGTTGCACGTCGGAGAAAGATTGTTGGATGCAGCCAGAAACATCAACCCCGACTTGTATGTGGTGGCTGAGTTGTTCAGTGGTTCTGAGGAGATGGATAAAATCTTTGTGGAGAGACTCGGTATCAGCAGTTTGATTAGAGAGGCCATGCAAGCCTGGGACGTCCAGGAGTTGTCGAGATTGGTCCATAAACACGGTGGAAGACCTATCGGTTCCTACACCTGGTTACCTTTGGACGAGTACGCATATCCAGCCACCAAAGAACCCCAATCCGGGGATTTGCCCATCCCTAAGGTGTTAACCAACCAAGCTCCCCATGCGTTGTTCATGGATTGTACCCATGACAACGAAACCCCCGCTCAAAAGCGAACAATCGAAGATACCTTGCCCAATGCTGCTTTAGTAGCTTTCTGCTCCTCAGCCATCGGTAGTGTTTTCGGTTACGACGAAGCCTATCCTCATTTGCTCGATGTGGTGGGAGAAACCAGGCAGTATACGTTTGGCCATGGGATTGGGGAAGTTAAGGCCAAATTACACAATATCAGAAGGCTTTTGGCTGAGGAGAGTGAGGATATCTTGAGAGACCATGAAATGTACATCCATCATGAAGGTCAGTACATCACCATTCAACGGTACAACGCCAGGACCGCCAAAGGTTGGTTCTTGATTGCTCGAACCAAATTCAACAACAATGAGTCTCCTCAGGTTTTGTCGCCTTGTGTGTTGAGTGGTGCCAAAGTCAAAAAGGAATTCGCTTATAGTTTGGTCAAAACCGGGGATTATAACGATGATGACAAGTATTTGGGGTCTGTTCCTGTGGAATTGCGGGAATTGACTGTGCCTGAAGTTGAGTTCGTCAACAACGAGTCCATTATTACCGTTGACGACCAATTCATTCCTGGGTCGATCGCGGTGTATTCCACCGAGACTGCTGGGGTCGATATTGACTTGGACAACTACTGTAAGGAGGGCGCAATTGAGCTGTCAGTGGCTTTGGATTTATATGATTTGAACGCTTTATTATATCGTTGTGAATCCGAAGAGAGAGACTACAGCGGCGGAGCCGAAGGAACTTATAACATTCCAAACTATGGCAATTTGGTGTATGCCGGGTTAGAGGGCTGGAATTCAGTGTTGAAGTCGGTGATTTGGGAAAACGCCTTGGCTCATCCCATCAGTGACCATTTACGTGCTGGAGAGTGGGCTTTGGACTACGTCGTCAATCGTTTACAGAAATATTCCACTCCAGGTTTAGATAAATTCAAAGCGTGGTTAGAGTCTAGAATCAACGCCATAAGAGGGGCCCCATATTTCTTAAGACCACACTTCTTTGCTTTAGTGATTGGTACTGCTTATGAGGCCTGTAGATTCAGGAGTTTGAGGCTCTTGGGTGATAGAATCCAAAAGTCCACCAACTTCATTCAAAGTTTATCGTTGACCTCGATCCAAATGGCCGGGTTGATGAAGAACACTTCGTTATACCCTGACAAACAAGTGGGAAGCTTAGCTGCAGGGTTGCCTCATTTCTCCAACGATTACATGAGATGTTGGGGAAGAGATGTGTTTATTTCCTTCCGAGGACTTTTGATCGTCCCTGAGAGGTACGAGGATGCCAAACACCATATTTTGGGATTTGCCAAAACCTTGAAACATGGGTTGATCCCCAATTTGTTGGACGCAGGAAGAAATCCTCGTTATAATGCCCGTGATGCTGCGTGGTTCTTCATCCAGGCTATTCAAGATTATGTGGAACATGTCCCCAATGGTGTCGCCATTTTAGACGAAAAGGTCAGTCGAAGATTTCCTCTTGATGACCGTTATATCCCCTATGATGACCCAGAGGCTTTTAGTTATCAAAGCTCCATCAGGGAAGTCATTTATGAGATTTTGGCCAGACATGCCAAGGGAATCAAGTATCGTGAAGCCAATGCGGGGCCCAATTTGGATTCCCAAATGAAAGACGAAGGTTTCAATGTAGAGGTTTCTGTTGATTGGTCCAACGGATTGATTTTTGGGGGTCAGCAGTACAATTGTGGTACGTGGATGGATAAAATGGGTGAAAGTGAACGAGCTGGTAATAAGGGGATTCCTGGAACTCCAAGAGACGGTGCAGCAGTGGAAATCCAGGGATTATTGAAGTCGGCGTTGAGATTTGTTAACCAATTAGGGGATAAGTTTGGATACTATGAGGTTACCAAGGACAATGGTGAGGCCGTCAGTTTGAAACATTGGGAATCTTTGGTTCAAGACAATTTTGAAAGATGCTTCTACGTACCCATTGACCACGAGGACGATAAAAACTACGAGATTGATAGCGGATTGGTCAACAGAAGAGGCATCTACAAGGACCTTTACAGAGCAGGTAAACCATTTGAAGATTATCAATTGAGACCCAATTTTGCTATTGCCATGACTGTGGCTCCTGAGCTATTCGACAAATCCCATGGGTTCCATGCCCTTTCTGTGGCCGACAAAGTGATCAGAGGACCGGTGGGAATGAGAACCTTGGATCCTAGCGACTGGAATTATCGCCCGTACTACGAGAATTCCATCGACAATGACGATTTCGCCACCTCCAAGGGTAGGAACTACCACCAGGGACCCGAATGGGTGTGGTGTATGGGATACTTCTTGAGAGCATTCGCCAAGTTCTACTGTTTAGACAAAAAAAGTGATTTATCGGTTGAGTTGTTGACGGAATTGAACGAAAAGATCCAAGGCCATATCAAATGGATTAAAGAAAGCCCATGGGCCGGTTTGACAGAATTGACCAACAAGGACGGACATTTGTGTGGTGATTCAAGTCCTACGCAGGCATGGTCTTCTTCGTGCTTGTTAGATTTGTACTTCGATTTATGGCATTGGAGTAGTTAGAGTTATAGAAATACAGATATATTTGGAGTCCCCCCGGACAGGTATATCATGGTGTTATATCATAGGGACGGGGACAAATGGCTATATGGCCTACACATTGACTGGCCTTCAAAAGGCCGGCCTTTGGCCTAAACATTGACCAGTATGTTGGACCGCTCCTTCGTGAGCTCCCTCGCAAGCTCCCTCGTAGGCTCCTTATCTATCAAAATATCGCCCTCGGCACGGATGTCTGCATCGCCAAACCTTTTCAACCAGTAAATACTCAAAAGAAGGCAATTGGTGATGAACTCCATGCTGATGGCCATGGTGTACTCGTACAAGGTCAACTTTCTACTCGAAGCTTCGTGGAAGTAGTTTTCGAACTGGAAATAGTTCATTTCGTCCACGAACACCGATAATAGCCCGTAGATCCCTCTCACCGAGAGTACCGGGATGATCACCATCAATGCTATCATTGTCCTTGTTTTGATACCTTGACGAAAGTAGCTTTTCAACGTTAGGTACGCCACCACGGCGGAGTTTATGAGAAACACCGCTTGTCCGCAGGCCCTCAAGCCCTTGGAAGCCGTGACTCGTGAAGGATCGGCTGCCAACTCCTCGGCTGACCTTCCTGACAACAGGGTTCCACCACAGACGATAAAAACATTGGCCGGGATTAACGAATAGTGGAAAAGGGTTCTAAACGTCACGTCCTTCTTCCACATCCTCCACAACGGTTTCTTCAATGGAGAATGGCCCCAGGCAATCTCCTGTTCCCGAATCAAAAAGTACAACGTCGATAACACCAACACGAAGTAGCCTTCAGCGCCGAAAACAAGATACGGAACGAGCCACTGCCAATGAGCAAACCCCGCTATGGCAAACCCCAACCCACTGACCTGGCCTGCGATCCTGAACACGCTGTAGATCAACAAGAGGGTGTACACGGTCTTGTAGCCCTTGTGGTAGGTTATGTAGACACTGTTGACACAGCAAATGGTGAAAAGAACCAAGAATATCGATGAGGCAATGCCCAAGTCTTCATTGAGAAAAGCCATCTGACGACAGTTTCATGGTTGTTCCTCAGCTTTATATTCGTAGCTCAGCCGGGTTCTGGTCCATCGTGCGTTACTTAATAGGGCGGAGGTACCGCAAATAAGCCCGCCCGCTTAGATAAGTTCTTAGGTAATCGCGGACGAATAGCCGTGTGGCGCAGGTGTGGTTACTTCTTGAGAGGGTGGAAATGTGAGATCGGCCGCAGCATCTGGTGGGGGGTCTGGAGACAGGAGAGAACCTGAGCCGTTTTGAGTGACGTCGGCGGTATTTATATGCACAAGCCCCCATCACGGCTAAAAAGGCTCGTTTTTTGTGAATCACGGGTTTTGTGCCCGGGAAATAAAAAGGTGTGAGGGGTCTCATCGGCCCAGTTTGGGATTGTTGGTGCTCAGCCACCTAGAGCTGCTTATGTGGAGGTGGATTGACTAAGGTAAGAGATTGTGTTTACGTAGAGGGTCAGATTGTAAAATCCTAACTGGTGTGATTTGATGTTGAGCTATAATTAGCAGTTTGAGAAACGTAGAGGGATACCAAAAAAAATAGCCTCAAAACTGCATTTTGCGGATGATAGTTGGGTCCTTATATTGATTCTTGCTTGGATCTTTGGTGAGTCCTTTTGTTGATTCTTGCTTGGATTTTTCTGAATCCTTAGTGGGTTCTTTGATGGAAGAGATCGTTGCGGTGGAAATTGATCTGAGTTATAATCTGTGCTGAAAACATCAGGTGCAAGAAGGCTTAAATATTTCGCTTGGCTGATTCGGCTGAACTGCCAAATTTGACCCCCGAGCGATTGGTCGTGTTTATACCTGTTTGTTGGACCAATTTGGAAAAATTTGGTGTTAACCTGTTCGTTTGGTTTTACTGCCTCCTGGTCTGTAAGACTGCTTGGTGTCCAAAGACCAGTATCTATATTTATCTGTCATTGAAGGTTTATCTGTCATTGAAGTTGAAGTTTTGTGTAATCAGCAGATTTTGCAAAATTTGCAGTTTTTGTTTTGCAGTTTAAGTTCTGGATTTTGCTTTGTCTACAGTTTCGCCTCCTAATATTGATCTGTATAGGTAGGCTGGTGATTGGCTGGTCTTGGTAGTCGTAGCTCGTCGATAGGTGCTCCCTGTTGCCTTTTCAAGGCTCATGCGCTCGAATATCGCTACAGCATCAGAGATAACCCTCAAGACCAGATTGGTTGGAGCCTATTCTGCCCAGGTTGTATATTGTAGTGCTTTCGCTTCTTAATGCACATCTTCCCTTCTGCGGCATATCTGCGGTCACGGTGTTCAATTATTTTCCATTCGTGTCGAGTTGGTGCATCAAGTTGAAACTGGGAGTAAAATGACACAAAGTCAAACAGGGAGTAAAATGACACAAAATCAAACTGCCGGTCAAAGTGTCACAAAATCAAAGTGTCACAAAGTCGTGTCAAACGCGCGCATTCGCACTCACGTCAACATGGCTGGTGAATCCAAAGCAGAGCTTTTACAGTGGCTCAACGCCACCTTGGGCTTGGACTATAAGAAGGTAGAGCAGTGTGGCAGTGGTGCGGCCTACTGCCAGCTTCTCGACTCCATTTACCTCGACGTGCCCATGTCACGGGTCAATTTTACCGCCACGGCAGAATACGACTACTTGAACAACATGAAGGTCCTCCAGGGCGTTTTCAACAAACACGGCATCACAAAGGTCATGGATGTGCAGCGGTTGGTGAAGTGTCGGTTGCAGGACAATTTGGAGTTGCTCCAGTGGCTCCGGGGCTACTGGCTCAAGCATAAGGACTTCAACGTGGAATACGACGCTGTGGAGCGAAGAACGCGCCGCTCGGGGTCCCGCATGGGCAACCGGTCGTTTTCGAGCTCGTCTTCGGTGGCGTCGCTCCCACCAAGAGCTTCAGGCCCTGGAGAGGCCCCAGGATCGGCCAATAACCTCCCGAAGACCAAAAGAACTATCAGCACTCCTGCAGGCATCGGCGGTCCCAGGAAAGACTCCGCGGCACTCGCCGAAGCCCAGAGCCAACTCCTGGCACTAGCTGCCACCAACCTGGAGCTACAGGCGAAAATCGAGGAGTTATCGCAGGAAACAGTGGCCCTAGCGAACGAACGGGAGTTTTACTTTGCCAAGTTGAGGAAAATCGAGATTTTAGGGTGCCACAGCTTGGACATCCTCACGGAGGGCAAAGAGTTTGACCGGAAGGAGTTTGTGGAGGAGATTCTTTCGATTTTGTACGAGAAGAAGCCGGGATTTACCAACGAACAAGACTTGGAGATGTCCGATAACGAGTTCTAGGTGCCGTTTCGGATTGAATCGCCGAGGGGGTCATCACATAACCACCAGCTCCGTTTTTTCCGCTCCTGAGGCCGTTTTACCACCCTTCTGGCCCATATTCCCCGCAATGTCTCAAACCCTGCAAAACCCTTGTCACGTGTCTTTGCCTATTTTGTGACACCATCTCAGAAAAA
Source organism: Yamadazyma diospyri (assembly GCA_030579195.1). Lineage (NCBI taxonomy): Eukaryota > Fungi > Ascomycota > Pichiomycetes > Serinales > Debaryomycetaceae > Yamadazyma > Yamadazyma diospyri. Next base: position 74,954 of record JAKUAE010000035.1, on the reverse strand, counting down.
AATTTTAACCGCAAAACCTACCCACAGAAGAAAAGGTTTTTATCGGTGTCAAACATACGTATCACAGAGTTGTCGGAGCTGGTCCCTAACGATATAAGTGGTTACCAGTGGTCGAAGTTTGGAGGAAAAAACTCGAACGGACACCAAATATAACCCGTAACCCAAGGGCTCATCGCGATTGAAATATGACCATAAACACCACCACCCACAGCCACTACAACTACAACCGGCGAAACTCGGCAGCAAGCCCATACAGCATCCCGGCTAAGCACCAGTCGGCCCATATTTCCACTTCACAGTCCTACAACGGACATAGCAGCCATTATGCAAGTCATCGCCAGCGATATTCCCACCTACCGGGCCCTTTGTCGGTCCACAGCCGCTCCAGCTTCCCCCACAGCGAATTCCAAGTCCCGGGGTACATCGACCCCGGCTCCAGTGTCAATAGCCCCCACTCCGACCCCGAAGACGTCGACGATTTATTGGCGTCGGTGCCCACCTTGAGTCGGGAATTTGTGGTGAGGCGCATCAGTGAAGGAGAAACAGGCCGGTTGAAGCAGGAGTTAAAGTGCGAAGCTTGTGGCAAGGGCTACAAGCACATATCGTCGTTGGCAAAGCATCTATGGGAGCACACTCCTGAGTGGAACGTCACCAAAAAATTGCTCATCTCGAAGCACCAGCAGGTGCAGTTACTCGAAGCCGCAAGCATTCTAGTGGGGATGAACGATTTTGATACTTCTCGAAGAAATAGTGTGTTCAATGAGGATGAGCCGTTCTCGCCCCCCTCCAGCCACCGGAATTCGGTTTCGATTGAGAAATTGAAGATTGAAATCACCGGCGGGGTGGTGAGCGAAAAAAACGCCGACGACAGCAGAGAAGAAATCTCGGGAGGTTTTTTGGACAGCGCCAGATCGGTGCAAGGAGAGGACGAGATCGTGGGAAAGTTAGAGTAGGGTAATATAATGAGTTATGCGAGTCTCTGAAGGGTGTTTTGTGGTGTTTAGCGGCGTTTTGTGGTGTTTTGTGGTTCGTAGTGTTTCGTAGTGTTTCGTAGATGATTCTCTGCACGAGGGGCAATTCGCGAGAGAACCATTGTCGCCACGGTAGCGAGGGCTGGCGAGGGAGGCTGCCTGCGCGCGCTGCCCAATAAATGCGGTGTCGCAACCGCTTCGCACCCCCATCTCTCCGCGAACCCATCGGAAAACTTTTCATCCACCACGACTCGAGGTTCTGACGGGACGACCTATCGTCCAACATCCTCTTAGGCTATTGGTCGTTTTGATTGATTTTTTGGGGCAGAACAGAGGAGGGGTGGGGACAACGAAAAGTGCATCATAGTACATCAAGAGTTCGTTTACCTTTTGGTGTCTCCAAGAACACATACATTTCTCTTCTCTCTTGAGCTATTTACAGGTTATTCTGGGGGTTTACAGGTTTGTGCAAGTTTCTAGTGGTTTACAGGTTATTCTGTGGGTTTGCAGGTTTGGATTTCAAGTTAGGATTCTGATTTTTGGTGATTTTGGTGGTTTACAGGCTTTGTAAACGCCTCAGGGCTTCTGCCCTACACTCTAACTCGACCCTTTTTCGGGACCGGTGATGATCTCATCCGACAACGGCTGCACTTTCTCAAACAGCTGTTTCAACTGCATCTGTTCTTTGTGTTCGAGGCTGTTTCTCATCAACTTCTGGCGTTTCTCCTCGATTCTTTTGGCGTCCTTGATGGGCCCTTCTCTCAAGCTCTGTCTTTCTGTCTGCTGCGAGTAGTTGATGAACACAAAGGAGCCGACGGCAAAAAGAATACTGGCGCCTAGGGTGACTTTGGAGGCTGTGGACATGGTGGATTGGCGGGTTGTTGTGGTGATGTGGTGGGTTGTGTGATTGTGCGACTCGGGGGATAATGGGAACAGCGCGGCAGTGGCGCGAGAGCCAACGAGGGACCGCGCGGGCGGGACTGGCCATACCAATGGTGTACGGGTGTGATGATGGTGGGTGTGTTAAGTGTGGGTGTACGGGCCTTGTGCTTTTCTGTTTTCTTTCAAACTAGCCGCAACGATCTGAAATCAAAATCTGATTTGATACAGCTACTCCCAGGCCGCAGCACAGCCCTCCAGGAGCCAAAAACTTCCTTTTGATCACCCCCAAATTGACCTCAGGTAAGTGACCTGCATATAAGCTAGGGCTGCGACAACGGCGCGGGTCGCAGCCGCTAGCGGGGCCGGACCAGGCCGCGCGCCAGCTGCTCAGCAATATGGTGCGACGCAGCACCGCTCCAGGCGCGACCGTGCAATCAAGGCCCCCGCGCCGGCCCCCCCAAAAGGTTACCCTTCACTCGGATGCGATCATTCCACATGATCGTCCGCGTGGCTCCAAAACTGATCTATCGCTCCTCTCGTCTTCCCCAAGCCTTCACCTCCAACCCCATACCTCTAAACCTCCATTTTCACACCCCCTTCTTTTAAATCCCATATCCGCTTCCTCGCGCCTCCCGCACTCCTCCACAACCTCCCATTCCTCCTGCGGCCCAACCCCCCAAAGTGTCACAAAACTGACTGCGCTCGATTCTCAATTTCTGGACAAAATTAAATAACAACCGCCGGTCGATTAATTCCTTCAGTGTGGAGTTTCGAGAGCAACAGTATGTACACCGCAGTGGCTGCCGACTCAGGCGGTGCCTCGGGGCCCCCGGTGCCGTTGTCGAAGCGGTGCCGGCTAAAATTGACGTTTTTGACCCCTTTTTAGGCTTTACGGAATTGGGGCATTAACGCTTTAGGACATTTGGCCTGTGTGGGGAGGTTTGGCCCCTCCCAGCGACTTTTAGTGTCGCCATGGCCACTGCCACCCCTCGTCGAACCCTACTAACCTCCAGATGAACAATTCCTTCGACAAACCCAAGGTTTCGAATCTAACCAAGAACTTGCAACAGCATCAGAACGATTACTACCAGAACCTCGAGCCGTCCAGCGGTGGTGCCGAGCCGGCAAATACCCCCTCGGACCACCACAAGTCGCAGGGGACCTTCAACAACTCGCAGACCATCCACAACTCCCAGAACACCTTTAACAACTCGCAGACCATCCACAACTCCCAGAACACCTTCCACAACTCCCAGAACACCTTTCAAAACTCCCAGGGCACCTTCCAGGGGAACTACCAGAACTTCACCCCCAACAGCCGGACCGACAGCCTAAGTCAGTTCAACCACCTCAACATTCATTCGTTGCCCAACCACTCGCACCACTCGTTGCCCACCGACCCCTTGCACAACGACTCCTTGCCCAACAACCCTCCCAGCTACCAGGCGGCCCAGAACTCGGTGCCGGGCTCCAATCCCCGCCACGACTCCTACTCCAACTCCTTGAAATACATCCCCTCCACACATAACACCCCCAACATAATAGGGTCGTCATACTCCTCCAACAACTCCTACAAATACTCAAACTTCCCTTCCCATTCCATTCCCACCACCAATGTCAATTTGGACAACAACTTCATCCCCAACTTCCAGCGAAACAGCTTGAGCTACTCCGTACCCTCGCAACCGCCCCAGGGCTCCCAGTCGCAACTTTCCCGGTCGCAGTCCCAACTAGACGACTCGTCACCATATAATTTACTTCCCACCATCGACTTCTCCAATTACTTCCAGCCAGACCACTACATGACCTACCACGAGTTTTTCAACAACTTGACCCTCAACCCGCTGGAAAATGACGACGGAGACCACTTGAACATCGTCGATTACCCCGTGAACGACTTGATCTTGATGTTGTCGTGTCTCTTGACGAAAATCATCGAGGCCAACGACAAGCTCCACCCCAACCACTTCGATAACACCATCGCCATCCGCCAGAAACTCAAGCTGGACAAGCACAAGCGCAGACAAGACAACCCTTATGACGAAAACAACGACGACGACGACGAAGACGATGAGATGAAAAACAAGTACCTTGCCAACGTGTTGGCGTTCCACGGCACCAACATCCCCGGGATCTCGCTCCACGCCTACTTATCGCGAGTGTTGAAGTATTGTCCTGTGACCAACGAGGTATTCTTGTCGCTTCTCGTTTACTTCGACAGAATCGCCAAGAAGGCCAACAACTTGCAGAAAGACAAGGACCAGGAGCAGCTCTTCGTCATGGACTCCTACAACATCCATCGGTTGATCATCAGCGGCATCACTATCTCCTCGAAGTTTTTTAGTGATATCTTCTACAAGAACCTCCGGTACGCCAAAGTGGGGGGATTGCCGTTGGAGGAGTTGAATTACTTGGAATTGCAGTTTTTACTTCTTTTGGACTTCAAGTTGATGATCAGTGTGGAGGATTTGCAGAACTACGGCGACTTGTTGTTGAGATTCTGGAAGAGAGAGCAGATCACCAACCAGTTGATCAATAATGATACCATCATTGAGAATCAGGGGTGAGGGGTGGGCTGTACCACGGACGCATGTTGTTGACGATTAATGATTTTGATGACCATTGCATTTTTCTTTATAGACTAAATGTATTATACTTAGTACTCTATTAACTCCCTATACACTGCCTTAAATCCGGTGGTGCTCGGTGGTGGTGTCCGGAGGTTCCTCAAAATCTATAAACGTCTCCAAAAACTGACCAAGGTTCTCCAAAAACAGCCCAAACTCTGTGCTTCTGGGCTATTTGGGCCGGGGAATCCAGTGGGCGTTCCTCACGCAATAATCGTCGGCACATCCGCAAGGCTTCAACTTGGTGACGTCGGTGTGTTTATCCTGCACTATCAAGCACGGGTGGTACGGTGGCACCGTTTGGGGCTGTGGTTTCTTCTGTGGTGGTATATAGGTGTTGTTAAGTAGTTGTGACAATCTGGGTTTATCCATGGTGTTCTCCGTCGATTTGTGGTGAAGGGGGTTTATATAGTTTGCGATAAGAACCATCCTGCACAGGGGAGATAGGGCTCGATTTGGTGGAATTGGCGAAGGGGTGGGTGTACCGACTTGACTGGCAGTGGACTGATGAGTGGACGAGGAAGTGATTTGTGGTGGAGCGGTGGGTGAAACGTGAGTAATTAGTGGGAATCAGCGAATATTAAGTGAGTAACTGGTGAGTAACTGGTGAGTAATCATTGAGTAATCATTGAGTAACTGGTGAGGAGTGGTGCGCAATCATGGTACGATGGAGCGCTGCGACGGGCAGTGCAACCTGGGGCGGCGCGCCTAGGGAAACTTCGGTTCCTTTTTGCGGAATTTTCGATAACTAAGGGTTCACTGCGAAATGATGGACAGGATACGAGGCTCTACGGCTCTAAGTGGCTCTATACCCTTTCTCAACAATCCAAAATCGGGCTGCGACAGCTGTTGATTAAAAAAGTGTGCCGGTTTGGTGTGCGGGCCTTAGACTTGACATTTCCGCGTGGTGTACGGGTGCGAGAATTTTCACTTGACATCATTTCAGTTTTAGATAATCGTGTGCACCCTGAGAGACTGTATCCTATGAATACAAAGTATATTAACGTATGTAGAAGTCGATTATTTCTTACCGGTCTTCTTAGCGGATTTCTTTTCTTTGTCTTGTTGTTCTTTTAAGACTCTCTTAACGATTTTTTGTTCTTCGATCAAGAAAGCTCTGACGACTCTTTCTTTGACACAGTTGGCACATCTGGAACCACCGTAGGCTCTTTGAACGGTCTTGTGAGTTTTGGAAACAGTGGCGTATTCTCTTGGTCTCAAGGTGGAGATACCGGATAAAGCATCACCACAGTCACCACATTTTGGTCTTGAAGCAACTTTTTTCAAGTGATGAGCAATCAATTTACCACCTGGGGTTTTAACAACCTTGATTTTGTTTGATTTGGTGTTGTCTAAACTAGTTAGTATAAAGATTCATTGGTGAGGGACTTGCTGAGTCTGCAGTGGTGATGAGTTGATTTGGATGAGTATTCGATTTCTGTTGAAGTTGCGGTTGAGCTGTCCCAGAGGGCCTGTTCCGATACCTGCTATCCCCGACTAAGATTTCTTCGCCATATCTGAGACACTGCGATTCTGCTGTCACATTGAGTGACTCTACTGTACTTCTTTGTCACTCCTTCAACGCTTGAAAACTTTTCACTCCAAATCACGTCGGTTCTTTCGTATTGAACACTGCTCAGATCATCTTCAAAGTCTCACTCGTAATTCTCTCTATTATATTGAAACATACATGGATTTCTTCTTCTAAAAGTAACACGTCCAGCCATTATGAAGTTTTGATATTATGAAATAAATTTTTCAACTGAGAATTTTGTGTAGTAGGAAAATTTTCTGAGCGTCGTGCGGGTGAGCGAAAATCGCAGTCCCGAGATTTTGGGGCTGGAGCCCTAAGTGGCGTGAGGGAGGAGGTTGGGGAGCGGAGGTTTCAAGAGATTAAGTGTCTAGGAGAAGTATATTGACTAAACATGGGTGGAAGGGGGCGACGAGAGCCGGAGCAGGTGCTTCCAGCCACAGGGTTCAGCCACAGGGCCCAGTCACAGGCCCTAGCCTATAACTTAAAGCTCTCCTTCTCAATCGCAACCGTCTCCATCTCTAATCTGACTCCCAAAGGCAATTCTTTGACAGCAACACATGATCTGGCCGGTCTGTGCTCGGAAAAGTACTTGACGTACACCGAGTTAAACTCAGCAAATTGGGCCTGCATGTCGGTCAAGAAAATGGTATTTTTGACAATATGGTTCAAGTCGGAATTGGAGGCTTCTAAGATAGCTTTCACGTTCTGGATGACTCTTTCGGCCTCGTCGGCAATTGAAGCGTTCTCTAATGGTTTGTTGTCGGGGGTATAAGGAATTTGGCCCGAAACGTAGATGAATCCTAGAGGTTAGTCGTCAGTTGATGAAGCAAATTGCTCCCGAACAACGTGTTGTTTCACAAAGCTGCACACCTGTTGTTTATAAAGCTGCAAAGTTGGCGTTCACAAAGCTGTAGAAAAGTTAACGCAAATACATACCATTGGCATTGACGGCGTGGGAGTAGGCGGCCGCTGGTGGAGGTGCCAAGTCACTTTTAATCTAATAGTTAGTAATCCCCCAATGGCCCAAATCGGCCCCAAATGGGCCCCAAATCGACCCCGCAGCGCAATTGAGTCCCGCCGAAGGATCGCCGGTGCCCCCTTGTGCCCCATTTTCCCGTTTTACATACGTACTCAATATTACCCATTCTTTTGGTGGTGGTCTTCAAGGTTTTGTAGAATAAACGATTCATGGAGTGTGCGCGAACTTTATCTATTAATTAAAGGGGCTACTTTTTGTTCTTCTTTTTCTTCTTTTTCTTCTTGGCCTTGGGCTTGTGGTCCGAGAGGTCGGCGATGTCTGCGGAGGGGGGCCTCAGCACCTTATGTCGCAAGGTGTCAATTTGAAACCAAAGCGACGAGTTGCTGGAGATCTGGGAGAAGTTGGCCAAGAACTGGGTGATGGCACTTAGGCCGTCGATGTCGTGTGGCAACGGCTGGCGGCGCCTGAGGCTGTTGGAATTGGCGTATGTCTTGACTATGTCGTCGCAGATCCTCGATAGGTCGGAGTCGGCCGCCTCCGGCTTCTGTGGGGGCTTTTCGTCGTCCTTGGACTTGATGAGATTCAACACCTGGAAGTACAATGTCCGGGCAAGGGGCACTTTGCTGATGTAGTTGAATAGGAATCCGATGATGGAGTGGATGGCACTGATTTTGGGCGACCCGTCGGTGTTTTTCTGCCCCGTTTCCTCTACAGAGAGGATTTTCTCCTGGATCAACTTGGTGATCAAAAGACATATCAAGTGGACGAATTTGTGGCACACGGTGGGGGAGAGGGTGAACTGGTAGCCTTCGTCGTTCTCTATTCCCTCGGAGGCCGATAGGAAAGTGGTGCTGCTTTCGATGAACTCGTTTAGGAGCATGGACTTCTCGATATCACTGAGGACTAAAACATCGCCTCCTCGGGTGTTTTTCAACGCCGAGTTGTTCAACGGGTACCCCATCAACAACTGGCAGATGAAATCGATCATGTTATGCGATAGGTTGATCTCGTGGCACAACTTCCAGATCATATATCGTCTTTTCTTGTTGATGAGGAACAACTCCACGATCAAGTTTTTGGAAAACTCGGGGTACGCCACGAAGAGGATCTCGAAGTTGGTGATGGAGTACACCGGTACGATCAAGTTCTTGGCTATGAATGTTTCGAACTTGGTCTCGTCCACCCCGGTGAAAAGATACTCGATTATGGCCTCCACGAACACGTCTGGTAGCATAAACACTTTATTGAGATAGTTGCACAACGCGAGCTTGTTGATGAGGTCTTGGAATAGCATTGCGGGCTCAAATGCGTTAGTGCCGTCGATGATCTGATCGAATCGGCTGAAAAAAAACTCTGCCCAGGAGTAGGTCATCTCAAGTTGAGGCAAGTTGCTGATGTCTTTCAAGTCGTTTCTAACTTTTCCAAGCACCTCGTCCTTGAACCATCGCTGGAACTGAACGTTTCCGCCTCGCGGAGCATCGTTCCATCCGTCGTCTTCGATGTTGTCCACCTGATCGTTTCCAAACTTCTCCTCGAAAATCCGCCCGCCATTGAACTCTTTCACTGTGGTGACCAAGTTCTTATAAAGCTCGTTTATGGCGGTGTTTTCGGCTTCTGCTTCGTCCCCGGCCTCCTGCTCCACATCCAGGAGCTCCTCGGCCGAGTCGTAGTCAAATATGTATCGGACATCCTCGTCGAGAGTGTCGAACGTCGCATAATCCTCTTGGAACAACGCCTCATCGTCGTACTCTTCAGGGATGTCCAACACCATCTGTAGAAACTCGTAGTAGTGTACGATCCTCGTTATAGCCCCTCCCCGGGTGTTTTCTCGGTTGATGGGGTCGTAGACGTCGAGAAGGCTTTTCTCGGTCAAATCGACCTTATAGCTCGAATTGGCGTAAGACTGGTTCAAGATGTACCCCAAAACGTACCGCACAAGCACCGTGCCCTTCAAGGTCTCAACGAGTATCGTCGGGGTCTCGAAGTCCTGGTCCTCGAGAAATTTGTCGATGCTTAGCTCCATTCTCAACATCTCGGTGTAATACTTCCAGTAGTCGGCGAACACCGAGGTATAGGGGTTGACAGCAAGGTTGCTGCGGGAGCCGTCGATGTACAAGTAGTTCAAGGCGTTGAAAAGGATGCAGCACATCAAGTAGCTGGTCCGGAGGTTAAACAGATCCAGAAATAGCTCCGTCACCGGGCCCCAATTGGCGATGTCCTGCTCCCAGTGGTCCAAGTTCGGAGTGGCCCGGAGCCTCTTAAGCTCGAAATCGTTGCTGATGCCGAGTCGCTTGGCGATGCTGGTCAAGATGTTCAACAATTGAAGCGACATCTTGAACTTAATGGAGGTTATCGATAGTTCGAACTGCGGCTGCTCGTCGAGGTGCAATTTCTCCACCGTCTTGAGGTAAACGATGCCCACGAACACCTCGGTCAAGTACTGGATGCTTAGGATGTAGTGGGGGCTCTCTGCGGGCTGGGTTTTGGGGTCACAAAGACACAATAGCGCTAAGAACACCACCTCGTCTGCGTCAGTTATGGCGAACAATTCCGACAATTTCTCATGGTTGCGGCCGCCAGGGGACCTGAAGTCGTTCGCCATCGCAGGGCGGATCTCGTGGGCGGTGTCGTAGACCTCCTCGGCCTCCGAGTACTCTGATTCGTCCCAATCTGACATGGCATAAGCGCTTTGAGTGAGTGCGACTTTCTCACTGTTACACTATGTAGGGGGCTTTCTCGCTGTGCATTCGCTATATAGTGCCTATATGGGGGCCTAATCCACCGCCACTACCGCCCGCAATCCTCGGCCGAAGATCCCTCGGACTTTGGTGGGGTCCCGCTTGCAGTAGGCCAACAACGTGGCCATGCTCAACGCAAACACGAGTCTCTCGATGAAGATGTTCTTGTTGCTCAAGTCGGTGGGCACCACGGTGCCGATGGCCTTGGGGAATACGAAAAGCGCCAATTCCTTGCGTCGCTGGGCGTTTTCCACAAACCCGCTGAGGCCGCACGCCACCGCCCCCGCGGTGGGGGCGATCGTTTTGTCCCATCGGGTTTTAGCCACTTTGGGGAAGAGTTTAGGGAGCAATCGTTTTCGGGCCAAGCACACGGCGTACCAGTAGAACCCGATGAACGCTCCCAAGAACCCGGAGGACCGGAGGGTCAGAATAACTGCTCGTTGGGCCCGCACTGCCCGCGGGGTCTTCTTGGGGATCAATAGCATCAATAGATTGATGCCCCCGTATAATTTGACCGCAAACTCGAATCCCCGCTTGAATCTCCACAACGCGTGAAGCTCGCAGTTGGAGGTGTGGAATGCGTGTACCACCTCGCAATTGAGGGGCTGCACCGCCACCAAATTCCCCTCCTTGACGTCTTGGCCATACCGTTTGCAATATTCGTCTAAGGTGTGGGATTCCTGTCCGTAGTTGTCGTTGCCCTGGTGCAAGTTCCTCAACACGGTTATCAACTCTTCATCCATGTTGGCGGCAGATGTGATCCATTTCCGGTACGCTGGAGGCAAATTCTCGGGGTGGTAGAACCAGGCGTACATGATCAATGCACTGGACACCATGAACAACAATCCGTCGCCGAATTGCTGCAAAACCTGAGGCAACACCGCGCTCAATCCCGACGACAACGTGGTATCCACCGCTCTGCTGAATACCAACAACGTCAAGTCCAACGACGCAAACCGGCCGTAAGTCAATATATGATTTTGGAATCCGGGGAACGCGATGCAAGCGGCCACAAACGACGAAATAAACGTGGATAAGAAAAGTTTTCGGATGGGGTTGGCAAACCCTTTTCTGCCGCTCAACGCTTTTGCCACTATGGGTTCCAAGGTGTTGATAATGGCGATCATACTGGCGGAAAACACCGGAAACTTGAAGGGATGGAACGCCCGGGTGACGATTCGCACCACCCGCGGAAGGATCGTGCGGTAGTCGCCCTTTTTGACCTTTGCCGTCACGTTGCTGATGATTTTGGGCAACGTGATGTACAAATAGGCGAAAACAAACGCCTTTAATGAAGGTTTTGCAACTTTGTACTTGAGGAACTGGGCCAAAAACTGCACGATTTTGCGGTTCTGGGGGGACACGCTGTTGATCTTGAGCATGGGAGGTTGTTCTCGTGTATGTGACTGAGTTTTGGCCAACTAAAACGCTAAGAAATCGATAACTACAAGCCGGTGGTCTAACGGTAAAAGAAGCTCGGTCTAAAAAGCCGCGTTACCTGATTCACGGAGGTCATGTGAATGGCACGTGATATGCACGTGCAAGCTCGAAAGTTGGGTTTGTGGGCTGTGGTCGGTGTTTCGAGGGTTTGACTTGCCGGCGCGTTTACCTGAATATATACGTGGGTCTTCGTTTTGTATCCAACTTCTGTACTTGTTGTGAATTTTGCGCACCTTTGTGTAACTCTGTAAGTTGGGTTTGTGTAATTGCTGTCCTCTAGTCACGTGACGTGGTCGCACAAATTTTCACCCACCGCACCGAAATCAACGAGTGTTTTGATCCTACACAACTAGTCGATATTCCTGCAATCATCAACAGATCCAGTAGTTGCGTGTTACACAATCATCAAGACTTCTAACACACACACACATTCAATTGAAGGTTTTTGTCGGGACATTCTCACCATCTAAAAGTTTTTTTCGTGCATTTGTACCCAAAAGTGATAGATAACAAAAGCGAGTTTTGACCTCAAACCATCACTTAAAATTGTGGACGCGAGTATTAAACAGACTCGCTGTAGAATAGACAACAACCAGTGGTAATATGGTCAAGATAGACGAGATTTTAAGGACTTCTACCTTTGCGTGGAGTCATGACTGCTTACCGATCTTGGCTACCGGTACGGTGGCTGGAGCGGTGGATGTGGACTTCAATTCATCGTCAACCCTCGAATTGTGGGACATTTTCTCCCCCACCAACAAAAACGAGCCGGTATTTTCTGCTGTAGTCGATAATAGATTCTACGCTTTGGCGTGGTCTCAGCCTTTTGACAAATACGGCCAGGGGATCTTGGCCGGGGCTTTTGAAAACGGTACCATTGAGATCTGGGATGTGGAAAAATTGATCAAAACCAAGGATTTGGCCAAGGCGTCGGTTTTCACCTCTTCCAAGCACTCAGGGGCCGCTAGAACTTTAGCATTCAACCCCAAACTGCCTCACATTCTTGTTTCCGGGGGCTCCAAGGGAGAAATCTTTATCTGGGACACCAAGACGTTTGACGAGCCCACGGTTCCCGGCCAAGCCATGACGCCAATGGACGAAATTACTAGCGTTGCCTGGAATAATGCGGTGGGCCATATCATGGCCAGCACCAGTAATGGAGGTTATACTTCGATCTGGGACTTGAAATCGAAGAGAGAAGTGTTGCATTTGTCATACAATGGTGAATTAGGAAGAGCCAATTTCTCCTACGTTGCCTGGCATCCTACCCAATCCACCAAATTAATCACTGCCAGTGATAATGATGGATGTCCCTTGATCTTGACCTGGGACTTGCGGAATTCCAACGCCCCAGAAAAGATTATGAGGGGCCATAAAAAGGGGGTTTTGTCGTTGGATTGGTGTAAACAAGACCCCGAATTGTTGATTTCCAGTGGTAAAGATAATAGCACCATGTTGTGGAATCCAATCGAAGGTAAAAAGTTGGGGGAGTACCCTACCACGGCAAATTGGGCGTTTTTGACCAAATTTGCTCCTAGTGCGCCCGATATTTTTGCCACTGCTTCCTTCGATGGTAAGATTGTTGTTCAGTCTTTGCAGGATACCTCACCACCGGTGACCACCAAAGTCAACACTACGGACGATGATTTTTGGAACGAAATCTCCACTACAGATACTCAGCAACCAACCTTTGAGGTCCTGCAGGCTCCCAGCTGGTTGAAACGCCCCAGCAGCGTTTCCTTTGGTTTTGGCTCGAAATTAGTTACTGTCACAAAGGATAAAGACGGAAAATCGTCGGTTGAAATCAAACGATTTGTCACAAAGAGCAATTTAGAGGGATCTTCCGTCAAGATCTCCAAAGCATTCGAATCCAACAACTTCACCGAGATCATTGACGAACGGTTGAACGAGAAGGTCATCAACGACACTGATAAGGCTGATTGGGAGCTTTTGAAGAAATTATCTGCGAACGACAAGAAAAACCTTTTCAATGATGCTATCAAGGACGATATTGAAGGCGAGCCAATTTCCAACGGAAATTCCGCCCTGGTGGACCAAGATGAAACTGGAGATGGATTCTTTGACAAATTAGGCGAGGAAAACGGGTCCAAGAAACAATTTGGGCCAATCTACGTCCCCTCTGGCGATTTCAAACTATTCGCAGACAACTCCTCGGAAATCGATAGCAAATTGGTGAAATTGGTTTTGAGCAATAAGGTCAACGAAGCCGTGGAACAATGCCTTGAGAACGATAAGTTGTCTGAAGCATTGGTTTTAGCATTAGACAGCTCTTCAGAGATAAAGGATAAGGTGAGAAATGCCTTCTTCAACAAACAAAAGGATTCTCAATTGGCTCGTATTTTATACAGTGCGTCGTCTAAAGATGCCACAGACATAATCTCCAATGCCGACGTCAAAGACTGGAAGTATATTGCCACATCCATAGCGTCATTCACCAAGGATGAGAACGATTTCAACTCCAAAATCAACGAATTAGGGGACAGAATCTTACATTCCAGCGACTCCAACAGAGCTGATGCGATTTTGTGTTATTTGGCCGGAGGAGCCGTCGACAAGATCGCCAGCATCTGGTTGAAGGAATTGCCCGTGTTGGAGAAAACATTATTAGAAAGCTCCGACAACGGCGACATCTCGTCTCCTTCAGATGCGAGATTCGAGGCTTTGAACAATTTTGCGGCTAAAATCGCCACTTACAGATCGTTGTCGCACCATTCGGGAACGTTATCGGGCCCTTCAATCGACCCCATATGTAAAGCGATTCTCGAGTACGCCAACTTGCTTTCTGGGTTCGGCCAGTTTGATTTGGCGGAGCAGTTCTTGAAGTTATTGCCCGATGATTTCGACGGAACAAAGACAGAGAAGGAGCGCATCGCCAAAGCGTTGTCCAAGCCTGTGGAAGCAGCCAAAGTTAATCCCTCCAGAAGAGGGAACCAGTATTCCAGACCGGGCGCTCCAGCGGTGCCTGGAGTCCCACCTTCGAATGGGTCGGCTAATTTCAGTGCCAAACCTTCTGTGGTGTCACCAGTAGCCCCATTTGCCCAAACTACTCCTGCTGCAGCCTTCAGACCTGGAATTACCCCGGTTGGCCCTCCTTCCACACCAGGTGGCTCTTTCAGTGCTCCGGCCGCCGCAGCGCCAGCTTCCAACCCATACTCGAAGCCTGCGGCTTCAAATCCTTATGCCCCGGCCCAATCACACAATCCTTACATGAAAGCGCAACCCGTGGAATCGCCAACCCCAAACGTGGCTCCCCCTCCTAAGCCCGCATACAAACACCAAACCGATGGCTGGAACGATTTACCGGACACTTTCAAGCCCAAAGCCCCTCCTCGTCGTGCGACGGCTGCTCCCTCGCCCTCCCAGGCCCCAGGTCCTAATTCCAGCAGACCTTCTTTAATTTCACCCCCCAGCACGGGCTCACTTCCTCCAAAAGGACCATCAAGAAACCCATCGAGAGCCAATTTGACTTCTCCCCGCCCACCACAACCGCAATTGGCTCCATCGCAAATTCAGAACCCCTACGCTGCACCGCCATCTCAGCCTCCAGCAGCTAACCCATACGCCCCACCGCCAGCAACAGCACCTCAAACCCCAGTCGCTAACCCCTACGCCCCGCCACCATCAGCAAATGTGGCCTCCAGAGCCACCAGTATCTCCAGTCCTCCGGCCATTGGCCAGAGAATCGCCTCACCGGGTGCAAACCACGTTCCTCCTGCCTATGCTCCACCGGCTGGCCATGCCCCACCGGCTGCTAACCCATATGCCCCACCAACCCCTGGGGGGCCTTCAAGAGCTCCTAGTGGAGGAATCGTGCCCCCTAAGGCCAATATTGCCCCCCCACCAACCTCATCGTTTCCTCCTCCAGCGACTGGACCTCCACCCGTGTCTGGGCCATTTTCGGGAGCCCCACAGATCGGACCCGGGGCTGCAGCCCCAAAACCTCCATCGAAACCAGAATCGAAATATCCTCCGGGAGATAGGTCTCATATATCACAAGACGCCTTGCCCATCTTTGAGATCTTTGACGCTGCTTTCAACGAGATCAAGCCTAAGATCCCCGAGAAGTTCGTCAAGCACGGCGAGGATATGGAAAAGAGATTGAACATTCTCTATGACCATTTGAATAACAACGATTTGTTATCTAGAGACGCAGTTACGGCGTTGGAAGCTGTGGCCCAGGCTTTCAAGGCTAAAAATTATTCAACCGCCACCTCATCGATTCTTTCATTTGCTTCTTCGTTCCCGGAGGAGATAGGACACTGGCATGCGGGGGTGAAACGGCTCATTCAGATGTACGAGGCACTTGCCTAGGTTTATATTGAATACAAAATAGGCTTTGGTAGCTCTATGAGCTCTAGACAGCTCTAATAAGCTCTGACGGCTCTTATAAGCTCTAGAAGGCTTCAGATAGCTCTAAATAGGTTATCGGACTGTCAAGCTCCAAGTAGCTCAATACAGGCCCTGATAGGCTCTAGGAAGCTCTAGAAGAGTTATCGGGCTGGCATAAGACTCTAGTAAGCTCTAGACATTTCTAATAAGCTCTAAAACAGGTTATTCGACTGGAAAGGCTGTAATAGGCTCTTGACAGCACTGATAGGCTTTAGATAGCTCTAGAAAGCTCTGACAGCTCTAATAAGCTCTAGACGAGTTATTGGGTCATAAGCCTCTAGTAAGCTCCACGGCTTACCAAAAAACAGCCTCGTAAATCTTCCCCCCACCGGTGGAAAAGTCGTCAATGGGCTCCGTATCGTGTACCCCGTCGTACTCCAACAACAAATACCTCGCCCAGATGCCCTCCGGGTAACTAAAGTCGGTGGCATTGAATGTCGACGGCAACATCACCTCAGAATACTCCTTCTGGTTGAACGGTGCCGAAATGCGCACGTCATCGGAGATGACATTGACAAAAGCGTCGTCCTGTTTCACGACTTCGGCCCCCAGCGGCCTAAAGAAGTAATATTTGGCCGCCAAATCGTTGCCAAAATCAACGGTGGCTAGCACCTCGTCACTAGACCAGTCCTTATCCAATATAAATCTCGATAACGACCAATTGAGTGGAGGCTTGTCTCCCCAGTTGATTTGGCCTCCGGTGATGTTTTTGAACTGCTTCAAGTCCACCAACACCTTGGTGGTGCTAGAGTTCGACACGGGTTGCCAGTGGGTGAAATTGTCGCCGTCGTTGATCAGATAACTGCTATCTCCGTTCACTCCGTCGGTGATGTTGACGAAAGTGGCCAACGCGCATTCCGAAACCGACCCCGGTACCGCCAGTCCTAGCTTGAAGAGGGGTATGTGGAGGGTCTGTCCCTCTTCCAAAGGATACTTGCCGGGTCTGTCGTTTCTGTCGCCGACTTTGACGGTGAAAGGGCTCGATTTGTGGCCGTTAACGGGCCCGTTGTGTTTGACGGTCAAATCGCTGGAGTTCAATACCAACGACACCGTCTGGTTCATGTACTTGATGCCGTGGAACTCCACACCGTTGGGGAGCAACGGGGTGTCTGTAGGGTCCAATTTCAACACCCTTTCGATCCTTCCCTGGCCATCGATCTCATAATCGAATCTCAATCCGGTGATTCCTTGCAATATCGACTGCAAAAAACCCCCGTGACTGGTCAAGAAGGGGAAAGCCGGGTTGGTACCGCCGTTGGTCTCGAAATCGTCGTTGTTTTGCTCCGAAAACTGGGCAAACGGCGCCCTCAAAAACGGCTGCACCGCTTTGTGAAGATAAGACTGCGAAGAGCAGCCGGTTTTGGAGAGCGACGACGACACAATGGAGAAGATGGGAAACGTCATGGCGGGCCCGTAACTCACCTGCTTCATAGCGTAGAAATGCATGTTGTTGATGGCCTGTTGCTCTGATATCATCTCGTTTTCTAAAGGATAAGTGATCATGATGACATCGGCCTGTTTGACGCCCACCGACGAGTTCATGCCGGTATACTCCAACGTGATGTCTTCTGTGGCGTTGTTGTGGTCCTTGGAATTGGGCAAGTGCACCTTGTTGACGATGTTGGTGAAGTTGGCCGGAACTTCCTCGTTCAAATGGTTTCCGATGGCAATGGCGTATCGCATCATCAACGAGATTCCGGCGTTGGTGTAGGCTCCGTTGTCGACGTGGTTGGCGTATTCATCGGGGTCGGTCAAGTTGCTAGTGGTGTATTCCTGCAAACTGTCGTTATAGCGGACGTAGTCGCTCAAAAACTCCGCGGCATCAAACATTAACGGCAAAGCGACGTTTTTTAAGTACTCGTCGTCGCCACTGCCGCTCAAATACACCTGCCAGGCCGCAAACGGCACCGCTACATTGATATGGTACTCGTAGTCAATACAGGGGCCGGTGGCGGTGCAATTGCCGAATCTGCCGCTGGTCCATGAGTAAACCGCACCGTCGTAGCCATCAGGAACGTTTTTTTTGGCCTGTTGGTGGGTGTGTAAGCGGTAATTGACCAAGCTTTTGGCGTGGTGGGGGATGAACGGCAAGAGCCCGTTCAACATCCACAAATCGGTGTCCCAAAACACCATTCCGGCGTAGGAATCCGACGATAATCCGCCGACTCCCAACGCCGCGGTGACTCCCTGGGCGTCGGGCCGCGTATTTGCAGTCAAATGAAACAACGACGCTCTAGCCGCGAGAGTCAACAACGCGTCGTCGGGGAAGGTGATGGTGGCTGTGGACTCCAAGGTCTGGGCCCAGGCATTCACGTGTGAGTCCACCGCTTTGTCGCTATCCTCGTCGTGAGAAATGGCTATATTTTTGGCAAATTTCCACACATCGTCCTCCGATTTCAAGGTTTCCGGGTCGAAGTCGGTGGTGACGATCCCCACAAACTTGCTGAAGGAGGCCATTCCCCTTTCCGGCAATTCAAAGGCGATTTCCTGCGATGAGGAGTTGGTTTCGGTGGTTTTATTGGAATCGATCTTCAAATTGGTGTGTAAGGTAGAATAAATGGATCCGTTCACGTAGTTGATGCCGTGAGGCTGGAAATTGATGTAGATGCCGTCCTCGTCGTGGCCTAGGTCCACCAACTCGCACCTCTGCGCGGTGGCGAAGTCCAAAGTGTCCTTGACGTTGAGCGACACCGCAGAATCGTTTAAATTGTTGATCTGAAGCCGGATTAGCCCCAAGTTAACGTATTGCCTGTGAGCTAGGACCTCATATTTGACCCGCAAAGTGTTCAACCAGGTGAATTCTGTCACCACCAATCCGTTATTCAACAGAAGCGTCTGGAGATAATGCGAGATATCTCCGTAATTGTCTGAACTGGGATCCAAAACGTAGTTGGTGCCGTTAACGGTGGTGGAAATCTGCAAAGAAGTCCACTGGGGCACGGCGGAGATGATGCTTTCGTATCCATTCTCTAGGAGCTCGGGAAAATTGGTTTTGGTGGTGTTTTTCTGCACATCAAAGAATCCGGCCACGAACGCTCCAGCGTACCGTTGATTGAACATGGGCCACCCCTGCTGTAGGTTATACTCGCTGGCGTCGGGATTATCAGTTAGCTGGTCGTAGGCAAACCCCTGGCCCAAGTTGGGGATCCTGCTGCCAATATACCCGTTGGAAACGTAGGGTTGTCTCTGAAACTGATTGAACTGGTGGATTTGCGCCGTTCCCACGGTGTTGGTGCCCAAATCGTAGAAATCGTTATCTGCAGCCTGTAGTTGGCTGAAAAGCTTCTTATTGGCCACGCTGTTGACCAACGACACCACCTGTTGGTGAGCCTGTTCCACGGTATCTCTGGTGATGCTCACATTGCCAAAATCCTTGAATCCGACGGGATTTCCCAACACAAAGTTCACAAAATACAATTGTACCACTAGAATACCGAATAACGCCATGGCGATGATTATCTTGACCTCCTTGGTGGTGGTGGTGGATCTGTGTCGAATGTTCTGAAGGTGATGGACGTTTTGATGAACGCTCTGAAGAACTCGTGGAATGAATTCTATCACAGTATCCCACACTTTATGTATCAGCTCTGGCAACTTGGAAATTTGAAATGACATCATTCGGGATCTATTTATATCAGAACATCCCCATTACGAATTGTTTATTCCGAGAGATTGCTCATTCGCACTGCGGAGTATTAATTAATGATACATTTATTCAGTTTGAAACTACAGGTTAAACTGATTTACACTGGTCTACACATCTACACTGTAGACTCTATACACTGTACGTTGTTACACGTTTACACGTCACAATTTACACTGGTATTGGTATGGTACAAGGGATGACCCGCACTGAATCCGGGGAAATTACCCTGTTGGTGCGAATGTGGGGCAGATACCCTATTTGGACATTAGCAACCGAAACGGTAATTATCTGTCTTGGTACGCCCTGGTTAGGAGCATTTGGTGGTAGAATAGACAGTTGGCCGACTATTGGCAGTTGGCCGGGTTCGTAAGTGCATAGCCGGTTCGGAAAGGTTGAAATGGCACTTATAATCACCACATTGGCAAAAAAGGGGAAGACTAGGCAATCGGCTCCCTGGGCTTGTCATACTCTAGTTTGATCATTCCATTCAACACATCTTTCAACGAGATGGATCTGTCCGGCACCGGCCAGATATTCCTGTCATCCGGAGCAGTCATCACCAACGACTTGTTGAAGTAATCTTTGGATATTTCATCTATTTTTGGTGCAATTACCCTATTCTTGTATTCACTTACAAGTTCGTTGATTTTCAGAAGCTTGTGCGTTAGCGTGAACAACTTGTCGATGGACGACTCGATATTCGTCAGAAACTTCCCTATTATTTCATCGTGGTCTCTCTCGATGTCCGTTATTATCGCTTCGTCAATCACTTGTTTGAATCTGTCGAATTGCGACTTGGCCTCGAAGTAGCTGGATATCTTGGCTTTCGACAACGTGGACTCGAAGTCAAACGAAAGTTTGTTGATCGGTTTGATTGACTTTTCGAAAACGTTGCGCCATTCGGCCTTCTCTCGTTTCAACGATCTTAATTCCTGGGTAAATTTCATGATATTATCTTTGGTAACTTGGTTCAACGGATTAGGCAATAAGATCTCCTTGGTGGCTAAGATTCCTTGGGCACCTTCGTCATCTGAGGTTTTGTTATACCAGCTTGTGTTGATGTTCCCATCTCTCAAATCCTGAAGCACTTCGTTCTTTATTACCTGTGCGATCTTGAATACATCGAGGTCCTCCCCGTTCAACCGCTTCATTCGATACTTATCATCACTTGCTCGCTTGTTTATGCACCAGATTAGCAACTGCTTCATTCTGTGAGGCTCTGGGAGTGACGAATCGAG
Organism: Yamadazyma diospyri; assembly: GCA_030579195.1. Taxonomy (NCBI): domain Eukaryota; kingdom Fungi; phylum Ascomycota; class Pichiomycetes; order Serinales; family Debaryomycetaceae; genus Yamadazyma; species Yamadazyma diospyri. The sequence continues at coordinate 54,489 of JAKUAE010000035.1, read as the reverse complement.
CAATTTATGGTAATCCTTTGAGGAAACATCATCATGAGGTAATCCTATGAATCCATTCCCTATAGACAGGATTCGTTTTCCTCGATTATTGTATGAGGACCTCCCGGGGTTTTTGCTTTTCCCCGGTTTGCTCCTTTTTTGAGGCCTGTCTTCCTCGTCTATAAGATCAATAGTGTGATGCGAAACCTGCTCGATGTAATCATCAGACGATAGATCGTATTGTTTGTCAAATTTTGGCCGTATTGGCGACGATAACTTACCGACTTTGATGGTTTGACTGCCTTCGGGCCCAAAACTCCCGAAATCGTCCACGTAGTTGGGGGAACTCAAACTATCCAACGCTTTGTTCAAGTTGGATATAGGTGTCGATACCTGTTTTAGCTTGCGGGAGCCGTCTTCCAGCACCGTGCCTTCATCCTGGGACCTCTTATATATAAATCCATCGTCTTCTTCGAACATCGACAATCTTTTCTGGGACTGGGACTGGGAAAAGATCCCTTCTAAGCGATTACTTCGGGGTAAAACCACCAGTTTCTGTTGACTCGACGGTTTATGGGTATCCGTGGGGGCTGAAGATCGGCCACGGGGTTCTTTGACCTTGCTTCTACCTCGGCTTTGCCCCAGCGTCGGCTTGGGAATCTTAGGAATCGCCCCCAACGTATTTGTTTTTGTGGTCTTCCTTTTAGGTCCCATCGTTTGTTTATTTTAGTGCGACTGAGGTGCAAACACTATCAGCAGATCTCGTTGCAAAACTCCAATTGTGCAGCCATGGATGTGATACGGTCGGTGTCGGAGTGTGGAAAGTACGTGGCGGAGGTCAGAGAATCTTTGTTGACGCTAAAGGTGTTTGAGGTGGACTCCAAACGTGAAATAAGGAGCTATGTTTTGAATGAGGGTCTTAACCTTGCACACAAATTGAATGTTGGTAAGATACTATGGGAACATATCCTCGACAACGACAGTACAAAGATAGCCATCTGTCTCCCGGATGCAGCAGTGATTTTTGTGTGCGATATTCGCCACGAAGAGCCCATGGTGATCCGCCAAACCCTCGATGACGGCATAGGGGATTTCTTCTGGATCCGCCCCGCTGTTTCGACCATAGAGGAGGGGTTGGAGGGCGCGTATATCAATAGCAAACAGATTCTTGTATTTACGAGGAGCTATCTACAGGTGAAGTTGTACAGCGTGGACTGTACGCATATTTTATGGACGATATCCAAACCGGTGTCCAAAGCACCCTTTTACCACCCCAACGAGAACATCTGGTCGTTGGTTTTGGCCGACAGATCACCGAAAATCACCGAGGACTTGCCGGTAGTGTATCACTTCTACAACTCGGGCTCGGAGAGCAATTTGCTCTACCGGTTCAAATTGCCAGATCCGCTATTGTCGTCTGAATTTCGGTTGAACTGGACTGCTTCGGGCAACTGGTTGGTTTATTTCAACGATATCGACGGGTTGTTTGGATTCAACTTGAAGGTGCTTCCGAGCTTGGGTATAGATCTGACAAGAAGCGATATAGATGCGAAAATACCCCAAGCCGAAGCCTTGATCGATATCGAGTGGTTGGGCGATGGCATTGAAGGATCCCCACCCATGGCAGTGAGCAACGATTCTTATCACCTCACCACCGCCAGTCACAAGGATGACGAGTTGATTGTGGTGGCCAGTAATAGCGATGGCAATGAGCTCGAAATCATCATTGTATCGATAAACCAGTTTAGAATCGCTAGGAAAGTTCGCTTCAAGGTCTTTGAGTGCAGTATTTGGAAACAGTCGTTCGACGGCTCGAGTTTGCATTACATCAAGACCGTCAACTCGTCACTTGAACTTGATGTTCGCCAGGTTTCTGTCATCGATAATCGATATGTTATGGTGCAAAACGAACAATCCATAATATTTCTCGAGATAATCGACCTTGACGTCGTCCCTGTTCACATTATTCAAACCGAGAAGATCTTGGATGTTGATGTGGACGACGACAATACCGTTTTTGTCAAAACAGTGACTCATTCGTTCGTATTCGACTTTTACTCCATCCAGATCATTCCCACGGGAACAATTGTGGGAAAATCCCAGATCATCGTCCAGTCCGAGGACTCTTGGAGCTTGGAACCTTTATATAGAGACCACAATGGCCACCGGCGACCGGCAGATGACTATACCGACACATTTATGACGAAACGAAGGAAATAATTCTGTATATATACAATCTATTCACATGACTCGTCACTTGGATTTCTTCTTGGGCGCACCCTTGTTCCTCTTTTTTCTGTCTGCCACCATCTTCAATCTGGTTTCTTCACGAGGATCCACCAATTTCAATTCAGGGAACCAGTTCTTGAAATCTTTGAAGGTTGGTAAGGAGTCGTTCTTGCCGTAGTAGTTGACGAGTTCAGGTCCAAGTAAGGGTTTTCTCAAGACTTTGAGACCGTTCCGGGTGTTTCCGGGATTGAAGGTCTCCCCAAAGATCTCGCTGGACAATTTCTTGACCTCTAGAAGCCTCTGCCGCGAGGGGAGTTTCTTCAAGAGAGACATGAGTGAAGATTTTTCGGTGAAAAATTTAATGCGACTATCGCCAGATGTGTGATAACCATTTATTCCACGGAGGGGTACTCATGGGGAGGCTATATCCTGGAGAGGGTGGGACTAGCTCCTGGAGCAGCTTAGAAATAGGAGATTTATTTTTGCATAAAAACCGGTACACCCACAAACAAAAAAAACCCGACTATAGTTTCACTTTCAAGTCCTGGTAGTTGGTGGTTTCCTCGGGAATAGTCTCAAATCCCTTGAAGCTCAATGTCAAACCCTCCTGGATGGCAGTGGCTATCAACTTGCCCTTTTTGTTGTAGAAATATCCTCTCACTAGGGTTCGGTTATTCAGAACTCTTCGAGCCTGATAATTGAAGGTCAACCAGTCGCTGGCGACGTTGAAATCGCTGGGATCGATGGTATGGAAGTATAGGTGGTGGTCCAACGACATGGCATTGTAATGGAATATATGCAAAGCGTTCAACGAGATATTCATCCACATTCTCGCATCTTTATCCAAATCGACCTCCTCAAACGACCTGGATTCGGTCGGATTCCAGGGGGCATGCAATATACGAGCTAATGTGGTTAAGAACACCGAGTCACTGAGGTTTGCCAAACCTACAAAGTTATTCTGGGGGTTTTTGAAGTGGTTTCCGCTTTGCACAATCCCACTCCACACGTTGATCCACCGGTCTGCGGGGCTCTGGTGGTTCTCCTCAGGCACTAGCTTGTGGTCGATGAACTCTTCACTGTAAGCGTTTCTTATGTAATCCGTATGGGTCAACTGATTGACGTTTTTGGGATCATACTTGTAATGCAAGCTTTGGGGCCTTAGTTCAAAGGCTTGGACGGGTTCGAACTCGAGATCGTTTCTTATCAAAGAAACAATCGCTGTGAACTTTGTGCTGCCCCGTTGGGTGGCGTGGATCGATTTCTTGATGAGAACGTCGTCTCCCATGGTTGTTATGTTATACTTCAAAGGCGAGGTATTTTTGCCTGGAGCCACAAAGAACGAATGGAAGGACCGTGGTACGTAATTGGAAGGAGCACTTTCAATTGCAACCTTCAATGTCTGGGCAATAGTGTTGCCTCCATAAACGCCTCTAGCTGAAGGTAGTGGTAATCTCAAGGGATATTTACCTTCGTAGGTGTTGTCATCAAGTCTGGTGACTTCAAAGGCTTGCTCAAAGTCCTCAAACGGTTCTTCGGCCATGGGGGTTGTTGGGTGTGATTTGTGGGGTTCAGGGTGGGAAAGGAAGGCTTTTAAGGGGGCTGCCCCACAATCTCATTCGCATATGAATTGGCTGCGAAAAGGAATAGATGTTGGGAGTTGAATAGTGTGTCGCCAGGGGCCGCAAATGAGCCGCGGGGTACCAAAAGAGTGTCCCCAGTGATAGTATTGGCGTTAAAGACATCAAAGGACAGAGTACATTACACTAAAAAAAAAATGGCTTTTTTATCGGAATATATAAATGAATTTGGCAGATTCTACCCAACAACTAATTGATATGAAATAATATGAAAATTACGAAAAACACAAAGATATATGGAAGACCCGTGGAGGTTCTCCGAAGACTCTGGAGGAATTTGAGGGGAACAGCAACTGGATCTATAGGATAAAGCCAGGATAAAGCCAGGATAAAGCCAAAAACAAACCTCATACCTTCCCCATAAACAAATTAAACAACCGTGAACTAGTCTTGCTAAGGCCATTTAGCTGATTTCAGCTTATCTATTATTCAAATATACTTGTAATAATTCTCCCCTATTATAGATGTAAAACTGAAAGTAATAATACTTGTTTAGTTAGGAATGACTTACCAATTACTTCATCTACTCTTATTATTTTAAAAATATAGATAGAATGATTACACAAGCACTTCACTAGATGAATTTTGACTAGCCTCTGGTACTTCAGTGCTGGAACACGATACATGTGCATATTTTGCTTCGATGAGGATTTTAGCGAACTTGAGGAAAGAGGCGAACACGTTCCATGCATTTAAAGCTAGGGTGAGGGGGTTGGAAACCTGCTGAATGATTATGTTAAAGTACCTGTTGAAAAGTCTGTTGAACATCTACTGAGATATCTGCTGGAACATTCAGAATCACCAATTATTCGGGGCTCGATGGGAGACTTGATCTGGCTCAATCTTACCAATGCTGATGCACAAGGCAGAAAGGTTCTCCAACATGTCATAACAATTCAACCATCAACATGCTTTGGTACGGAAGCTGACATCTTTTATGAGGTGCTGCTTCGATTTTTCGAGAATACTATCACTGGATCAATTTAGTCACGCTACTTTCCATGGTCTTTCAGATTTCACCAATTATTATATGATGTTTCAGCTGCTTCAACAAATGAAGCTCATTTAAAATGTTGCAGGAGGTTGTAGAAATGCTCACCTTTGGCCGCATCATAGGCCCTGTCAGTTGATCGAAATGATGGTTTCTTAACCCTCTAATCAACTTAAATTCTTCAAACTGACGGTTTTGGGGTACTTTTCATGGGTGAATTTGACATCGTTGCCTTCAATAACCCTCAACCCGAGCATAGCTCGTTGTTTGTTGGTCAAAGGCAAATCCAAGCACTGATCTTGCCCTCTGGCTAGTCTGATCAAATCATAAATGATCCGAACGAGCAATCCGCCCTCCACGACATAAATCCACGGCGATATGTCGATTTTAGCGAACGTCTTTATTACTCTTTTGGCCAACTCGAGGAATAGAAGGAGCAACACGGTCTTCAAAACTGTTTTGGCCAAAATGTCTTTGGGGATTCTGCGTCTTAAGGCGGTTTCCACTACCGGGTTGACCCAATTGCTGCTGACATGCCCGCTAACATCGATATCGTCATTGTCCAATCGAGGCTGCTTTAGCCTTAACACCGGTCGCCTGGGGGTGTCATTCTTCAACCCGAACGACGGATCGATAGATGACGATGGTGGCTTGTAGTACACCACCTTGGAAGGGGCGGACTTGGAAAATAACGTGGCGTTTATCTTTGTGGGAAACTTGGTGAGTCCATTGGGCAAGCGGTTGAGGTTTCGGTCGAGGGCGTCTAGTTTCGGGTCCAGCTTTTCGTTGAGCAAAGGTTCGTTCAGTGTGTGTGTGGAGGGGCGGGGCTGGAAGCTGATGGGCTTGTTGGGTAGTTTCTTCAATGGCGTGTAGAAGTCGGTAGTGTCCATAGTGCGCGATGAACTGTAAGTGCGACAGTTTGAATTACTTCAATATGAATAACTTAAACGACTGACTCGAGATGAAGGTACATGTTAAAAGACCGTAAACAGCACTGAAACATGGGTCTGGGTTTATGAATTCGGGGTACAGCTTTCAGTGGGATAGGGGGCAAAAGGGATGGGGATTAAGATGTCTAATTGAGGGATTACATTAGAGAAAGGTAAGAAGAGGAGGAACATAAGAAGAGGTAGAAGGTACAAATGAGAGGAAATGGGTAAAAATGAGAAGAAAAGAGTATAAATGAGAGCAAAAAGTATAAGGAGAGAAGAAACGGTGTGGAAAACAGCAAACAGCTGAAATCAATCAATCTAAGGTTCATCAGCTTTTTGGCGTTCAATTTGTCTGGTAAGATCTCTAGTACCTCTATAGTAACAAAAGTAACGCAAGGTTTTGAAGACGGACTCACAAATACAGTGCCATCTAGAATAGATCAGCTGTCATACGGAAAGCTATATCGGAACGATCGTTTACTGTTATAGAAAAGAAAGAAAAGAAGGAAAGAAAAGAAGGAAAGAAAAGAAGGAAAGAAAAGAAGGAAAGAAAAGAAGGAAAGAAAAGAAGGAAAGAAAAGAAGGAAAGAAAAGAAGGAAAGAAAAGAAGGAAAGAAAAGAAGGAAAGAAAAGAAGAAAAGAGGGAAATAAAGAGAGAAGGAAAGAGAGAAGGAAAGAAAAGAAGGAAACAACAGAGACAAGAAATAAAATCTTAAACTAACGTATCATTAATCGTTATATCTATAAACATCATCGTCAACATTATGACACATTAAACTCTATAACTGTATTTTAAGCAGATTTATTTTAAGCAGACTCTTCATGTCTTTCAAAACCTGAGGCTTTGGCTTGTTCTTCTCTTCTTGGAGGAACCCAGCTGGCTGATTTCCAAGGAGCAATGTTTTGAGCGTATAATTCATCAACTTCTTCCAAACTCAAACCTTTAGTTTCGGAAACGAAGAAGTAAACGTAAAAGATGGAAAACAAAAGACAACCACTGAACACGAAACCATAGTAGAAGTGGATATCAGCAGTGATGAATGGAGTGAAGAAGGAAATCAAGAAACCCCACATCCAATTGGCAGCAGTAGCAATTGACATACCTTTGGCTCTGATTCTCAATGGATAAGTTTCGGAAACAATGGTGTAGACACCACCAGCCCAGGTCGAAGCAAAGAAGAAGATGAACAAACAAGTAACGAAAATCATAGCATCACCAGTTGGCTTATCAGTTGGACCATCGTAACCATCGATGTACAATTTGACGGAACCTAAGATGGCGTAAATGATGAAACAGATGAACATGGCAACGGAACCGACTAAAAGTGTAAGTCTTCTACCGAATCTTTCAATGGCCCAAATACCGACGAAGGTGGATGCAAAATTGACAATACCCAACACAATGGAGGTCTCGAAGGAATCTTCCAAACCAACAGCCTTGAAAATGGTGGTACCGTAGTAGAAGAAATAGTTATTACCGGTTAATTGTTGCAAGGATTGTAACATCACACCCAATAACAATCTTTGGAAGATCTTTGGCTTACCGGTGAACAATTCACCCCATGAAGCGTTACCAGCTAATTTTTCTCTGTTAATACCGGCTTGGATCAATTCGATTTCGGCCATAATGGCAGGTTCTTCGGCAGAAAGCTTGTTGGATTTGGCAATAGATTTTTTGGCGTCTTCGATTCTTTCGACTTCAACCAAGTATCTTGGGGATTCTGGCATCAAAACCATACCGGCAATCAAGAATAAGGCCCAGGCAAAACATAAACCCAATGGGATTCTCCATTGTCTGGAATCGGAGTAGTTTTTGGTACCGTAAGTAGTACAGTAACCCAAGAAAATACCTAAGGTGATGAACAATTGGTAGCAGACCACCAATGTACCTCTGACTTTCTTTGGTGCAGTTTCTGAAATCATCATGGGGGAAACAACGGCAACAGTACCGACAGCTAAACCAGTGATCAATCTACCGATGAAATATTGATACCAGGCGTGTTGGGAAGCAATTTGGATAATAATACCGACAATGTAGATCACCATAGCCACCATCAATGCGATTCTTCTACCGTAATCAGCGACTTTGGAGATGAAAATACCACCAACGGCACAACCAACATTGAAAATCGAAATCATTAAACCAGTTCTAACATTTGACAAGTAGTGTTCGCCACTACCGTTAACTTGACCAAATCTTTCTTTGAAATCGGACATATTAACGAAACCGGAAATGGTACCAGTATCGAACCCGAAAACAAAACCACCGAAAGCAACTAATAAACAGTAGACGGAGATGGACATGTAATCTTTGAAACTCTTTTCGGGTAAAGCAGGTAAATCCTCCTGCAAGGTTTCTTTCTCATATTTGAGATCCACAGCTGAGTGGTTATCAACTGGGGTTTGAGCACCACTTAATGGTGTATCAGCTTCTTGTGACATTTTAATAATGTGTTTGTATTCTTATATTAAATTGTATAAACAATTGTATTGATGAGAATTATATGGGATTCTTGCTTGTATTTATAGTAGCTGAGTTGGGAGCCGGAAAAAATTTTTCTTTTACCAACCATCCCACTTCCTGTATGGGGCCCCAGAATTTATCCGAAAATTCAAAACATGACGGGGTGTCGTGCCATGGGGTGAGTTCTGGAGAAAATGTCGTCGGGCCATTTAACACCGGTCGGTTTGCCACCGGGGTTGGAGAGGTCCCCCGAAGTCTGGGATGTCACCATCAAACATCGGGCAGGCACCGGAAGGCCGAGGAAGTCGAACCAGGCTCCTGTTTGACTCGAATATTGGAAAAATTAACTGAGAGTAAAAATTTATCGGAACATTCGATTTTTCCCTCCGTTGCATGACATAAAAAATATACTCTTCGCAAGAATAGAATATGGTGTTATGTTTTTCCGTAAGGCTTGACCCGGAAGCTCTATGAGTAACAATCTAGGCTTTCGGCTCATGTGCTGTTTCTTCAAGGGTGGCAGAGAATCAAAGTTATTTACTGTTCTGCCCACCAACATACAACGGTAGATTTTGGATCAGAGTCAAAAATCAACCTAATTGGGCACTATAGTAAACCATACTAAAAAAGTGTACTTACCAACAAATAGACTTTATGTAACCCCAAGCATCCCCGTACCCTCCAGGATTATCGCCTCCAGAATATCCAGATTAAACTCCACAGTGGTATGACTTCCGCAGGGGGATGACTTAACCGCATTAGTCGAAAATACCACGCATTCGCGACATTTTACATCTGATTGGTGAAAAAGAAATATTACCGCATTAATGTTTTTCCTTGATGGACGGAGATTCTTGATGTGAACCGCAGACAGAAAGGATGACCGGAACTTGGGGATGGGAAGGTGCCACTTCCCAACCCGAATAGCCTTCGTCTTTTGCGGTGCTTTCTCTTGCAAGTAGAGAACATATAAATAGAAAATTCAAATATCGGCACTTCGGAATAATTCGTCCCTGGACCATCATCTTATGCGAATACGGCATATACACGACTACACCTACATAGAAATTTGGGTGGCATTTCTCAATTATGTAATGCGATGGAGCGGGTGAGCCACATCCCCATAGCCAATCGCATGATTTTGCCTCGCCATTATTGCTCGCCCGACTTTGACAGGTGGGGGCTGTCAAAATCGTCTCCGGAATAACTTACAGAAAAAGAAATCGCTCAGGACGCCAATCTCGGCTTTACGCCTTCGGCGTTAAAGTCGGCTCCCGGTTCTATAAATAAGTAATCTGCCGATGGCCGAGAAGTATTTGGAGCCCAATCGAAGGGGTGCAATCAGCTCAAGTATATATTTCAATACACTACCGGGGTATTAGATTATTTCCCGGAGGATCAGGACTTAGCAGTCGATCAACCCAACAACTTTCAAGTGTACCTGGTTGCACTGATCATCTACCTTCCGATAGAACAAATTGTAGTAGCTTCCGGAGGAACATTGGTAGAAAGTTGAACTATTGCCCAAATTTAGGTTTCCCTGGTCATCAATAGACCAACCATTGGCGTAAATAGCTCCAAATTGCGGAGTCGGCCCATCAAATTGGAACTGGCCGTTAGAGACAATAGTTCCGATCCTGTTGTTGGAATCCCGCAAGATTCCGCCCGTTAATGACACCAGCAAAGTGTTTTCCTGGGCACATGCGATTGCTTTCACGGGTGTTGACTGGTGTTTCGTGACCGGTTCAATGACAGAGCTGTTGTCTTTCTTCGAATGGACTTGGCCCCCACCAAGTTGGAAAATATTGGCCTCTTCAGGCTCGCCTTCGACGAAAGTGACGACTAACCCAAAATTGAAAGGAACGGTTTGAAGATCGCCAACAATTTCGGGCTTCAACAATGTCCAATCATCGCCGTTCTCGGGGACGTACAAGGAGAGTACAAAGGTTACAAGGTAAAGTATAAATAACATATCTACTGATCACTTGATTTTGGAATAAAGTGACGTTTGTGAGTTATTTGCAGCCACAAACGAATCGCAGGTATATGGGTTTTTGTGTAACCTTCCAACTGTGCACCAGCTTACAGAGACACTGTATCATATTATTTCTATTTACACCATTAAACCCTTCTGGAAAATTCGTCTGCTTCGATCTTGGACCTTTCACACATTTGTTGAAAAATACTGTCCTTGGTGTTGAACAACGTCCAAGGAGTGTCGAATTCCTTGATTTCTCCCTTGTCAAGAACCAAAATCTTGTCGTAGTCGATGATGGTCTTCAACCTGTGAGCAATACACAAGATAGTACATCCACTGAATTCGGAGACAATGGTTTGTTGGATTTTGGAATCGGTTTCGTAATCCACCGAGGAGGTTGCTTCATCCAAGATCAAGATCTTGGAATCACGCACCAATGCTCTAGCCAACGCGATCAATTGCCTTTCTCCAAGAGAGAAATTAGACCCATCGTCTTCAACTGACTGCTGCAAATGAAACTTGTGGAGGTTTTCACTAGTTTTCAATTGTTTTGAAACTTGCTCCAATTTGCTGCTTTCAATCAAACCCGACCTTCTCAATGCATCCCACAACTTCTCATCGGTATGCTCATTGAAAGGATCCAAATTTTTTCTGATAGACCCTCTGAAAAGCACAGGATCTTGAGGAATAATGGATAATTTTGATCTCAAACTCTTTAACCCTAATTTTGAGATATCTACTCCGTCAATGACAATACTACCTTCATTCAATTCCGACATTCTGTATAATGCTGTCATAATAGATGATTTTCCGGCACCGGTTCTACCACAAATACCGATTTTCTCCTGTGGCTTGACTTTGAAGTTTAAATTCTTCAATACCAATGGTAATCCTGGTCTGTAGGCTAAGGAGGCGTTGCGGAACTCAATTTCACCACTTTGGGGCCATTCTTCAGCCGGCTCGGTATCTGGGATTCGGTAGGGAGCTTCTTGTTTCAAATCAAAGGCAAAATCGAACAATCTCTCCGTCGAATTCATCCCGTTCTCCACTTGAGTGTAGATTCTAATGAAGAACGCCACTTGTCCGGACACAGACAATATATAAGACACGACCAAACCAGTGGAGGCAGCAGAGATGTGGAACACGCTGAAAACTGCCAATAATGTCACAACCAACGGCAAAAGACAAGCCAACAATTCCAAACTTATACCGACCCAACGCTGCGACGCAATGGTCAAATAGTAAGCCTCGTTCATACGATCGATGTTATAGTCGTTTTTGTCCAAGAACCGGTTCTCCGCATGGTAAGCCTTGATGGTGTTCATTCCTACCAAGGTTTCGTTGAAGTTGTTGTATACAAACGATCTCTGGATCGATTCGATTCGCTTAATCTCTCTGGCAGAGCTCTGGTAGTATTCTGCGATGACATAGAATATCACCGCCACAGGAGGAATGGCAATGGCGAACCACGGCAAGTAAATGATACACATAATCAACACTCCGATGACGTTGGCCACCACAAAACTCAAGAATCTGATCTGGTCTCCCAACTCGTTGTCCAAGACATCGGTATCCTTGGTGAACCTGTTCAAAATTCTTCCCATTGGCGTGGTGTCCAAAAACGACATCGGGGAGTATAACACTTTTTCCACCGCCAACACATTCAAATTGGTCGACGCCTTATTAGTAGCGTATCCCATGACCGTGAACTGCAAGGCAACAAACACAAATGATAAAACAGTAAACATGACGTAGATTCCGATGTAAAACCCGTTTCCTCGACCAGGAAATTTCTTCTCTGTCCAGAAAGATAACCATGTGTTGGTGAACAACGTACAGAAAGTACCGATAGCAGCAGTTATGAAGATTAGGAAAAGATTTGTCCGCTTTTTGAAAATTCCCTCACCAAGTTGGAAATACTTAAGGTACACCGAAAGACCCACACCATCCACGGCCTTGTTCTCGTCCTCGGTGATCCTACCGTTGGCCGTCTGGTCCAAATTATAGTCTTTGTGAATGGCCTCTTCGTCCAAATCGTCGATGGTCAACGTAGTTTTGATGGTGGAACGGGTGACTTGCCGTTGGATGAATTCTTTCTCCTCCTGCTTGTCTTCTTCGAATTCTTCTTCCTCCTCTTCTTCTTCTTCTTCGTCTTTCTGAGAGCTGAAAGTCATCAATTTCTTGAAGCCTTCGTTGGACTGCAACTCGTCAAAAGTCCCCACGTCCACAGATCCATCTCCGTTCAAAAAAATGATTTTATCAGCCGCACCAATCAACGATAATTGATGAGTGGCCAAGATCCGGGTCTTTTCCTTGAGTAGACCTAATATACATGTCTCCATGATATGTTTTCCCACTCTGGCGTCTACAGCACTCAAAACATCGTCCAATAAGATAATTTCCTTGTCGACATACACTGATCTGGCCAAATTAATCCGGGCTTTCTGACCTCCGGACAAAGTGATACCTCTTTCTCCGATTTCCGTCCGATCACCAGCAGGCAAGATCTCCAAGTCACTTTCCAAAGAACAGGCGTAAATGATCTCTTTGTACTTTTGTTCGTCGAATTCGGCGCCGAAAATGATATTTTCCTTGACGGTGGTGTTTTGGATCCAAGGCTGCCCACACAACACCAAACTTCCGTCGATATTGACAGTTCCCTCGATTCTCTTCATGAATCCGGAGATAGCGTTCAAAAGAGAAGACTTTCCTGACCCAATCAACCCGGTGATGACCACAAATTCCCCTTTTTTGACTGCAATATCAATGTTGTTCAAACCGGGGAAAATCTCCGCATCCAACGTGGCGGTCTCTAAATCCTTTTCCAGGTCCAATTCCTTTTCCGCGGCATCGGCAGCCTCTTTCGAAGCCTTTCTCTCCGCTTCCACCTCCTTTTTGGTAAGTTTCTTCTTCATTATTTCTTCGTCATCTTGTTCGAAGGTTTCCCACTCAAAAGAGGCGTTGTTGAGTTCCAAGGCCAAACCTTGGGCCCTCATCCTTTCCACTATCTTTTCGTTGGCTGTTACCATCCCTTGATCGTCACGGAGCTCCTCGGCAGCGAGGAAGTTTCCGATTCTGTCAATACCAATCAATGCGTCTGACAACGAGGCCAAGGCCATGGGGACCATGAAACACAACGAAGTAAACACGTTGAACAACGACAAAGACGAGAAGATGTTCGCAGCATTACGTTTGTTCGACCCAACAGCGTAAAGCACCAAGAAAGCGGCCATGGAAGCCAAAATCGATAAATTCAACGATCCGGCTATAACCATGTTTCTGATGGTCTGGATGAAGTAGATGATGCCCATTTCCCTCTTTCTGACATCGCTGATGTTTTTGTGGTAGGCTTCCTCCCAACTGTAGAATTTGATCACCTTTAAGTTGTTCAACACCTCCTTGATGTAATCCACTCTCAAATCGGTGAATTTGGTGGCCTTGGCTCTCATAGCAAACAACTTCTTGGTGGCAAGACCAATACCGGCGAGAAACACAATCAATAACGCAATACCCACCAAAGCCGAGGCTCCAATGTTGACAATCAAAATCACAATGATGGTGATGAAGGGTGCGATGAAAGTGATGATGAAGGGCTGGAAACCGGCAGCAAAGTCGATTCTGGATGCATCTGTGCCCATCATCGAGGTTATCTTGGACGTAGGGTAGGTGTGTCTCGATTTAGCGTTCAATTTGAACGATTTGTCCAAGATAACCTTGGTCAATAACGCTCTGATCTCAGCTCCCACGAACATTGCCCGGTAAAATCCGTGATTTATGCATAAACCACTCAAATATACCAACACTACCGATCCGATAGCGTATCCCACACCCTTTCCGGAGTTCGTTTCCAAGCCAAGAGTCTTGTACTGCACGAAATTGATCAATTTTTTTGTCAAAAGTGGGGCCAAACACTGGGCCAAGTTGGCAATTAGCACAAATATACATGCGGTGATGTATCTGAACTTGAAGGTGGTAAAAAAACAAAGCAACACCATCTTTTTCGACACCTTGAAATCGTCTAGCAAGTCGTCTTCATCTCCCGTGGCACCGTTTTTGATCTTTTCATCGATGTGTTTCTGCTGGTTCCTCAACAAATGGTAGTTGAAGTGCTTGTAGAACTCGTCAGCCAACGTCTTGACCTTATACTCGTCGTTGAGGTAGTACAAGTCTTCCGGGGTGAGGGTTCTTTTGTATCCCACGTTCATAATGGGCATGAACCAAAGAAAGAAGATCTTCGACAACAAGTTTGTGGTGGGCTCAGGCAACACCTTCCGCTCCTCTTCCGTGGGGACCGGAGGCACCTTCTTGTTCAAGAGGAACGTCAACGTCCTTTTCTGTAGTTTTTGTGTCAGCATATCCACCAGAAATTTAGAGTGACAGCCGAAACAATGCGAAGTGGAGTTAAATATAATCTCAAAGGGCCTTGTATCTCCGCCCATCGCCCTGCGGTTATGAGTAATACGAGCGCCGCGGGGATTTTGTTCCGCCCAGCCTGGCGGTGGCGTTGACAGCTGTGACCCGTAAACCGGTCTCCATGCAGAATACCAGCCAATGCATAGACAGGTGTGAACTAGACCAAGGTTAAGAGAACAACGGTGGCAAAGGAGGAGAAACTGAAGGCGATGATTGATAAGCAGCAACGGGGATTTTAAGGTTACAATTGCGGGCGTGACAATTGGTTTAATCCGTACGTAAGCGCACTCGATTCAGCCACGTCACCCTTTAGGGTTTGGGCCGTTGGGGGAACCGGTGGCCCGAGGGACAGATCAGTGATGGTATAGGTGGGATATGAGAAATATGAGTGGATATGAGGATATGTGGGTGGATATGAGTGGATATGAGTAATGAAAGCGGAGATATCGGTGACATACGACGGAAATTCGCGAAAGAACTTTCCGTGGCGCCGTACGAGAGCAGGTGATCTGCCCAAGATAACGGAAGCGGAGACGAAAATACAGACACGATCCCAATTGGTGAGGCAGAAACGGGATGAGCAGAAACGGGATGAGCAGAAATGGGATGAGCAGAAACAGAAATAGCAGAAACGGAATGAGCAGAAACGGAATGAGCAGAAAGGAAATGAGCAGAAACAGAAATAGCACGCTTTAGTTACAATGTATATTGCTACAAGGATGTGGAATCACCCAAATTGGCGTGGAGAACTTAGTTCAAGTCTTTTTTCAAGGTACCCATGAAAGCGTGTTTTTCAGCAGGAGTTTGGAATCTACCCTTACCGAATCTAGAAGCAGTATCGATCCATTTCAATTGAACCTTTTCGGTAGCTCTTCTGGCAGTTGAGGTGTACAAAGATTTTCTCAAAGTGATGATTCTCTTCTTGGTACCTGGGATAGAACCTTTCAATAAGACGAAATCGTTCTTGACTAAACCGTATCTAACGAAACCACCCATTGGGTTAATGGTTTTAACGGTTCTGTCGTATTCAGTAGAACCAGAAGATTCATCATCAGCCTTACCGACTCTGTAGATCTTGTGGTTGATAGAAGTTCTGTGATGGTAACCGTTTTGACCAGCTCTGGCAACAGTCCAGTTAACATTGGCTGGATGCCAAGCACCGATACAAGCAACCTTTCTCAAACCTCTATGGGTCTTTCTTGGCAATTTCTTGGTACCCCATCTGTGAGTTACACCTTCGAAACCGTGACCTTTGGTGACAGCAATAGCATCAATCATTTCGTCTTGTTCGAAAACTTGATCAACAGAAACAGTTTTTTCAAAGTGTTCTTTGGCCCAGTCAACTTTGTCGGAGACGGAACCACCATTGATTTGGATTTCAGCTAAGTGAGCTTTCTTTTGGGTCAATGGGGTCTTTTTGATTTGAGTGTGAGCTAAAACTCTAACAACTGAAGCGTATTTCTTAATTCTAGCCAATTCCTTTTCGACTTGAGTGGAGTCTTTAGCGTATTTAGCAGAGTATTTGGTGAAAGCCTTCTTCTTGGATTTGTACCAGTTTTTGTAGAATCTTCTTCTAACTTCTTCACTTAAGTGTTCTGACCAAACGGTGGTTAATGATCTCAAACCTCTTGGGGTTTCGACGTAACCAACAACACCAACGATAACCAATGGTGGAGTATCAACAATAGTAGCAGCTTCAACAACTTCTCTCTTGTGCATTTTAGAACCTGGTCTGTCTAAGTCTCTGACGATAGTAGTCATACCGGCTTTGTAACCCAAGAAAGCAGTCAAGGAGACTGGTTTAGATTTGACATCCTTTGGGAATGACTTCACTCTTCCTCTTTGTTTGGCAGCTCTCTTTTTAGGCAAGAAACCTAAAGAACCGTGTCTTGGTTGTTCGTATTTTCTGTGGGACATCTTTTACTAATGTATATTTACTGATTTTTTTTTCACTTCTGCGATGGATCTTATGAGGGCGCAAGTCGTGGGGGCACCACCTTGAAAATTTTTGACCCCTCGACTGTTGAGGGCTAGAGCCCCAGGTATTTAACGGGCCAAATATTGCGTGCGATTAGATAACCAGCACATTGTTGTTCCTGATACCACAGGGGCAGGGTTGCAGGTTAGATTTTACTCAAACCAGAAAAATAATTGGGTGCGTTCTCCGTCAAATGAACGTGATTCCTTTTGTTCGTGGTGCCCCGACTTTGCTTATAGCCGGATGAATACCTGAGCTCATAAAACGAGAATCAACAATCGAAGCAAGAGGGTTCTTGGCTGAATTTATGGTCAAGATCCAGGGGACGACGTTGTGAAGAAGAACGAGACCCATCTCTAAAGAGACCAGTCGCTTAATTTAGCCACACACGGACAAAGAATTCGATAGGCGTTTCGAATAATCCCTTAAACCCTAATTCACGTGAATCATTGCTATTCGGAGGAAAGAGGAGTTGCCTCGTGCAACGATCTTGAAATAATCCTCGAATCCACGACTGTATCTGTGATTGCATATTTAGATCAATCATCTTGCATTGATGATCTAGATTTACCCCGACATTTTGATTGATCTGCCACGCCTGACTTATTGATAAAAAGCCTTGATCTTCAAGCCTCCGGGATTTCCAGTGCATTTGTGTAATTCCGAATTGCTGGCTGCTGGAAGGACTGGAAAACTTACGAAATATCTCCACCTCTCCTTTGAAGAATATGTTTTACAAAAAGGACATACAGAGAAAACAAAAAGAATAAAGAATCCAGAGAGAGAACATAAAGAATAAAGAATCCAGAGAGAGAACATAAAGACAACATAAAGCGCTAATTATATTCTATCACTTCCTCTTCACATGCATAATCTTCTTCAAGGCTAGTCTAGCATCGCCATCATCATTGTAGTTGTAAAAATCGTTGTCGAAGTTGTAACCGTAGTTTATACCCATTCCTGTGACATTTGAAGGCGTATTGACGTTCTGGCTTGAATTAGCATTCGGAGCAGACGAAATCGCTGATTGGGGATTAGGCGTGGTGGGGTTCTGCACTTGGGCCTGGCTGGGGGTTTGAAAATTGCTGAAAAAGTCTTGGTTCAAAAACTGACTGGACTTCTTGGGAGAACTGAAAATGGAATTTAACATGAGATTGAACTGAGGAGTTGAATTGTACGAAGGCGTGAGCCCGGATGAAAGAAGATAATTGTCCTTCGGCTTTGGCGTCTGAGGCAAATTGGTTTCGCTGTAAAATGAACCAGATGATTGGCTGATATTGGCATTATTACCCAACACAGCGTTTTCGGAGTTGAACTTCACTGGCAACGGACGATTTTGTCCTTGACCTTGAATGCGTTGCTGATGTGCATGATCATGTTGTTCCCGACTTTGCGATGCTTGGTGTGATTGATTCTGATTAGATACCTGACCATAATCAAAATCGGAATCCAAGAAGTTGGATCCAATTCCAATCACACTATTGGAGTGGAATAATTTCGGCTTCTCTTCGGTTGAATTAGGGTACGACAAGCTTCTGGAATACAACAAAGTCTGGTTGATGGACATTCCCATTCCCAAGTTAACATTCTGACCGTTTTCCATGTTGTGGTTAAGATTTGGTCCACTTTGTCCCATTTCCTGAAGATTTTGATTGATGCTTTGCATGTTCATCATATTGACGTTTTGTATCTGCATTCCGTTGATGGGGGACTGCATTGGTTGCATCAAAGTACCGTACAGCCCCTGGGGTTGGCCCTGTGCCAGATGCTGAGGTTGTAACACGGCTTTGCCCGTTTCGTCCACCATCATCTTCATACTGTAGTCGAAATCGGCTTCCGGCTTGATCAAGGCGGGAGGCAAAAGGTTCCTATCTTTTTTGGCCTTCACAGTTGGAGGCGGAGTTAAAGAACCCAAATTCTCCTTGGTGATCATAGCTATGTTGTCCAAGGTTTTAGTGTTGATGTAGTCAAGTTTGCTCAACTTTGAAGGCCCATGTTGTCCGATAGGACTAGGATCCACAGGGTCCAAGGAACTAACACTTTTTCTGCTACGTCTCTTGACTCTGCTGTTGGGGCTGACCCTCATGGTGGGAGTGAAAATGTCCGGTATGCCTCTTTTCACAGTCTGGTTGGAATTGTTTTCAGCATCAGGACTGTTTGATAACGGCGAGGTATTTATGCTAATGTTTATGGTCTTTGTGATTTTATTAGAGAAGTTATCCGGCTTTGGAGGTCTTCCTCTCTTCCTTTTTGGAGTGGCAGCATTCATAACGTCTACTGCTGCCATTAAGATTTTTCAATATAAATGCGAATGTGGATCGGTGTTAAAATTATGGATTATGGTTTATTTTCTGATAATCAGAAATCAGAAACTTCAATGCAAATGTCTATGTGAATGTCTTGGTGGTGTTGTGTCTGGGCGTTCCTTGTGGGCGTTTCTTATGGCTTAAGGTTTTCTGTATTTACTGTCTCACGCCTTAGTCTGTGTAAGTAGGAGGAATGCTTTAAGGGGTTGCAAACGATGAAATGAAGAATGAATAACCAATGAATGAATACAAAAACTACGAATAACCTAATATCTCTCTTTGGAGCTGCCAAATAACCAGTATTTGAATGCTAATGCAAAAGGATAATTTCCTGGAGGAACAGGGATTGATTTTATAGTTTTCCCCTATTGATGTGGGTTGGGCAACGCGTTACGGGTTTAGTTTATAAGTTATAGCAGAACAATAAAATACTTAAAATAAGTAAATGAAATTTCACTGCTGTTATAAAGACGGAGACAACAACAATAGGACGGTGGTAACCTGCAAGACTTGACTATCTACTGGTCGACATACATCCAGGCTCAACCTGCACTTTTTGGCCACAGGCGAGAATCGAGCCCTGGGAGGTTCCTTGTTCTTGTTAAGAGGGGGCTGGTAAATCTGAAGGTAGTGGTCCGGGAGATTTCCGTGGGTGTATTGGGGTTTTGGTTGCTAGGTTGCAGTTGTGAGTGTCCCAAAATCAGAGGTGCAATAAAGTGAGGTGGGCTGGTCCGAGAGTAGGGACTCCTAAAACCCGGCCAATGACCAGTCTTAGCACAATAAGCAACGCCTGTTATAACCACACATCGTCACTGCTATCTTTGATCACAATACTACGGTCCACAATGTGTCTTAGATGATGACATCTGCTAACGCAAGTTTAACCCTTTCCCAATAAGGGAAAATTGAGATTTTTACAGGTTACTCAGGATATTCGGTTTCGGTCGAGGGACCATTCCGTTGTTCCCTCAATGTTCATTGCTGGGCAAGGTAGTGTGTAATCGTTGCTACAGCGCACCAACTGTCGTCGTTTTATCGGAGTCCAAACCTTAATTTGTTAAATTGCCCTTATCAACATCGTCCGCCACCCAAACTGTATTTACCTTGTGGTTTCACCAAGTTATGGTCTTCTCATCTCGCTAAAATCATCGAACGATCGCCTTTACAACCGTGTGGAGTTTGGTTTAGGCTAAGCTCGTTACTAGTTGTATCTGGGACACACACGAACGGCGTGGGACTCCTTTTGGATCTTATTGTAATGTTCTTTGCAACCTCGTTTAGACGGCACCGAAATACGCCGTAAAAGCTACCGGAATGGATTGTGGAACCGAGGCACGTGACCGCAGGTTCTGGTGAGATCTTACGTAATCAAACAGTGAAACATGGTGAATCATCAAATCTACGTTAGGGGATGAACAACACTGAATGGTATTGAGGATAGTGGGAATTATAAGTAATTTTCGTTTTGAATCGCTTCTGGGTTTTTTTAATTTCCAAGACAGATGAATGTTCTTATAACGTTTTTCCCAACAGATTTAAAATGTGACGGACATTAGTTTTAAACATGAACAAGTTTACAATTTCTATTTTTGAAGAGGAAGATTGAAATTAGACAATGGTGTTAGTATTACTTACCTTATACTTCTTTACAATGATGTTAATATTACTTCCCTTATTTGCTTGTATTTCATAAACATTTAGTAATGATAAGGCCTACGACCATAATGGTTTGGTGGGTTTTAACAAAGATGATAGTGACACACAACAAGTTTTGCATTTTGTCAATTTAGCTGACATAACTGAGGAGCAAGATTCTTATCAGCTGAAATCAGCGCATTTTAAGAGAAGTTAAAACAGGTGTAGTCAATGGTTTGGTAACAAGGTTCTCACATGTTACGATATCTGCAGATATCTTTTATGCATCAGCCTGCACACTGCTTTTGAGAGCGGTAGAGCTGCCGTTCCAGCAGGAGCAGATGTGACACTTGGGGCTTGTGTTGGCCAGGTGCGGCTCTAGCTCTCACAAATAGGGCGTTATCCATTCTTAATAGCCATGGAGATAATGGTGGTTGGAATTGATTTACCAATATATAATGTTCAATTCACAAATGACCATCGTATGGTCGTTTCTATGGTGTATATAGCAAAATGAAGGTGGTATGAGTAATACCAGAACTAAGGATTCATCGGGGGTAGGTGAAGTTTATGCTAAGATTATGGTGACGTTGATGGTATCAGAACGGTTCTATTCACATCAAATAAATAACATGTGATATTGTACAATTACCGGGCCTTGCTGCTGAAATTGGTTAATTCAAAGCTACAAAAGCACATCAATGATGAAACAATTGTATCTGGCCTTCATCGCAATTCATGAGGATCATCCGGAAAATGACGATTCCGGGGCTGTATTGAAGGTAATACGAATCATATCACTTCCTAAATCTTGGTATTATCGTAACCCTCAAGACAAATAACTTCAAGACAACTACTCTTTCAAGACAAATAATTTCAAGACAAATACTCCTAGTGACAACCTTAGCCTCAGGATCTCACTCCCCACATGCGACGCGCACGACCCAAATCGCGCACGTGACCCGCGAGGCTAGCTCAAATACGATCGTTTGCTCGCAGCATCATCTACTAACTTGATGTTGAATCCTCCCACTAAAGAGAGACAATTTCTGGGGGTCGCTGGCGCCATTGGGATCTCCGTGGGCTTACCCATCCTCATTACTACTTTCGGATTGTTGTTGAACTCCTCAACACCCCCCAATTCATCGGTGTTTGACCTCAATGTGGACGCCAGTGAAATATACGCCAAGTGCTTCGATAAGGACGTTTGGAAGTTTTACTTGACGTGGTACTTCGGCCTATTGGCCTTTGATTTGGTGGTTCCCGGGAAATACGTTCAAGGGGTCGAATTGAGGGACAAATCGAGGTTGACCTACAAGATCAACGGATTGAACTTTTTCATTCTTTTGGTGTCCATTGAGGTGGCCAGGTTCTACTATTTGCCCAAATTGCCAGAGCTTATTTTTGTGTACGAACATCAATTGGAGTTGACCTTGGTGTGTACCATTTTCTCCTTCTTGTTGTCTGTTTTCGTGTACGTTTTTTCGTTTACTCCAAATTTGAACAACAACGGTGTAGGCACCAAAGAGAAGATCTTAGCGTTACCAGGAAACACCGGGAACGTCATATACGATTGGTTTATCGGAAGGGAGTTGAATCCGCGTATCGGGCCTTGGGATATCAAGTTATATTGTGAATTGAAGCCAGGATTGTTGTTATGGTTTGTGGTCAATTTGTCGTGCTTATATCACCAGTATTTGGGGGGTCGGGTGACAGACTCGTTGTTATTGATCAATATTTTACAAGGGTGGTATGTGGTGGACGCTGTGTTGAACGAAGAGGGGGTTATTACCATGATTGACATCACAACCGACGGTTTCGGATACATGTTGAGTTTCGGTGATTTGGCGTTGGTCCCTTGGTCATACACCCTCCAAAGTCGTTATCTTTCGGTAAACAATATTGTTTTAGGCAAGGTCAACTGTGCTTTGATCATTGCTTTGGCTAGTGTTGGATACTATATCTTCCATTCGGCCAACTTCCAGAAAAATGACTTTAAAAACGGTAAATTGAACCACATGAAGTCGATTGAGACCCCAACCGGGTCGAAGTTGTTGATTGACGGATGGTGGAAGTTATCTCAACACATCAACTACTTCGGAGACTGGATGATCGGCTTAGCGTGGTGTTTGACCACCGGGTTCAACACTCCTTTGACATATTTTTATGCAGTTTATTTC
The DNA here is from genome assembly GCA_030579195.1 of Yamadazyma diospyri. Classification (NCBI taxonomy): domain Eukaryota; kingdom Fungi; phylum Ascomycota; class Pichiomycetes; order Serinales; family Debaryomycetaceae; genus Yamadazyma; species Yamadazyma diospyri. The sequence goes on along the minus strand of JAKUAE010000035.1, from coordinate 31,764 downwards.
GCCTCGTTGTTGATACATAGGCAAACCAGAGACGACGAAAAGTGTGCTGCAAAGTACGGAGGGGCCTGGGTTGAGTATAAGAAGAAGGTTCCCTGGAAGATCATTCCTTATGTCTATTAATCCTTCAAAAAATTGTTGTGTTTCTTGTGTATACGTAAAGTCACTGCCATAGGACGTCAGATGGCTATATGAGATTTGTAGAGTTATGTCTCTAATGTACGTTCTGCTTCGGTAAGTAAACAGTCTTAATATGACTAAAAGATCAGACAACAACTATTAGTATATATTGAAATGCCTACTCGTTTTTCTTTTCGTAATCAACCTCTTTTTCGAAACTCTGGTAGGTTATTTCGATGGAACTGGTCCATTTCAAGGCGATGGAAAAGATAAAGATCAACAAGAACGACACGATCGTGCACATGAAAATGCCTGGAGTGAAGAACTGATAGGTGTTGAATAAACTGGAATTGGTGGCGTTTCTTGCTACCGACCCAGTGTCTTCCAAGATGTGAACTTCTCCTTCTTCGTCGATCATGGATTCGATCTCTTTGAACTCGTCAAGAATTTCGTTTTCAATTTCCTGTTCCAAATCTTGTTCTAAATTCTGCTCCAAGGCCTCTGCCAACTCATCTTTACCACCAATTCCTCTGATCGAGTTAATGAATTGCTTTACATGGCTGTATTTGTCATTTTCCTCGATTTTCTGCACGAGAAGGAGCTTTGAAGGCACAACCTGCTCAAAATGCTCAATGAATTCAACATTTCCACCGCAGAATTGGGAATAATCGGCTTTTATGCCCAATATAACGTTGTCGACCTTGAAATATTTGGATTCATCCAATGAATGGGTGTTCAAGATTTGAACCCCGTTGGCGCAAAAATCGCGGTTGACTAACTCCTGAAACTTGCCGAATCTGATGATGTGGTCACTAGTGATAAGCTGGTTCGTGAACACAGAGATGGTGTCGGAAAATCCAAGGGAAACCGCCAATAAAATGAAGATAGTTGGATTCATGTTCGTTGAATTCGCACCGTTCGCACTGACGATAAGTGAGAATTATATCATCGCAGTGTCCTAGAACTTTTACCCACTAATATATCGGCCGATCCTCAGAAAATGTCAGACATTCCACAGTCAGTTATAAATAAGTTGATCTTTTTCACCGCAGGAATGGTTTTCCTCCCCTTGACCGTGTTCTTTCTCGTGCAATATTTGTTCGACAATACTTTGGTCAGCGGAGGTTTAGCTGCATTGGTGGCCAATTGTGTGTTAATTGGCTTCATTGTGGTTGCTTTTACGGAAGAGTTGCCCAAGGACGACAAGAAAGAGCAGTAGGCGGAGGCTAGGAGGCCGAAACCTAGGAATTCGCCGCTCAAGGCGATTTATGGGGTTTTGGGGCTGAAATCTGGCAGATTTGCCCACATTTCAAGTTTCTTCGGATGACCCAGGACGATTCTGTATCATATTCACGTTCTGCAGCTCCCAGGTGACTGATACGTGTCATTGCTCATGCCTTTGGTGCTTTTTTAGTATTTTCGCCGAACCATTTGACCCAGAGCTGTACTAGCAAACCCTGCACACCACCCAACGCTGCCCACCACTAACACCAATCCCTGCTATAAGCTAGTAGATTTTCCGCGGCATCGGCCCTCAATTGTCAACTTTGTGTTCAAAGTCTTCTCATCGTATAGTTTGTAAATAAAAGTGCGCAATATGGTTCACCAGCTTTCACTCGTTTCCACAATTCCCTTCAGCAATTATGTCCAAACGGTGTCGACCCTCCAGGCGTTCACGGGACAAAGCCCACAGGCGATCTCCACCTATTCCATCGTCTGCAAGCCCACAAATGTTTTCAAGCCCAAATTTGAACCGGGTAAGGTCAACCAAATCGAACAGTACTACATGAAATCCATCACCACTTGGGACGACGACAACATAAATATCAGCGACGCCGTTGTCGGAAACAAGTTCACCGATAAATTATTCAACGGAACAGAGAAGATGTGGACATTGCAAATATCGGACATTCCCATTGCAGGAAAAAACCAAGTTTGTTCGTCACAAACGATATACGAGCTGACTTTGGTTCACAGTCACATTGCCGAGGAGAAGAAAGACTCTTTCTTGAATTTTTTGGGCGATTTGGGATACGCCGTGGTCAATCAGTATTGGATCAAAGGCGTACGATTCTTCCATGGCGATATAATAATCGAAATCATCAAAATCTTTGTCAGAGACGATAACAATAAGGACGAAGACAAGATCCCTTTGAAGTTGTTGGATGACTCCAACGGATTTCAGTTGAAAGCGTTCATAAATGTCCCCAAATCCACCGATCTAGACATAATCAATCAAGGTTATAAGGATCTTATGAAGCTCCAGGACTTTTTGAAGAGCTTAGTGAAGTTTGAGATTCCCGATCGGATTTTCATGGATTCTAGAGTCAGCAAGGGCTGAGAACCCGGTTCTCGCCGGTTATGCGGCCCAAAGGCTCATTTAATCAAGAACTTCAGCTGTTAGAACGTCAGATATGGGCCTTTGACCGGATCCTCACAACAAACGTTAATGTACATTATGATTTAACTACAAAGTAGTCGTTGACCTCGAAATTGACCTCTCCCTTCTCCTCATTATGATTTAACCACAAAGTAATCGTTGACCTCGAAAATGACCTCTCCCTTCTCCTCATTGGGCTTCAAGTCCAGTATCTCCTGTTGTATTTTGGCTAATGTGTATGGTTCATCGGGCCGAAAGTCTGACTTGAGAAGCCGGAATATCGTATTATTCTTATTCTTTGCTGGTTCCAGACCGTCGTATAGCTCGTTCACCACCGCCAATTGCTTATGTAACGACCTTTTGTATACCTCAACCTCCTCATCTTGGAAGCCGGATATTTTGATCATTTTCCTCACCACGTCTTCGCTGAGCTCCGGAGCTTGGGTGCTGTGAAGAATGTTGTTGACGCTCCATGTGGGCTGAAGGAGCTTGGGTATGTCTGCCTTGGTTATGGGCGCTCCTATGGCCTTAAGGCTTTTGGAAGCTAGTTTCATGAGTGCGATTTGTTTCCGTGAGTCGTTTTGTGTAACTTCAATTTGTGCAAGTTTAGTTTTGTGTAACTTCACCTTTGTGTCACTTCAGCTTTGTATCTTTGCCAAAGAGGCCCAGAGCTAATCTTCAAATTATATCGTAACTATAAATTATTTAATACACTAGGTCAAGACTCTTTCTATAAATTACTCAATTCTTCCTTGGTTTTCTGTAACTTCTTTCTCTTCTTGTTCAACAAATCTTTTCTTTCCTGCTTCTTTTCCAACCCATATTGCATCTTATTATATAATTTACGTTGTTTGTTGGTCATCATAATCTTTTTCAATTCCTTTTCTTCATCTTCCACGGAATCTTTGGTTCTTTTCTTGGGTTTAGCCTCGGTTTCGTATACTCCAGCAGCTTCCTTTTCTAATTCTTTTTGAGCCTCGAGATCCTCATCAACGGCTTCTTCCTCTTCCGAATCCTCAGCAGCTTCGTCAACCTCTTCGGATTCCTCTTCGGATTCTTCGACTTCTTCAGCTGCTTCGTCTTTACCTTGAGTTTCAGCAGCTTCAGGTTCGTAACCTCCTGCATCTCCCCATGGAGATAAATGTGGAGGTAAAATTTCACCAGGAGCGTATTTGTTGACAGAGATCAACTCACTCTTGTTTATACAGTCAAAGATCCATTGCGGTTGAACATAAGTCCTTCCACTGACCTTTTCCTTGACGATAGGTCTATCAACGATCTGGTGGGTGATATTTGAAAGATCTAACTTATCAAAGCTCTTTTTGTCGTTATATTTCAACTCGTCCATGGCAATTTCACTGATCAACTTACCACCACATGATAATATGCAAAACTCTAAGATATCCAAAGGAACCTCTCTACCGACAAAGAAAATGAAGTTTTCAAATAACTTAGAAGTTGGTGACGAGAATTTAGATGGTTGTTGCAAACTATCACCTGCTTCGGCTGAAAACTCGTCCAATTCTTCTTGTTGTTGCTCTTGTTCTGCGATATCTTCTTGTTGTTCCTGCTGTACTTGCTCTTGCTGTTCTTGTTTCACATTGGCTTTGTCAGCTTTCAAAGCATTACTCAATTCTTTCTTGCTCAACGTTTTACCCTCGACATTAGATTCGGCGGTTTTGGGTAACAATGCATTTTCTTCGGTAGTTTTTAAAACATAAGCCGATAAACCTCCGATAGACTTCAATTTCTCGCTATCGATCAAAGGAGGGTATACCAAGTTGGATTGTTTGTATAATCTGAACAAAACAAACTGCAACAAGGTACAATAGAATTCCAAGAATGTCAACATAATTCTGAAATCAATATCATTGGGGATCATAGTAGGAAATTTGAAGGGCACCAACCATCTGATCTCTTGTCCTTTCACATTGGCTTCGTAATAAACCCCTTTTATGGAAACAAAAACTTTCTTGACCAATCTTTCCTTCGCAACGTAGGCCAACCATTGGTTTGACAAGGTTTCGGCGGTTTTGGTGATACGAGTGCTGACTTTATCGGTAGCTGGCATGTTTGCAAACAAAAACAACATATTCAAAGGGTCGTCTAAATCTCTTAAGGCATCTAAAAACGTTGGATACCTCTCTTTGATGATATGATCCAATTTGTATTTAGGTCTGTTTTCGTCTAATCTTTCAGCATCGGTGATCTCTCCACGACCCAAAGCTCTCTGTAACTTCTTAGCGAAAGTCTTGTGTTGTCTGAATTTCATCAACACCGGCTCGTGCATCAAGTATTGGATATCTTTGGCATAGTAGAACGTAACTGGGGCTGTTGAACCTTTGTTGGCTTTTTTCTTGTTTCTTGGCTCTCTGGGGTAGATTCCCTTGAAAATACATAACCTACGGAAATCAGCTAATGATATCTGTAACCTCTTGACCGCTTGGGTCCTGGTGATGAAGTTCTTTGCGTTCCCTGACGTTCCTTTCTTCTTTATTCTCATCTCTCTTTTGGAAATTTTTTCTCATCTCTTCGCGAAGAGATCGCGCGCCAGAGATCGCGGTGTACGGGTGTACATCTACTATGTAACTGACAAATCCTATGGGTGTACGGGTGTGAGAACTTTGGTGTATTCTCTATGGACGATGCTGGCGATGATCCACATTTCGGTGAACCTGCTGATGTATTTGATGATTTCAATGGATTTTGTAGCCCCGTTTCCCATGGGCGACTCGTAAATGGTAGTTGTGACCGGTACAAAGAAAAGGTCCTTGAAAGCGAGGCCAATCTGGTAGTGAATGTCCTTTAAGTCGGTCAACGGGTAGTCTAAAAGCGACCGAAACCCGAAGTGTTGATGTAATTCACAAACTAAAGCTTTGACTTGCAACAAGAACCCGTTGTAGATCAACTGGTGCACGGGTGATTGTTTCAAGCCTAACATGTACTGGTATTGAGCATCGGTGAATTCCACTCCTGTTTTGAGAACCAAGTAGGTCAAGGTAGTATAACTGTCTGTGTGGTGCGAGTTGGTGCCGTTTTGGAGGTAATCTTCCACCAACTCCTTCAAATAGGTGTCGTGACGGTTCAACTTTTCAGCAAAAGGATCCAACATCTGTGGTGATTGGTGCAAATGGCTGCAAAAAACATAACAAAATTACACAAAATTAACACGCGAGACAAATTACACAAAATGAAGTTTTGCAGCCTAATCCACAAACCCCGCTAACGACTCCACCACTGGCAGCTCCACACAGCATGCCGTCGCTAGTGTCCTCAGGGAATACTACAATCGACACTCGCCTTCCCAACCTCAAGTTCTTGACTCTCCACTTCCCTGTTGCGTCTTTGCTGCAATTGAAGCAAGAGGTTGCAGCAGCCAGTTTCTCCAGGTTTTGCAGCCCCGAAGGCCCCATGGTGGCCCAACTCAAGCAGCGAGTCTATCCCAGAGTCAACATTGATTTTGTGTCCATTTTATTTAAGCGGCAGTTGAAAGAAGACTTGATGATGCAAGGAATCACCTTCGACGCTTATAGACGGAGTTATAACCTCCATGACATCAACCAACGGTTCCAGGTCCCCAGTAACAGGAGAATCTACCTCCACGAGTCTGATTTCATTGATTTCAAGCTGGAAACCTGCTCAGTCATCAGTCAGGAGTTGGAGGAAGAGGTACCGGGGTTTTACCAATTTTACGATGCAGACCGGTTGGTGGCCGACTTTGACGATTTCATGTATTATTTCAGGGTAGACTTGGAGCTTTCGATCAGATATAACCTCGAAGTTGATTCTCGATTGAACTACGGCCAAATTTTCCGTCGCCGGAGGTTTAAACAGTGAGCTTTTCTTCAATATACATTATAATACAGTGATTGGGCCAGATTCGGCAGAAATTGGTCACAAAAATTGCTTCTCGGAGGTCCTTTCCTACCAAAACAGGTCTACTGAAACAGCTTGGTCTGAGTGTTGAAAAACGGATTGTTGCTCCTGTTTGTCACATGCTCCAACATTTCTTTCACCCACGGCAATCTTCTGTATCTGTTGTGTTGACTTATTTTGTCGAAATAGGAGATCCACACGTACTTCTCCTTCATGCTGGGAGCACCGAAATCAATGAGCTCCCCGTTGGCGAATTTGATCTTGAAACTCTCCGGAACAAGCAAAACGTCAGAAAAGTGACGGGTCACCTTCTCTGTCGCAAGCTCATCGGGGTTATCATCGATGTAGATCACATCTACCACCTTGGATAAGTTGATTTTGGCTCTGGTTTTGTGATTAATCTCACTAAAGGCGATCAACGATGTTCCCTGCAACTTGAAGAACCTGCGTTTCCAACTGTCACAGTCTCCGCCATCTTGGTTCATGTATCCCTCGTACTCATAGGCCGATTCTTCCACCAATTGGTCGATGACATCATAGGCCGATTTGATGCTGGTGGGCAACGATTCGTTGATGTCGGTGCGAGGAATGAACAACATCTTCACTTCTAGCTTCCCTATGACGTAGGGCTTGGCTTTGATGCTTCCGCTGCTGGTATCGATGGTTTCCCACTCATTGAAGCAGGGAATATCGAAACTGTTGGCGGTGTAGGTGATCTTGTTTTCGTATTGATCAAAATCCACGTAACAACGACCGAACGAGCCGTCAGGAGCAAATTTCGTGCCCCAGCTGTCGACAGGGTCTGCAGGGACGAACTTAGTGGTGGTCACCACATCTTTAGACCCAAATAATCGACCGAGCTTGCTCTTGGATCTGACGAACTTCCGCTCTTTCACCTCTACGAGCTTTCCTTTGGGCTTTTCGTAGTTCATTTTCATCGTCAAGATGAATTCCAAATTGTCACCCACCATCAATTCGAACTCTTTGCCAATCAAAACTTGGGTACTATCCGCTTTATAGTTTGGAGTTTTTATGCAATGGACCCCATTATCCAAAGTGACGGAAAACTCTCCGTTGTGGTCGGGAATGTCGGGCAAGTTGATGTTCTTCAAGCCGACCACTCTGAAGAACAACCGGCCTCTTTCTAGTGCTTCGTGGGGCTTTTCTCTGATCACACTGTCTTGAATTGAGTTGTGCTTCCAGTTATAGGCACTAGGTTCCTTGGAGTGGTTTAGCAACGTCTTAGATGATACTGCCGATGGTTCGGTGTTGTCGGTGTAAACTGAGGGCACAGACACTACGATGGGCTTTTCGGCCCGGTTGTTTTGGTTGAGATTGACACTGGCGAGTCTATTTTCACCCAGGTGACTATTCTCGTCCTGAAGTCGGTCCTCGCGAAGCCTATCGTCGCCCCGGAGTTTGTGGTTATGGATTTCATTCAAGTCTTTACTCTCAGAAACTTGGTGGGATCTGTCGTTGCCCAACACAATCGAAGTAACGGTAGACCCTTTCTTGACCAATTTGATGGGAGATGATATTTTAATCGGGCTTTTGGCCCTGTCAGTTCTCTCTCTGGGCGGGGTTTTGAAAATACTCGTTTGCAAGATCTCCGGGTCGGGATTAGGGTACTCCTCCAAATCTTCCTCTTCTGCAACAGGGCTTCGAATAATGGTGTCTTTACTGGCAATTCTGCTGCTGTTGGTGTAAATATCAGAATCACGAAACATCTGGTCCCTCGAGGCCAACGCTGTGGGGTTTTTCATCAATTCCGAGGCCAAATAGGGCAAAACTTCGGTTGGTGCCGGCCGTTGGGTTTCCGGCGCAGAATCCACGGAAATATCATGAATAGAGGCCTTCTGTGACGATGCCTCGAGCCTGTCGCTGTTATCCTCCACGACATTCCGCCCCACCAACTTCAACTGAGAATACTCTTCCTGGCTTATTATTCTCTTGGTGTTCAAGATCTTCTGGACATCGTCACGGTCCATGCTGGGCAAGGTCCTCATTCCGCTACTTTTGATGGTGATCGACGCGGCGGATTCGTCGAATATTTCGTTGTACTTGTCTCTGGTGTTCAATTTGGAGTTTGAACGCTTGATATCGAACGAGGGAACCCTGAACTTGGAATGTCTTGTGCTTAGGGGCTTTGAAGGCAACGATTGGGGCTTGAGTGTCTTATATGACCCTCTGGGCTTCAAATACTCGATTTCGACGCTCTTCTGCTTATCTTCACTTTCCTGGATGTTCTCTTTATCGTTGTCGGCTGAGGTTTCTGCTGAGCTATCTGTGGACGGATGTTCAATGTTCAAGACGTTATGCTGACTCAAAGGGGTTCTGGCCAATCTATCGCCACTGATATCTGAATATTCATGGATCACGTTTTTAAAGTGGTCTTCAAATCCGGAATCTTGTGACAATTCTGGCAAGAAATCAGTCACATTGAAGTCGATGTCTCCCGGGCTGACCACTCTTCTCGACAAGACATGAGCGTCTTTGAACTTCTTGTTCTGTGCACTTGAAGGCAACTTGAAATCGTTGGTGGCAGGATCATATATGCTGATGTTGCTGGCATTCAACGACCGCCTGCTCATATGTAATTGGTTTCTCTGAGGCTTGCTCTGGGAATGCCATATGGAAAGAAAGTCTGTTGGTTTAGGAGGTTTCTCCGCATCAAATTCGGCTGACAACGACTTTTCGAAGTCGTCCTCGCTATGTCGACTGTCATTCAAGTTTCTGGTGATTTCTTCGAACGAGGAGTAGTTGGTGGGCTCGATTGGTGGGAGGGTGATCTCCTCTGGCGGTGCGACGTTGGTGGAGTTCGCGAGGATTTCGTCGTTCCTGTCTTCCTCCGTTTCCTGGAAGGTTGTTGGATCTTGGTCACCCGTTGATTGGTATGCTGGCACGGTGGGTATTTCTCGTTCCTCGGAAACACCCGGTTCGGGAATGGCTGGAGCAAAAGTCGATTTTATGGCGGCGATTGATGAGGATACAAAAGATCTCTCCTTAGGTTGGGCCTCAAATTTTGTGTCCAATTTGGTTTCCACTTCCGACTCCGACGAGTCACGGTCCTCGTTCGCCGTTCGTGCTGGAGTAGGCGATGCTTGAGCTGGTGATTCTTGAGCTGGTGATTCTTGAGCTGGTGATTCTTGAGCTGGTGATTCTTGAGCTGGTGATTCTTGAAGCGGAGATCCCTCAGCTGGTAATGCTGGAGTTTGAGACTTTTGAGCTGGTGATGCTAGCAGTTGCAAATTCTTCTGTTTCCTTATCGGCGTCGGTGGATTAGTAGCATCGATGGAGATATCGACCTTGACAGGCTTGATTGGCGACTTCACCGGCGAATCCTCGCTTCTTGGAGGAGCTAGGGACCTATTGGGGGACTCAGACAACTCCTGTGACGAGTTAGGGGAGAAATTGACCTCCAATTCCTGTTTCATATCATGATTACTCAATATGGTAATATCGTTATTCGTGAATACATCGTTGTCCTCTCTATCGCCATCTTCTGAGTACTCGAGCTTCCAGGCTGGGTCCACGTTGTCTCTGATATCAATTATGTGGGGCGGTCTTTCTTCGAAGCTGGAAAGGTCTGCCTCCTCCTCAAAACTGTCCACAGGACTCTTGAGTTGGGGTCTTTCGATTTCCGACTTGAAGTGTGATTCTGTTTGAGCCTCGGCATTTGTAGAGAGCGGCTGCTCTTCAATAGGTTGCTCATACTCTTCAAGCTCATCAAATTCTTTCTTAAAGACCAATTGCTCCACACTTGGTGATTTCTTTATTATGTCTTCGAATTCCTGTTTGATGTGAACTTCTTTTCCTTCATCTTCTAAATCAGGCTGCTTCGGTTGATGGTGCTCCGTTTCGGGCTTATCAGGCTGTTCTAGAGTGTGGTTTTCTGCTTCGGGATGTTTAGGCTCTCTGTGTTCACCCTCTGCCTGTTTTGTAACTTGTAGGTCGTTGGCCGAAAGCAAATCCATGATAGACTGCTCAGTGTTGTTGTAATCCTTATCAAACGAGTCGTGGAAGTCTTCTTCCGAAATCACCGTCCCGATTGTCCTCACCGAATTCACAGAGTGCCTCGAGGCTGATTTCGGCATGGTCAACATTTGAGACTCGTCAGATTCGTATGTGGGTGGCTGCGTCACCAAGGTTTCGTTTTGAGGGATGAGTTGCTCTACTAAATCGTTGGAAAACCCGTGAATTCCGTCGTTTAGTTCGAAACCCCTGTTTCCTTGATTCAATTTGTCAACCTGTAATGAACGGTTATTGTCCAATAACGATTGAAGCGACGACTGGGAAGAGCCGGCTGATTTCAAAGGCACCTCGTTGGACTTTGATAAGGAGTTTAGTGGGTTTTCGATGGTGGTTTGGAAATCCTGTAAGTTGAGCGACAAGCTTTGGATATTCGTCTCGGTTTGGTGCTTTGTTAAGTTATCGAGACTCAACAAATGCTCATCCAACTCGTCGCCATTGCTTGACCTTTTGGAGAGCTCTTCGTTCCTTTTAAGAAACATCCCGAGCTTCTCGTTCAAAGTAATGTTATCCAGGTTGAGTTTGAAGCGATGCAACGTTTCGTTCTTGTTCAATTTCTTGAAGTTTTCGTCATTTTCGTTGTCTAACGTAAGCTTGTCCAAATTTTGTTGGAAGTTCTCTTGGGCTAGCATGGGGTATACTCCATGTGGTGGCGGTACCGGAGGCTGGTCTTCGTCAATAGTGTTCTGGTGCACCGAATTCCACTGGTGGCTCAAAGTCATCTCGACCTTTTCACTGAATTCTTCATCGGCTTTAGTCTTTTCATCTTCATCGAAGCTTTGTTCGTGATAATGGATCACTTCAGGCACAGAAGTGGTGAAAACAACGTTCTTTTTGGGCGAGGCGTTCGGGGTTTTCTTCATGATGGATTTGCTGGGTGAAAGGGTCTTCATTTGGCCGTCCAGGTCGGGAGGAGTGGGCTCCTTTGCGCCGTTCAAGAAAGAAAACTCATCTTGTTCGACCTGTAACGTCTGTATGGTCTTACTGGCATCGTCGCTATCGAAATTTCTGTCAAAAGAAGTCATTTTGTCTCGTTCTGTATCGCTGGTGTAGGTATCAGAGCCTGAACTTGAATCTTTCTTCGAATCTATTGGTTCTGTCGTTAGTATCACCCCGATAAATGGGCCAATCGTGTGCTAGGGTGGTATAGTGTTGCCAATCTTCAATTCTACCGTCCAGCTACCTCACTGTTGTTTAGACTGATGAATTGTTATGAAAAGGGAATGTGTGCACAGGCAATTCGTGTCTATTGTTCAGACGGAAGTGGAAAAAATGGGAATTTAGGACGGCGCTTTCTCAGCACACCACCGCTGCCTTAACCGCCGGCGCTTTGTATGGCTAATACATACCATTGACCGTCGACGTGGAATCACAGGTCAAACTGTTCATTAGGTCTAGATGTTATTTGTTTGTTTTTGTTTACTTTCAATTGGGACGAGCGCGCTCTTTTTTTGGAGAAAACTACTGGTTTTATGAGTCGCGCACTACGTCTGAATGGGGCAATTTGGTATGAGCACGTCCACACCCGAGTGTACCACCGAAGCAGCCTACCACCGGTGTACGTTGGTGCAGCTGGTAAAATGGACAAGGAAATGCGACACCAGCAAGAAACCTTTGTTCTGCCTCGGCCAAACACCAAAATGGTGGTTTTAACCGAATGCAGCAACTCATCGCCTCCTTGTTAAGTGCACTGAAACGACACCACCACGGCTACTTCCAGTGCTACAAGGCCACAGAGAGGTCTACTAGCACCCCCACAAACATATAGCTCCCAGATACCCTCCTGCGCTCTGCCATCCCTCTGCGACCATCCGTTCCCTTTCCGTGGCCATGACGTATGCGTGTGACGCATTCCTCTGACGCATCCCGGCTGCAACGCGAAATGCTGCAAAATCTGACGATGGTACCTTAATTGTTAGAGCCCTTATGTGTCAAGGTAAATAAATAAAATTTCACTACATGAGCATTTATAAATACTAGGTTTGCCGAGTGTCGAGTTTTTCTGTTCACTTTTCGTTCGTTTTTGCCCGTTTTAATTGACATGTACTGGAAAGCTTTATACCCATTGGCAGTGTTATTAGCCGGAATCAACGGTGAATCATCGGCCGGATGTTCGTTCAAAGACACCACCATGACCGAGGCTGCTTCTATCAGTCAGTTGGCGTCGTGTCCAACTTTGGAAGGCCAATTAGAGATCAGTGGAGACGGAATCGGGTCGTTGGACTTGTCGTCGGTGCAAGAAATTGCCGGAGACGTCCATATCTTCAATTCGTCGTCTGCCACCGACATCAACTTGAACCAGTTGCAGAAGATCTCCGGATCGTTGGCCGTTGATGCCTTGACCCAGTTGCACGCCATTGATTTCACAAAATTGTCTGAGATCAGTGATTTATCGTTGATTTCGTTGCCTTCGTTGTCGATCTTGAACTTGAACACCGGAATCTCCAAGTTGGGCAATTTGAAGGTCAGTGACACTGCGTTGTCCAGCTTGCAGGGATTGGTCAGCCAAATCAACACCGTCAACCAGTTGGACATCGACAACAACAAGAATATCACCTCGTTGAACTTGGATAATTTGCAATCGGTCACCGAGGGGTTGATTTTGAGTTTCAACGGTGATAATTGTGACATCTCGTTGAACTCCTTGGAATTCGCCTCGAACTTGACGTTGCAGGATACTGGATCCATCAGTGCCTCCAACTTGTCCAGCGTCAACGGCTCGTTGATCATTGCCTATAACAAATACGACTCGTTTGAGTTGCCTCTTGAAGAAATCGGTGGTGCGTTACAAATCTTCGCCAACGACGAATTGACCAGTTTCGGCTTGAGCAACTTGACCAAAGTGGGAGGAGAAGTCAGAATCTTCAACAACTCCGAGTTGGAGGACATGAGCGAGTCCTTCGCCTCGTTGAAGTCCATTAGAGGTGCAGTCAACATTGAAGGCTCATTCTCAAACTTGACTATGCCTGATTTAGAAGAGGTCGACGGGGATTTCACCGTAAAAAGTGACAACGACGACTTTGACTGTAAGGATTTCAAGAAATTGCAGCAAAGCAAAAAGATTGAGGGCCACAACTTCAAGTGTGTCGCCCCTAGTAAAGCCAGTGGTTCTAAGTCGGCATCTTTGGCCACCGAGACTTTCGAGGCTTCTGGAACCGGTGGTTCGAGCAGTGACGACGATTCCAGCGAGAGCTCCAAGTCCTCTACCAAGTCGGACTCTGGGGCCACCTACTTGGGTTCTGGGTTCATTGCGGTGTTGTTTACTTCGTTATTTACAGTATTAATCTAGATTTGTGTTTCTCTGTCCTGTTCGGGGCACTTTCGACCGCGCATGGGGCGATAGCCTGCATTCCCTCCTTAACTTGCTACGGGTGTACGGGTGTGGCGATCTAGGCCCTCCTTTCGCTGTAGGTGTACGGGTGCGGGTGCCCCCCTTAATGTGTGCAGCCGAATTCCACGCCCCTTCACCGCGAATCGTCTTAAAATAGTGCCACTGCCTCCCCAATGGTGCGCGTGTTTACAAAACCCCCCAATTGGTTTAATTGATCGCGCCCTAAAATAGACTTGTGCAACTGAAATAGCCATCCTGAATTCGTCCCCCACTCCCCAGTACCATGACTGAGACTATCATCGACTCCTTCAACCAGGCCAAACAGAACCACTTGTTTCGCTACTTCGACAAGTTGACTCCCGAACAACAGCAGCGGCTTATCGATCAAATATCATCGATCGAAGATCCGGTGAAGTTGACCAAAACCGTCCAGCAGGCGTTGAACTTCAGTTCTTCCAACGGAGCGAAGAGCTTCCAGCCGCTACCAGCGGCACAGACCGCTAGCACCATAGATATCGACGATGAGGTCAAGCAACACTGGCACGAATTGGGCTTGAAAGCCATTGCCAACAACGAAGTGGGGGTATTGTTGATGGCAGGAGGACAAGGCACCAGGTTGGGGTCCAATGAACCCAAGGGGTGCTATAATATCGACTTGCCGTCGCAGAAGTCGTTGTTTCAAATCCAAGCAGAGAAAATCTTGAAAGTCCAACAATTGGCCCTGGCCCGGTATCCTGAGGCTGCACCTTTGGTGCAGTGGTACATCATGACATCTAAGCCCACCAGAAACTCAACCGAAGCGTTTTTCGCCCGCAACCACTATTTTGGCTTACAACAGCACCAAATCACCTTCTTCAACCAGGGAACTTTGCCCTGCTTCAGCTTGGATGGGTCGAAGATTTTGATGGAAAGCGAACATAAGATCTGCGAGAGCCCTGACGGAAACGGGGGGTTGTACAAAGCATTAGAGCTCAACGGGCTAATCCAAGATTTCGAGAAAAGAGCCATCAAACATTTACATATGTATTGTGTCGACAATTCTTTGGTCAAGGTGGCAGATCCCGTGTTCATCGGCTTTGCCATTGACAAGAATCTTTCACTAGGCACGAAAGCAGTCAGAAAGAGAGATGCTGGTGAGAGTGTGGGTTTGATTGTTATGAACGACCAGTCCCATAAACCTTGTGTTATTGAGTACAGTGAAATTTCCTCGGATTTGGCTAATAAGAAAGATCCTCAAGACGATTCTAGACTATACTTGAGGGCCGCTAACATCGTGAATCACTACTACTCGGTTGATTTGTTGAAGAGCATGATTCCCACCTGGATCCGTTCCCAGGAGTATTTGCCGTTCCATATCGCTAAAAAGAAGATCACTTCGCTAAACGACGACGGGATTGTGGTGAAGCCCTCGTCCCCAAACGGCATTAAATTGGAGCAGTTTATCTTTGACGTGTTCACCTCCATCGAATTATCGAAGTTCGGATGCTTGGAGGTGGAGAGAACCGAGGAGTTCTCCCCTCTTAAGAACTCAAACGAAGCCAAGAACGATAACCCGTTGACATGCAAAAACGACTATTTGAAGTTGGGCACGACGTGGGTGAAGCAAAACGGAGGCATCGTTGAAGAAGGGGCGTTGGTGGAGGTTAGTGGATTAACCAGTTATAACGGTGAGGGGTTGTCGTTTGTGAAAGGACAGCGTTTTGCCAACGGCGATATTATTTAGAAATAGATGTCCCTGTCTCTTCGGGATACCCCCGGTTACCCCCGGTGTCTACTCTGCGATTTCAATGCGTGGTCGATTTTATGTCTGCGTGTCCCTTTTGGCGCCACTTGCAGCCCCCGCGTGTCGGAAATTGTTAGACACGCACGTAATGGATTCCGTCGCTTGTCCGGCGGTTGCTGCTGCGGCCCTGCCACGAACCCCTGCCCAGATACCCCTGGCCCCGCTACCATTGCTCTCCCCGGTGCGCAACACCGCCGCCGGTACAAAAACCTAAACAACTATTAGACCGAGAATTGTTCATTGCTTTTTTGGCGCTATAAATCCAATTTCGAGGGCATGATTTTGTCGAATTCAAGTCACTGTCTTCAGCAATTGATCTGAGGAACCACGTCGAGTCCACACTGTTTTGATACATAAAACCACCCGCAAATGCCTCGTCGTAACAGTAATGCCCCCACCCATCCGGTAATTGCCACCATCGACATCGGCACCACCTCCGCTCGAGCCATCTTGTTCAACGACAAAGGAGAAGAGTTGGCCAAGCACCAAATCGAGTACAGCACCAGCGCGTCGGAGGCCCCCGACGAAAGCTCCAATACCGATCAGTTCCGGAGAAGATCGTCGTTGATGCGCCACAATCAGCCCATCTTTACCGCCGAGGGGGTGGCCATCAGCATCAACGACGACATTGAAATCGAAAACAACCAGGCCAGCGTGGGCCCGACATTGCGTTTCCCGCAGCCGGGATGGGTCGAATGCATGCCGGTGCATATTTTGGCCAACGCCGTGCAGTGTTTGATTGCCTGTTTGATCACGTTGAGGAAAATCAACCACAACCCCAACTTGAAGACCAAGTACAAGGTCAAGTGTGTGGGGATCGCCAACATGAGAGAGACCACCATCGTGTGGTCCCGAAAAACCGGCAGACCGTTGAGCAATGGGATCGCGTGGACCGACACCCGAACTGCGGAGATCGTGCAGCATTTGGAGAAGTTGATCGACGACGACAAAAAGGCGGAGTTGAGAGAGAAAACCGGGTTGCCGTTGTCGACGTACTTCAGTGCCGCCAAGTTGCGGTGGTTGTTGGACAACGACGACGTCATCAGAGAAGAGTACGACAAGGGCGACGGAAACTTGATGTTTGGGACCGTGGACACCTGGTTGATCTACCACATGACCAAGGAGAGGTCGTTCGTGACCGACATCTCCAACGCCTCCCGAACCTACTTCATGGACATCGAAACCGGGGAGTACGACGACGAATTGCTCGATTTCTGGGGGATCGACCCCTCGAAAATCAGGTTGCCGAAAATCGTGTCGTCTTCGGAGTTCTACGGGTCGTTTGCGTCGCCGAACTTTCTGAATTTGGGTTTCCACAACAGGATCACCTCCGAGGCCTATGAGATGTTGAAGACCATCACGGGGGTGCCTATCTGTGGGTGTCTTGGGGACCAATCGGCGTCTTTGGTGGGCCAGTTGGCGTTCAAATCCGGTAGTGCGAAGTGTACTTACGGTACCGGAGCGTTTTTGTTGTACAACACCGGAACGGAGAAGCTTATCTCGTCCCACGGGGCCTTGACCACCATTGGCTACTGGTTCCGTCACCTCACGGGGGAGTCCAGCAAACCGCATTTCGCTCTCGAGGGTTCGATCGCCGTGGCGGGGTCCATCATCCAGTGGTTGAGAGATAACTTGAAGTTGATCGAAAATGCCAAAGATATCGGCCCCTTGGCGTCCCAGGTGCCGAACAGCGGAGGTGTGGTGTTCATACCGGCGTTTTCGGGGTTATATGCCCCATATTGGAACGGTGGGGCCCGAGGAACGATTTTCGGGATGACTCAGTACACCTCCTCGAGCCATATTGCCCGTGCGGCGTTGGAGGGGGTTTGTTTCCAAGTACGAGCCATTTTGAGGGCCATGGCAGGAGATGCCGGGGCTTCCGAGGACTTTTTGGAGAAAGCGTTGTCGTCGCAGCAGGAGACCAAGCCGTTGAGCAGTTTGGCCGTGGACGGGGGAATGTCTAAAGCCGACGAAGTGTTGCAGATCCAAGCCGATATCTTGGGTCCTTGTGTGACTGTCAAGAGGGCTGCTGTGTCTGAATGTACTGCGTTGGGTGCGGCCATTGCTGCCGGTTTGGGGTTCGAGGATCCTGAAGAAAGAGTGTGGGAGGATTTGGATGAAGTCAGAGAGAAGTTGGGAGGAGGGGTCAACGATAACTATTTATTCAAGGCCAAGTTGGCTGACGAAGACAGAAGAAGGTTCTGGAGAAGATGGGAGAAGGCGGTGGATAGAGCCCGAGACTGGTTAGAGGACGACGTTTGATCAATGTCAATATATTATATTTGCCTGGCTTTTAGGCCTCTTGTCTAGGTCTCAGGCCTCTTGCTCAGCTCTTAGGCCTCTTTCCCGGCTCTTAAGCCTCTTTTAGGCCTTTTGGGCCTCTTTTGGGCCTTTTGGGCCTCTTGCCTGGCTTTTAGGCCTGTTTACCAGCTTTCAGGCCTCTTTTCCAGCTCTTAGGCCTCTTTTATGCCTTTTGGGTCTTTTGGGCCTTTTGGGCCTCTTGCCCAAATCTCAGGCCCCCTGGGCCTGTCTGGCAGTATCGCACGACATTCACTATGGCAATTGCTACATTGCTGCCAGGCCGCACCGCGACGGCTTTAGGACAGACCGCCTCCCCTCGCGCCCTGCCTCGCGCCGTGACGTCCGCCCTCGCCGGCGGCCCACCGGTGCCACGCCCGCGGTTTCCTAAAACATCCATTTTCAATACATGACTGCGATATTGTTGCTTTCAAATCTTCACACTCAACTGACATTTGAAACTCGTTGAACTTTACTGATACATCATGTTTGGCCCTCAATTTAAATTCTTGGTGATCTCCTTCATCGCCATCTACACCTCCTACTTGTTCTTCTACAAATGTGAACAGGTGGGTGCTTTAGAGGCTATTTTACACCCATTGAACCATCACCACAAAGGATTGTGTGGCCAAGTTCATAGAGTCGAAGAATTTGTGACTCCACATATCACTCCTTACACCGCCAAGGTGGGAGCTTTCGTCGACGAGAAATTCTGGAAGAACCACGTGGTGAAGACCTACAAGATCGACAAGTTGGTGAGTGGTGGCAACAAGACTGCCGGAGAAGTTTTGAAAAACGTCTCCAACCACTTGTTCAAATTGATTGAGGCTGTTGAAATCTATACCTACGATCTTGTGATTGAGTTATATCACAAGGGTTTTGGAAAGTACAAAGAACTCACCAAGTAGTGTTGTATACCGGTGTGGTGATCAGGTTCGGCCTGGTCGGTCTGCTGGTAATATGTAGTGAATATATCTGATTTGAAATTGTATCCTCTGTTCTCCAAACCTTAAAATAATCGTGTGTTTCTCTCGAAACAAACCTTAGAATAGTCGTGTGATTCTCTCGAGATGAAACATGTTCTTGAGGTCTATACATTTACATTAATATCTATAAAGGGTTTTTGCGGTACCGAAGGGTGCCGAGCTTGTAATTTTGGAACTGCAAATAAAGACCAATTGCACCTCCTGGAATTCGTGTGCTGGTCGACTCGATATGAGATATTTCATCTCAGATATCATAGATCTTCCCCTCGATACGGAATCTGGACTCAGCTGCTGAAATCAATATCGTGATCTGGATCTTCGTCAACTTCGATATCGTCGACATCCACTGTCTTATAAACCGTCACAGTCTCTTCGTCGTCATATTCCTCATAGTCGTACTCATCTTCCTCGAATTCCTCGATTTCAGCATTTTCTGAACTGCCTTCAGTCGATACATTGACGGGACTTTCTTCCAGCACGGGAAGAATGGAGAATTCCTGTTCCACTGGCACGTCCACGGGTAAAATTGAAACCACTTGTTGTGCCGGAGGTTCAGCAGATTTCTCTTGCTCGATTACTGATTCGATTACTGATTGGGCAACTGATCCCTCTGAACCCTCAACCTCCTTAAGTTGCCTGTCGACCTCAGCCTCTCTCAATTGGTAACTTACGTTAGCCTTGGCCCTGATAAGTTGTAAATAATCATGGTTATCCTGGTCTAAGAAGTTCAAGTGCATCGTAATTTCGGAGATGAACTTCAACCAGTTTTTGAAATCGCTGTCAACCTCAAGTTCACTATACTGCTTGGCTTTCAAGTAATGTGACTGATTGAAAATGAAGTCTCGCTTATCGAGCAAGATGGTCTTCAACGAATGGAATCTTTTCCATGCCGACCAATTATACTGTTCATTCGTCGAATGGGCAATTATGGCGGCCAATTCATTGGCGAAATTAGTAAACGAGGAATCGGCAAATGATTCAAGAATGTCGATAGTATCTTGAATGATCACAAGGTAACTATTAACCAAATCCTCGAAATTCTCATTGATCAAGCTTTCAATTTTGCTGAACTGATTGTTGTTGAAGAACTTCGATTTGTCAATGAGATCTCTCATGTCTTGACGGCTAACGGTCTCGTTGTAATTGGACTGGCCATGTTCCTTCAAGTTCGATAAATCCTTATCGATGGCTGATATCATCAGATGAGCCTCCTTATACAACTTGTAATTCTCCGATTGGATGTGTTTGAAGGTGTCGGTTAGTTGAGGCTTCAAGCTATCTATGGTATAGTTGATTTTGGGGTTTATTTCATTGGAGATGTTGATCAACGCTAAATCCATGGTTTTGTTGATCTTATTCTCGAAATGATCAAGTAAAGCGTCGATTTCTCTTTCGATTGAGGGTGTTTCGGTGCCAACTACCTCATAGATGGTGGAGGTAACGCGAATGGTCAACGGACCCTCGTCAGAGTCATAATCGGAGCCGGAGCCGAGTTCTGAATTCAAAATTTCTTTGGCCACGTCCATGGCCTGTTCGCCGTCGAGATTGGCTTTTTCTGCAGTTTGCTTACCGACCAAGTTCTTGAACTCTTCAATCAAAAAATTCTTGTGCTTGTTGAATCTCACCACATTGGTGTTTTCCGTGAACTTGGTGATGAAGTGGTGGAAGTAGTTCACTATGGTGTTGAAACGAGATTCAATATAAACCCTATAAATCGGCGAATTCAACAACCATAACTTGAACAGGTTGATTCTGACCAACGCTAAAGATTTGTAAATGCCCAAATGACTGGCGCCTTTGGTGTAGGCTAGGGCTAGTTTGGGTGAAATATGGGTGTGGATGAATAACTCAGCCTTTGTCACAGCCAACTGGTAGTTTAACTTGATTTTGGGCCAAACAAAATAACTGAAGTAAGTTATCCTAGGCTTAATGAAAATTTTGTAGTTCCATTCGATTTTGTCCACGATGTGATCGATGTTCTTGTGATTCAACTGTATGACAACGTTACAATTTCTGACCAAAAACGGTTCAATTGGAGACAAATCAACCTTGATAGGCACGATGCTGGTCTCAAAATACGGTAAATTGGGACATATCGTATATTGAAACGTCACAATGTAACATATCAAGAAGACGGGTACAAAGTATTTGAGCATTGTAAACAATGTATTGAGTGCGATGATGAAAATGATGAGTGCGCCAGAGTTCGCGCCAGACGGTACCACCATCGCGGGCGCTGCTTGGCTGGAAAGCCATATGGATTGAAATTAAATCTCTGGTGTGACAGGCACCAGCAACAGCGGTGAACTGCGAGAGTTTAATTTCGTGGGCCAGAAAACCTCCAATGGTGCTGAGGAGGTGATCTAAACGGCATTTGCCGTCCCTCTATCATTGTACAGCGATCGCCTAATCGCCAATGAACCTTTGGAGCCGATACTCTTATCAAAGTCTATTAACGGATAACACCCGAGGAATTTCCGAGTTATTCCCATAGAGTGAAATTCTCTCCTTTTTATAATTGCAGCAACTCACACTCTCGAGCGGCCTAGACAACACCAAGACGTCCAACGCCGAAATCATTTAACCAAAGACAGTCCGAAGACCAAAAGACAGTCCAAAGACCAAAAGACACTACAAACGTCGACCAAAAAGACACTACAAACGAAGAAGGACCACTCATCCACCACTCATCCACCACTCGTAATCCACCTGTCGTAAAAGAATATAAGAATTACGTTTTTTACCGAAAGATAAGAAGTGGAGAAACGAAGATAAGGTTATCGCAAAGACTGCCACCCGCAAGACTCCACTTACTCACAACAGACATACAATCCAGCAACCCCAGTCGAAGCACACATCGATCCACATATAAGAGATACATACAAGACTGGGGACTCCTATGCTCTAGCCATTGCTCTTCCTGAAAACTTCTGCCTCATGTGATGAACGAATTAAGTAATCCGTTCCTGGACCAAAGGATACCGATTCCGCTCTAAGAAATCTCGATAATGAGAGGGTAAAACTTGCAGCAACAGCGTTGTCTTCTGAGTGCGATTTGTTCGGTGATGAGGCGCTCCACACCACTGATCTTATCGCTCGGGGTTATCAACAATGGCCCCAAATCAACCAATATGAGCCGGCTAAAATAATCGGAATCTGATGATTGGTTTCGGCCCTTTTTCCCTCCAATCCGGACTGACTCATACCTGTGTTAACGGGACTATGCAGACATACGAACCTGGATACTGCCCCTCGAGGCGGAATTGGTGGTAAGGTGGTTCTAGTGCTGTCTGAGTCCTGTGAATCGCTGGTGTCGATGGTAGGATCACGGTAGCTATTCCCTGGAACGCCAGAAATTGGTGATTGGCTAGCCAGGAAAAAGAAATCACTGAGATATGAACCCAGCCTCGTTAAACCTTAACGCTTCCAGCAAACCTCAAGGTGGCACAATCTGCCAACCCAGTCCCTATGTGCCACCTGTCTTGTTCTCAACCTTCGGCCTCCTCCCGCTCCCCCTAATCACCCGATTTGGCCCAGAATCCACCCTACTCTAAACCCCTGTTATCGGGTTATCAAAAAAATTGATTGGCTCAGTTTAAATGTCTCCCCCGACACCCACCGTAAATGTCGCCATCTCATTTAATTTAAAATAAATTGACTTCGCTCAACAATTCTTATCTCATTATTTCAGTTTTCCAATAATAAGAATACACCCCCGAGTCACCATGGTTGCCATTACTCAACAAACTTCGATATTAAACAAATATTTAGAATTAGATCAAAGAGGTAATGTTTTAGCCGAATACGTCTGGATCGACTCAGAAGGTAACACCAGATCAAAATGTAAGACATTGAGTAAGAAACCATCATCTGTGGATGATTTGCCGGAATGGAACTTCGATGGTTCCTCCACCGGCCAGGCTCCAGGTCACGATTCCGATGTGTATTTGAGACCCGTGGCCTATTATCCTGATCCATTCAGAAGAGGTGACAACATCATTGTGCTTGCTGAATGTTGGAACAATGACGGTACTCCAAACAAGTTCAACCACAGACACGAATGTGCCAAATTAATGAAAGCCCATGAAAACGAAAAAACTTGGTTTGGTATCGAACAAGAATACACTTTATTCGACGAGTTCGACCAAGTCTATGCTTGGCCAAAGGGAGGATTCCCAGCTCCTCAGGGTCCATACTACTGTGGTGTAGGTACTGGTAAGGTTTTCGCCAGAGATATCGTCGAAGCTCATTACAGAGCTTGTCTTTACGCTGGAATCAATCTTTCTGGAATCAACGCCGAAGTCATGCCATCTCAATGGGAATTTCAAGTTGGTCCATGTGAAGGAATCAACATGGGTGATGAATTATGGATTGCAAGATACATATTGGCCAAAGTTGCCGAAGAATTCGGGGCCAAGATCTCTTTCCATCCAAAACCTTTAGCTGGTGACTGGAATGGTGCTGGTTGTCATACCAACGTTTCCACTGAATTAATGAGAAAAGAAGGTGGTATGAAACACATCGAAGAAGCTATCTCCAAGTTGGCTACTAGACACAAAGAACATTTATTATTATACGGGGCTGATAACGAACAAAGATTAACCGGTAGACACGAAACAGCATCGATGGAAGCTTTCTCATCAGGTGTTGCTAACAGAGGAGCTTCGGTGAGAATCCCAAGATCGGTTGCTAAAGAAGGGTTCGGTTATTTTGAAGATAGAAGACCAGCCTCCAACATTGACCCTTACTTAGTCACTGGTATCATGATTGAAACCATCTGTGGTTCGATTCCAGATGCTGACATGTCGAAGGAATTTGCCAGAGAATCAAACTAGCTGTGAATATATTGTATCAATGGGCCGCCGATTCTGACGTCAGAGGGCCTTTGTTCTGATCAAAAATCCATCTATGACTCTTATCTCGCGGAATTACAATTCCTTCATTCCTCTTTCAATAAGGCTATTCCTCTTTCAATATAGGAATCGCGCATTCTCTCCGGCCTCTCCACCACCTTCACCATCTACCACCTCTCTGCCACTGCCATCCACCAAACTACCAACACGACCGTCGGCTTCCCTGGCTTTCAGGCATTTCCGTTCTGGGCTTCGGCTTTCGCGACTTTCGTCCCCGCCATTTGCACCCGCGTACTTAACTGGTTTTATGAGTAATTACGCTACTTAAGTCAGAGGTTTGCCTATAATTCGACAAAGATGATGGAAGGCTTTCCATACTTTACAATGTTTTGCATTGGGCTCCTAAGGCTCGCGGAGCCCATTGCGTTCTGTTCGCTTTTCCCTTACATTTATCGCTATATCAAACAGTTTGGCATCCCAGATTCAGAAGTGGCGGTTTACGCCGGCTACTTGGGCTCGGTTTTCCCGTTGGTGCAGTTCTTCTTTTCGGTGCCACTCGGTCACATCAGTGATAAATACGGAGGCAAACCGGTGGTGCTTTTCGGGCTTACGGGCACTGCGTTATCCATGTTAATCTTTGGGTTTGCTCCCAATTTCACGGTGGCTTTCACGGCAAGGGTGTTGATGGGGGCAGTAAACAGTAATATTGCCATCTTAAGAACCATGATCGGTGATGTGGTGAAGGATAGAGACCAACAAGCCATTGCGTTTTTGATATTGCCCGTCCTCTATAATGTTGGCTCCATAATTGGCCCCATGATTGGGGGTTCGCAGTTCTTGGTGCCTGACAGCGATGAAGGGTTTAATGCCACGGGTTACGACAGTTTTACCAAAAGATATCCATATGCTATGCCGAATATTGTCGTATCTTCCTTTGCTATGTTTGCCACAGTGTTTGGATTCCTTTTCCTTGAAGAGACCAATCCGAGAGCCAAATACAGAGATTATGGAGTGGAGCTCGGAAACACCATCCTTGAAAAGCTTGGGTATGCTCCAAATGAGCCACAGGAACGTGCACCGCTTCTTGCAGACGTCCATCACACCGAAGAGGCGATTTACGAGGATATTTACGACTCAGTGGACTCGGAGGACGACGAATCGATCACTCTGAGCGTGGGACCACTAACTCCGAACATGGCGAACACGTTGAGAAGATACTCCAGCCACACGTCCTTCCGGGAAATCTCCAGCCACTGGTCTATATTCACCCCAGCCGTGGTGCAAGCCATCATCGCTAACCTCATACTTTTCTTCCATCTAACGATTCAGGGAGAATTCCTCCCTGTGTTTTTAGCATCTCCCTCCCGGCCCGAAATATTGAAGTTTCCGTTCACTATGGCCGGTGGTTTTGGGTTGGCTTCGCAACAGATCGGTAACATTCTAGCGTCAATGGGGTTTCTCGGGCTCCTGACCATGTTTTTCTTCCCAATACTTGACAGAAACTTCAAAAGCACCACGATTATCCAGCTATCGGCTATGCCAATTCCGGTGATATTCCTTCTTATCCCGTTTATCATGTTCACCATCCCGGAGTTTTCTCGCTGGCCGTCCTGGGTCCATGTGGCGTTGTTGTACCTCGTGAGTAGCGTATACGAAATGATTGTATGCATTTCCATCCCCGGGATTGCGTTGATGACCCACCGTGTGGCCCCAATCAAACATAAGGGTCTCGTTAATTCCGTAGCTTTAAGTGTGAGCTCCCTTGCTAGATCTGTGGGCCCCATTCTCTGGGGATATTTGATTAGCTACTTCGATAGTAGACATGTGGCTGGAGGTACCTGGTATATTCTCAGTGGCATTACCTTAGTAGGGGTGGTGCAAACGTTCTTTTTAGTCGACCACGAGGAATAGATCGCCCCTGAACTGCTGCAGCGGCATTATATAGTTAAAAAATATATACGGAGGATGGACTTTATAGGCTTTATCGTGTCGCATGTCGCGATAAGTCAAATGTGTCAAAACCATCAGAAGTGTGAATCATTCCGTAAATTCTTTCACCTTTAGAGCAACAACTACAAACCAAATCCACATGAAACCCTTCCCATATAGAGCCATCATCATTATAGCCCTAATGAGGTTTAGTGAGCCCTTGGCGTTCACCAGTTTGTTTCCCTACATATATTTCTATGTACGAGACTTCGGAATTGCTCCTAAGGCCCAAGACATCGCTTTCTACACCGGGGTGTTGAGTGCTGTGTTCCTGATTGGCCAGTTCTTGTCCAGTGTGCACTGGGGCCGATTGAGCGACCGAATAGGCCGAAAGCCGGTGATAATGATCGGATTGTTTGGCACGTCGCTGATGATGGTATTATTCGGGGTGGCACCCAACTTCTACGTTGCGGCCACTGCTAGATTCTTGATGGGGTGCTTGAATGGAAATGTGGGGATCTATCGTACGGCGTTGGGAGAATTGGTCCAGGACAGGTCTCAGCAGGCCTCTGCGTTCATGGTAGTGCCCATGATGTGGAGCTTGGGGATCATAGTGGGTCCCATCCTTTCCACAACCTTCTTGGGGCCTATCAGACATGATGAGGATGTTAATGGTCTGTCATTGAGAGGTTTGAGAGGCAGGTCGTCAAAGGAAATAGAGAATAGTCCCTATTTGATGCCGAACTTGGTGGTAGCGTTATGCTTATTTATTCTGGCAATCATCGGGTTTCTATTCTTCGAAGAGACCAACGAGAAGGTCAAAGGACGATACGACTTCGGAATCGCCATAGGGAGGAGAATCGCTGCCCTAGTGCCCACGCTAAAGAGATCGCCGTCCGTACCGGTCGAGGCTGAACCTTTTATAGATGAGCCTCGCTCTCCATCGCCTGAGACCTGGGAAATGTCTGACGAGTCTCCTAGAGCCGTGAGAATACAACATAATGACGAGCCAGGGCTGTTTGATGACGATTATGAGATAAGGGAGGAGTCGGTAGATCCGGATGAAAAATCCCCTATTTTCACCCCCAACGTCCTCCGAACCATCGCTGCCTACTTCATTGTATCCCTAGAGAATGTCGTGTTCACTGAATTCCTTCCTGTGCTCCTAGCGACCCCAGAATCCACCGAACTTCAGTTTCCGTGGAGGATAAAAGGCGGTTTTGGATTCCCCAGTGAGCTCATCGCTCGTATCACTTCTAGTACAGGATTGATTGGATTCTGTAGCATTGTTCTCTTTCCTTACCTTGATAAGAAGTTCGGGATAAAGGTCTACCAAGTATCGCTTTTCTGCAAGGCACTCATTATCGGATACTTTCCGTTTATCATCTTCACCATCCCCCTGTACAGTGGAATGTCCCAGTATGTATCTGAGAGTCTTATATGTGTCATGGCGTTGATATATCAGTTTTCGTCGTCAATTGGCCTGCCCCTGATCACCTTCATAGTCCACTTGGTGGCCCCCGTGGAGCATAAAGGCACTGTGAATTCGGTAGCGTTGGGTTTTGGTGCCCTCGCGAGATTTTTGGGCCCCTTAATCTGGGGGGGTTTGATGAGTTATTTCGACGGCATTGGCTACGGGGGTCTCCCATGGCTAATCCTAGCTGCCATTTGTCTTTTGGGGGTTCTCCACTCGTATTCTATCAGGTGTACATAGGGTTAACTGTCTATAAATCAACTCTACAATTTAAATGGTCTGGCTTTTTCTGTTCCTTTGCTCAAACACCCTTGCTGGAGCCATCCCCGGCCTTTTCCCGCGACAAGAGATCCGCTTTACACCGCTCAACTTATGGGCCTGGCGCGACCTTTGTATTGAGCGAATTTGAGAATGCTCGATAATCTCACTATCACCATGACTGAAGAAGTATGTTTTCAGCTACCCCCGCACCACTACCCCTGGTGTAACCAAAAATGTGTATATACTAACCAACAGGTGGACAGTCAATACTTAAATGACCAGAAAAAAATAATCAGAGAGAGAATAATTCCATGGGAAGGATTGTCGAGAGCCAATATTATCACTGAGGATGAATCCAACTATATCAAAATCTTGGAGAAGCAAAGTGTGGATAACAAATTGGCAACTGTGGATAATCAAGTGAGCTTATATGCCAACACCTTGTTGAACTTGTTGAACAAATTAGACATCAACTCCCGTGATGATGTTATCAAACACATTTTAGTATTGGTCAACGATTTGATCGTCAATTTACCAAGCTTCGCCAAACAAGTGAACAGTTTGAACCAGGTTGACAAAAATTTACCATTCGAACCTTTCTTGAAGCATTTGGACGATAACGACGTCCTTATCAAGAACTTGAGTCTATACAATCTTGTATTGTTAATCAGCAAATTGGATGATAAAGTATTGCTTAGTACCGACAAAAATGTTTTCATAAAGATCTTCAGGAAGAGTTTGGGTTTAATCGACTCCAATGACGTTAACTTGAAGTTCATCAATATCCAGCTTTTGAACAAGTTGATCGTTAACAAGAACTTGAAAAAGATCTTTGTTGATAATATTGAATTCTCCAAGATTAACCATTTGGTCGAAAAATTCAATCACGAATCCATCAACTCAAATAATTTGCAATTGATCTATAACACCTTGTTGACTATTTGGATCTTGTCTTTCAATTCTAAATTCAATAAATCAGTCTTGACCAAGTATCCAGAGTTGATCGGTAATTTATTGATTATTTCGAAAAACTCAATCAAATTGAAGATCATAAGGTTGTCTGTGTCCATTTTGAAGAACTTTATTTCCATCATCAACTCCGATATCGACAACTTCAAAATCATCAAGATTATATTATTTAACGATGGTTTGAATATTGTCACCAACTTGAAATCAAGAAAATTCTCCTCAAATGGATCCGACGAAGAATTGACGTCTGACCTTGACTATTTGTATGACCACCTACTTGACGTAGTTGAGAACAAATTGACCTCATTCGACGAGTACTTGACAGAATTGGAGAACCCAAACTTGATCAATTGGAGCTCCCCAACTCACAAATCTTCAGAATTTTGGTTAGAAAATTCCCCCCAATTCAAACAAAATGGCTACAAGTTAGTAATCAGGATTTTCGAGATCTTGTCGAACGACGATTATCAACCCATATCAAAAATCATTATGTTGAACGACTTGCAGTTTTTGATCAGTAATCTAGGCAAGGACTTGATTACTTTCATCAACGATAACAAGGAGTACAAATTGTTGATCATGAACTTGTTAGATAATAGTAGCGACAACGAATTGAAATACCAATCGTTGAAAACAATTCAATTGTTGGTCGGTCATTAATTAAGGAACGATTCAAAAATGGCCACATATTCAAGCTTCGTCTGTTATCATGATGCTTGAATGCTGTTGCTCCTCTAGATTACAACAGCGCTTTTGCTCACTGATAGAAAATGAATAATCGATGCACTAGTTTTCAGAACTCTAACATTCTAACTTTTGGCCAGCAGTGGCTCTTCAAGTCTTCATTCTTCACTCCTTCACTCTCAACATCTAATCCTCTGTGTCTCAACTATGTTTTCGCAGCTACTCTTTAATCGCGCGCCATGAAACGGATGCAATATAAAGACAACAGGTTGGAATCGTTTTATGATCCCCGACATTGGGTCTATTCCACCCCAAATCCTGATACTTTGAGTACTACTGGGTTTTTCTTCAATCCCACTAAAAAACATCCAGATAGAGTCACTTGCTTCCACTGCAATCGTTCTGAAACTAATATCGAAAACATCGATAAAGTCCATGAGCAGCATATCCTAAGATTCCCTGACTGCGATTTATCGTTAATATATAGCCATATCCTTTACTTTGTTGGTATTGAAAAAGACCGAACCGAGAATGATGAAATTAAAACGTTGATCGAATTTTTTGATGATCCAATAGCTCAAAAATCAGTAATCACCAGGCAAAATAGCTTCAGAAAGCACTTTAAGTCAGCCCTACTGTCGAAGAAGCTCGCAGACGGGGGTTTTTTCATGAATTTGTTGACTCCAGGAATCAATGACCGAGTCGAATGCATGTACTGTGGAGCCTCCTTGGAAGCCTGGAACCAAAACGATGATCCTTTACTACTCCATATAGAATCCAGCACTAAACCCTGTTCGTTTTTGGATCACTATAAGCTTCAGGCTCCCAAAACTTTGGTGAAATTAATCGAAAACCGGTTCAATTCTTTTCTGCAGTCAATTGATGCTTCCCAAGAGGAAATGATTTCCGAATCACAAACCTCGAAAATAGGGTCTGGGGTCACCAAAGAGAACAAGTTTTCTGACAGCGATTTCGACCTTGACAGTGACTTTGTTGATCATCCTTCGAGTGGTGATCTTTCCGGCAGCGAACCATATACCCCTCCGACTCAATCACAGTTCACTCAATCCCCTATAAATTCAGCTTCTGGAGAAAGCGAAGGAAATTCTAACGTTGAGGAGACGGACTCGGAGTCAATGATAGACTCACAATCAGCCTATGCTTCAAATGAAGGCCTGCAGTCTCAAAATTCCAAACAGCGGTACTCGATGCTCTTGAAAGAACGACAGAAGATAAACGCTCTTTATCATGATCATGAGCCGGATCTGACCCCGGAACAGATGCCACAAATAGAAATCAGTGATGAAATTGAGGATAGTGATATTGATATGATGGATGAAACAAAACCAGCCAGCGAGGCTGGCACCAGAGAAAGTCGTAAGAACCATAGTAATGATAAAGATAATGAGGATTATAATGACAACAATCATAATTTCGACATGCATGATTCTAACGATACCTATAATAAAAGAGGAAAAGATTTTAAAGACCTTGACAAAAAAACTGCTTCTGAATTAAGAAAGAATTTTGAACGACAAGTTGACGATAAGAGATTAGGGAAGGACGGCCTAACTTCAAGGCAATCGTTAGAAAACTCCGGAGGGTATTTAGCATCACGAGAAGTAGTATCAGATGCACCAAATGAATCCATCTCAGCATTCGAACAAAAACCGAGGCAATCCAGGAAAACGGTTCAATTCGAAACAGACCCCGGGCCCGGCGCAGAAGATTCAAAATTGGAGCTCGGGATTGATTTCAGTGATTCCAGCTCAACTGAAAGACACGCCAAACCAAAACATTCGGTTCCTAAAACGAAAGCTAGAAGAAAAGGTAAAAAGGCCGAAACTGAAGTCCTAGATGAAATGCCTCCCGAGCCAACAAGACTGCGTAAAAGCAGGATTGGAACAAAACCTACAACCTCTTGGGTGGCCGAATCTATGGAGACAGAAACAACCAAACCCACCACGTTCGACAGCCAACTTCTAGGAAAAGAATCAAAGAGGAAATCTCCTGGCCCCTTAAGACGAAGCAAGAGATTGAAAAGTGAAAAAACTAAACAGAAAACGGAACTACTAGATCAGTTCAAGGCTTACTCCACTTCTTTGGATGATTCCGGCCTTGACGTTGAATCTGAAAATGATACATATCACGAAAGCGATGAATCAGTGGAATACGAACCCTTAGGGGCAGATAAGAACACCCCTAATCTTAAAATTCCAGAGAAAAAATCCCACAAATGGAGAACCAAGATACAGAAAGATGAGCTTAAATTCCACCAACTAGTTAATTCTCCCAAGAAGTCTAGGAAGATCAAGTTAGGCAAGAGACCCAAGACTGCTAATTTCCTTGACATTTCCAATCAAGACATTGGTAACTATGATGAAAACAATGTTGCGTTCTTGGAGACAAATATCCACAGATTTGAACCAGTCAAAACAAAGGGAGAGATAAAGCTCAAACAAACTGTGAGTAAATCTGAGAATATTTTAGCAGGTATTGATTCTGTTGCCGCCCCTGCGGACCTAGAACAGGATAATGATCCCAGAGAGCCCAGAAAGGAGGTGAAAAATCATGATGATGAACTGGGAACCCCTCAGCTGGGGGAAGAAGGCGATAATCCAAGTCAAATCGAGTCTCTAGAAGAAACAGAACCGTCCATTCCAGCGCATCCGACGCAAGAACAACAAGTTACAGCGTCAACCTCGCCTAATGTTCCGAACCCCTTATCAGAATTCATTGGCCTAGTACTGTCCACCCCGCAGAAAACGAAACCTGAATTAGATGAGAATCATGA
>JAKUAE010000034.1:0-91988 GCA_030579195.1 Yamadazyma diospyri | reverse complement strand
ATTCGGGACAGTCGCCGAAGATATCAGTGGTTGTGTACAAATCTCCTTCAGAATTAGTAGTGACAATGACTTCACCCGTCTGAGTGATAGGATCTCCATTACCATCAACAGTTGTAATGGTAGTGGTGTAATCAGTACATTCTGGACAGTCGCCGAAGATATCGGTCGTGGTATACAAATCTCCTTCGGAATTAGTAGTTACAATGACTTCTCCAGTTTGAGTAACTGGATCTCCATTACCATCAACTGTAGTAATGGTAGTGGTATAATCAGTACATTCGGGGCAATCTCCGAAGATATCAGTCGTGGTATACAAATCTCCTTCAGAATTAGTAGTGATAATAACTTCACCGGTCTGAGTCACTGGATCTCCATTTCCATCGACTGTAGTAATAGTCGTAGTGTAGTCGGTGCAACCGGGGCAAGCGTCAGTGGATGACGACGATTCTGTACTGGAACTTAAATCGATATCAATCCCTGGCACCTCAGGAAAAGCTAGGCAAGCCGCGCACTTGGCAGGCCTGGAAGCGGATCCTGGCACTACACCATCATAAGTGACAGCGTTCAACAAGGGAATACTACTTCCAATGTATCCAAAAGTGGAGGAAACAGTTCTGAATTTGCTTGCATCATAACCAGTGCCGATAACGAAATTGGTTCTGACCTGCAAAGGAAATATACCAGTGGTGAGGGTCAACGTATTACCGGAGTAAGATCTACCGGTGATAGGAACGTTGAGGCCAATTATATTTCCATTTCCAAACCCGGAGACATGAAAAGTTTGACCAGAAGAAAGCGCGTCGGCCCGTATCGTAGAACTTGTTGTGCTCAAATGAAATGTCATACCAGCAGAAACACCATTGGTTAAGCCCGCAAGGGAGCCCGACAAGTACACGTTAGAGTTGGGGCCAATATCAAAACAACCATTACCGTCAATAGCGGTGGACTGTTGATAAGCTTGATTGATTAAACAGATTGTACCGTCATTGGTGATATCGCCTAACCCAGTTCCGATAGAGGCCCCTAATGCTACAACCCCCTGGCTTCTGGATTGCAAACTGAACACCATCAACCCATCATTCTCCCAGTTGGAGGCTGTTACCGACATAACGGGGGTGCCGACTGAACCATCGGCCCCGAACCACATGTTTCCGGTGTTACTGAAGGTGTTGACAGCTATGGAATACGTTGGAGCAAAAAGTGTTCTAGTGGAATTGAAAGAAGCATCACCAGTGTTGGAAAAGCTACCAGTACCTAAGGCACCCCCGATATTGACAGTCAACCCGAACAAAAAGTTGGAATCAGCAGAAATATAGAACTCACCTTCATTTTGAACACTGCCGACTATTGCAGTAATAGTGTTGTCGATGATAGACCAATAGGCATTGGGAAAGATGTGGTAGTTTGCAATAGCCAAGCTGATTGTTCCACGGTCAATTTTATTCGACGTTATATCCACAGCCATAGCATGGGCCACCAACACAATAGTGGCCACCAAAGTTTTGACTGAAAACCTCATAGGTGATACACTATATCAAGGATTAGAATCAAGGACTAGATTAAAGAACGAGAGAAATAACCGCAGGAATCTTAATAATACTTATAGAAGTTTCGATCGAACCATGCTTTACCTTTGCCTCGTGGCTAGCACAGACTTTAGGGAAATCTTTCCTTGCCAGAAAATAACCGTGCTCTAGATACATGAGACTTTCCACTCCGCTTACAGCTAAAGCGCTATGGCCACTGCTTCAAACAGATCATAACCAACGAAAAATAAACAAGTGAAATCTCGTAATCGCCTTCTGGATTCTCTTTCATTTGGAGCTCCGATCGCCCCGTATTTCACTCTACAATAACAGGGCATGTTAAAGAGACGATATCTTGGCGGAGATAAAGAAATTTAACTCCAATTTCATGTCGCAGTCTCTATGAGGAGGTGGTGTTTCTTTTTGTGCTGAGGGTCGTAAAAAATATTCGATGAGGGTCGAATTGAGGCAGCGCAATCCGAAATACTTGCCGCATCTGACCGGTGTTATATGCGGCACCAATACACTAGCAGCTACCAGGAGATTGCGCTCAGAAATTGCATTTTGAAGCTTGGAAGGATATCAAATCCATCTCTGAAGCCTGAAAGATTTCAAGAACCCCGTCCTGTCACGTTAAACCTTAATCTCGGTATTTCTTAACTGTGAGCAAAACCAGACAAATATTTCCTAGGATTTTTCGTTTCAGGTTAACATACCATGTATGCAGTAGTGGTCTAAACACACTATAGGGACTAGTTTGTGTATGAAATTAGAATATTTTACCCCGGGCCACTCACGTTTGCAGTCAATTCCGGTTAGGGGCGTGCAAAATGCCTAAAATTTCACCCGCAGAGCTAATAAGGTTTAAACTCAAGATTAGGGATAGTCAAAGAATATTTTTAAAATAGCTGGAGTCGTCAAGGCTCGTGACGAAGATTCAGAGTGCATGGTTTGGGCCAGATTGGATCAATCTCATGATCTTCTTGGCTGTCAAGATGTGGAGCCACGTAATTCACTACCTGATGACCACGATTTCCTGCGTGTTCGAACTATTGATGATCGCAAATCATACCAGATACCGTGAGAGGGTGAATTCCTCTTACTGAATTCGGTTGAGACCAGAGAAGAACGTCACATGATACTCATCCCAATTGCTTATTGGCTCGTCATTTTTAAGATGTATGATGAAACAGCAGGGGCTCTGGTAGAACTAGATAGACATCATCTCCAAGAAATAATTCCGAAATATTATACATGGAAGTAAGATGGAATAACTTTGAGAAAGAACAACGGGGCTGGCCCTTCCAGGCAAATACCTTTCAGCTTCACGAATTGAGTAATATCAATTACCAAATCCAAACATTAGCTTTGTAGTATTTTTTAAGTCGCGGGTAGCCCGTTGGAATACTGCGAGTTCACAATTTGCGAGATCCAAGGTTAGGAGACCGCATGGGCATAAAAGATTAGGGACTTTGGCGTATATATGGATTTGTGGTATGCGTTAATGCGTTGTGCATATTTATATGTGACAATAGCGCGTCACTGCCTGGCGTATTTGTTGGCTTTGAACTATTTTGTTGAGGTCATTGTTCGTATTATCAACGGGCTTATAGATAGTGAACCTGATGATTTTAATTGGTAAGACCACTTAAACCCTCAAGGTTGCTGAAGAGCCCTGCTTCAAGTCCGTGAAAGCGATAAGCTTTCAATATCCTCTCGTTGAAATTTTTTTACTCAAAATATTGTCAGCTAAAATATTTTTTATGGTTACTGAAGAGAAACTGTCACCCCAATCACACCATAGTGAGCAACGTATAGTCTGCCATGACTCAAGAACGTACTACTTGGTTCGGGGTCGGACTATCATGGCTTAAAATTGAGCTTTGTTTATGAGAATCTCGATATGTGGTTTCGGACTGTTGTGACTAGAGCTTGGCTGTTTGGCGGTAGAAGTCAACCGTCATAACTCAGAGTTCAAGAATTCTGATCAAGGTTTGAACAGAACTAGATGGCCTGACTTCGGCTATCAAATTATTGATGTAGGAGCTGGTAAAAAATATGTTAAAAAAGTTTTCAGATCAACGCAAGTCACTGAAATTCTCGCAAATAATTATCAGCTGTGATGCTTATGAAAATCGTAAACAAGGTGGGTTAAAGATCTGTCCCATGCGCTGTGGTAGATTCGAAATTCAGTTTGAACTATCTCAGTTGCTCTCATGCTAAATGTTTAAGCTTGGCGTTGTCGTATAAAAGATCTCTTCTTGTCTAGTCATACCCTATGCCTTTCAGGTATCGGATAAACAATTACCAGGCCTAGCCACAACTTGAGGTGGTGTGTTTGTACCATTATCTGACTAACACTGCCAGTCACTCTTAATGGCTTCGTCAGTGGCTTTCCAGGATAAGCTCAAGAATGCTTGAATTCTTTAAAAGCATTCTTCAACCAAGAGTCCTGAATTAGACTTTTCAGGGGCCATCAATTGATTTTCCTGACTAGAAACCCTCGATTTGTTATAATGATTTGGCAAAAATTTGAACCCTTATCGCAATAAATGATGTGTTGATATTGTTAACGAAGTTGAGCCGATTATTTTCTTCTTCCAAGGTTTAATTGAATATCCTTAAAAATAGGGAGCTCATCAGCCCGAACTCAAGATACGGGTGACTCCTCTTATATCCTGTGAGTTTATATTTGCGCCATCTATACTGAGTTTTGGCGAAGATTCAAGGATCAAGGATACATGGAAAGTAGAAATCAGAGCAAACGAGTGGTATATATATTCTGTCACAGAGTGTCACACTATTTCTTTGTTTCCTCATCATACTTATGAACTCTTTCTTTGTTTTCGTGAGCAGCTTGTACTAATTGAACAAAAGCATCTGACGTTAAAACTTTTTTCGTCGTCCCTTTCCCGGCAGAAGCAATTTCCGGCGTTAAAGAAGACTTGGATATGTCACTAGGGTTATGAGGAAGGGAGTTTACAAATTTGGACCAAGAAGATAACGGTTCAACCTTATCCGCAACTTCTTTCTCGACTGACGAGGTTGAGATGATAGAACCTTTGTCCCCGAAAAAATTGATTTCCGTTGGATCATCATCTTCCTCGGTTTGTACTTCTTTCAACTTGGCAATTCTATTATTTAACTTGACCAACTCGATAGCCTGCTTGAATTTGGATCTTGCATCGAATTTTTCCTTCAAGTTTGGTAACAAATCAGCTTGTTTATGTTCCTTGGCAACGTCGACTAGCCACACGTCATTTAATAATTGAGTGGCTGTGGGCCTGTTGTCGGGATTGTATTGTAAGGCTTTAATGATAAACCGTCTGGCATCTTTGGAAACGTCTCTCCAATAATCAGCGTGGAATATTACTGCATTATTGTTCTTTACCTCGTTAATGAAATCGTGAACATTCTCTGATCTAAAAGGGGAGTATCCACACAACAAAGTATATGTTACAACCCCCAAGGACCATATATCACAGCTTGTGCCATGACCTGTTCCAAGAATCACTTCAGGAGCAGCATAACCAAAGGAGCCAGCTGATGAATTGAGTTTTTCATTGGGATTCTCTAATTTTTTGGCAATCCCAAAATCTGCCAATACAACATTCGAGTTCTCACGTTCATCCAAATATAATATATTTTCGGGTTTCAAGTCTCTATGAACAATATTCTTGTTGTGCAAGTACTCTATAGCCTCTAAGATCTCTACTATAACCAATGACGCATCATGTTCTGTGAATCTACCTTGTTTTACGATTCTATCAAATAATTCGCCCCCAGTTGCTAACTGGGTAACAATGTAGAACTTGTCCTTCGATTCGAACCAATCTCTAAAACCAACTATATGAGGATGGTCTAACTCCAGTAACAATTCTAGTTCCTGAAGAACTAAATTTTCATTGCCCTTTAATGCCTTCTTTAAAATAATCTTGACTGCTACCTCTTCGTTGGTCAGGTTATCTCTAGCATATCTGACTATACCGAAGGATCCTGCCCCCAACGTTTTGCCAAATGTGTAGTGTTCCTTTCTTGAATATGATTCTGGTTGCCCAGCCAATTTGTTCAAAAAGCTCTTGAACTGGTGCTTTTCAGGTTTTATTGGGTCTTCCATATTGTTAGTTAAATCGATATGCGAGTGCGACGAACTTTATTTTAGAGGGGTGATCGGACGTTGCCTTTCAACAACAAACAATAAAGTATGAGAAGATCTCTAGGATATTAGATACTATATGACATCATAAACAGAACTCTAACATTCTTTTTCGGAAACTCCTCGTCCCAAATATTTGATCCTCTACATGCGTCCGTGTTGAAATCCGTTCCAGCTGATAAGCCTCACCTATATTTCACCCCTGATAAGACTAGCAATCTTTCAGTATTGATCAATATTGATGAAATATCCCATTAATATACCCCTGTTCTGCCTTTCAATCAACGGAGTATTGAAAAAGGAAGCCCAATCTCTTTATATCAAAGATATCGAATTTGGGTTCCCCGGAAAACCAAACCCATCAAGTTGATGGAATTGGATTACCACTTTATTATAAATTCCACAATTCACCGATTTTTTTCTGATAGTCGACAATCAAACCTCAACCATGTTAAGGAGTACCAGAAGTATCAGGTCTATCAGAACAAAAAGATTTTTGTCAACATGTGAAAGCTATTTCCCTGATGAACCCCAAGCACCAATTTTGAAAACATCTTCCATTCCTGGCCCAAAAAGTGAGCAGTTGAACAATGATTTAGGTACAATCTTCGATAATAGGGCCACCTATTTTGTAAGTGACTATTACAACTCCAAAGGTAATTATATTTCAGACGCTGATGGAAATAAGCTCTTGGATGTGTATGCCCAAATTTCATCTATTGCCTTGGGATACAACAACCCAGAGTTGATCAAAACCGCCAAATCAGATGAAATGACCAATGCTATCATCAATAGACCGGCTTTGGCTTGTTTTCCGCTGAATGATTACGCCCAGATCTTAACTGAGGGTATTTTATCAGCAGCACCAAAAGGAATGAATAAAGTGTGGACTGCTTTGTCGGGTTCCGACGCCAATGAAACCGCATATAAAGCCGCTTTCATGTACCATCACACCAAGAGAAGAAACGGCGATTTTTCTGCCGAAGAGTTAGAATCTGTGATGAACAATCAAGCACCTGGAGCTTCTGATATGGTCATTTTGTCTTTTGATAAGGGTTTCCACGGGAGATTGTTTGGCTCTTTGTCCACTACCAGATCCAAAGCTATCCATAAATTGGATATTCCAGCCTTTAATTGGCCCAAAGCGCCATTTCCAGCTTTGAAATATCCTTTAAGTCAATTTGAAGCCGAAAACAAGCAAGAGGAAGACAAATGTTTGGAAGAGTTTGAAAATATCATCAAAAGTTACAATGGAAAAGTTGCTGCTATCATCGTTGAACCAGTCCAATCAGAAGGTGGTGACAATCATGCTACTCCATACTTCTTTCAACAATTAAGAAACATTACCAAGGAAAATGACGTATTGATGATCGTCGATGAAGTTCAGACGGGGGTAGGTGCATCAGGTAAATTCTGGGCCCATGAACACTTTGGTTTGACCACTCCGCCAGACATGGTAACTTTCTCCAAGAAATTCCAAGCAGCTGGATTTTACTTCAGTAATCCTGATTTGCAACCAAATCAGCCATACAGGCAATTCAACACTTGGTGTGGAGATCCATCCAAAGCCTTAGTCGCCAGAACTATTTACCAGGAAATTGTGAAACACGACCTTGTCAATAAGACGGCTTCGATTGGGGATTACTTGTACAAAAACTTACAGAACTTGTCACAAAAACACCCAATTTTAAACTTGAGGGGAGAAAATTTTGGTACTTTTATCGCTTGGGATTGCAGAAATGCCAAAGAGAGAGGTATTTTATTGAGCTCCTTGCGTGCTAAAGGTGTTAATATCGGTGGATGTGGTGACTATTCAATCAGATTAAGACCACCATTGGTTTTTGAACAAAAACATGCAGATATTTTCTTATCAACATTAGAAGATGCTTTGAAAGAACTTCAATAGACTACCTAATACATAATTCACTTCCCTCGTCTCACATTTACAGATTCCCTCCATCTGCACATATCCGTTGGTGCGCGCTCGTCTTGAAACTAAACGCATTTTCATCAGTTTTCAATAAAATAAACGAGCCAATTTCGATTGATCCACCTTTTTGGCTTTTATTGTACCCGTCCAAAGGTGTTCTTGACCCGAATTGCTTTAATATACTGTGTGTTCCTTGAATCCCTGTAAATCAAACAAGAATTACTGTATTGGTACTAGTCACTTGGCTGTGTTAGCGTTTTGTGTCAATCCCTCGACTATCAGACCAAATGGAAACTTTGTGTTGATAATCCTAGACCAGATTTGATATTGCCTCCAAATAATGATAGGAAGACTTTTCAGACAGAGTTCCTCCTCGTCACTAAATTT
Source organism: Yamadazyma diospyri (assembly GCA_030579195.1). Classification (NCBI taxonomy): domain Eukaryota; kingdom Fungi; phylum Ascomycota; class Pichiomycetes; order Serinales; family Debaryomycetaceae; genus Yamadazyma; species Yamadazyma diospyri. The sequence continues at coordinate 83,989 of JAKUAE010000034.1, read as the reverse complement.
GGATAGTGCACAACAACTTCCTATACACCAGCTACAAAATCCTGCTAATATCAATTCATATGAAGATGGATACACCCGAGAAATTTTATATGGCGTCAATGATAAGTCGATATTGAAACCTTCCGATTTAAACAGCAAATTCTTCAGAATAGTGGTTTCCCAAGATGGTGGTAATTTAAGATCTAAGCAGGTTTTGGCTGATTCCTCATTAAATGAGCCTAAACCCAACAATAACGTCACCCCTCCAAAGTCAAACTTGACAAGAAACCTTTTGACATCCAAGGTCTATCACAATACAAACGAATTGCATGATTACATGTTTGGGTGTGGTTTACCGACCGTTGAGCATCAATCTGTGACAAAAGTTCATATTCTACCAGTTGTCAACACTCAGACATATGGTTCATACAAGTCTGTTCTAATCACTAGGGTGTTTCTGATAACTGAATTTCAAGATCTGAACGACCAAATACTGTCGGATTGGGTCCCACGTCCAACTTTGCCTATCAACGAGAGCAAAATCAATAGCTCTTCGAGAAAAAATGTCAGCAGCAGATTTGGTATTGGTCTAATTATACCTTTGGATGAAACGGATCTCCATATAATATCTAGCAATTGGAATCCTATTTGCCACTATTTGATAATCTTGCAAAAGATCGTTACCAAAAAATTGGTAAATATATTGACCGAAGGCATACCCGAAGGCATTGTTAACAACCCTCCTAATGGAACGCTAAGCAACGGTAGTCACAATATTGAGAACTTCATTGTCAATAAAAGACTCCAGTTCCCACAATTAGTTCTATCACACGATAGCGACATTCATAATCAGTTGATAAAACTTGTCAAATTGATAAATTACAATTCGAACATACCTAAGCTAATCAGCAGTAATTCGCTTATCAAACTCACCCCCCACGAAAGAAAATTCACTCCAATACTAATGAACTGGGTCATTGAAACTTTAAATTGGCTCGAATTTAAGGAATTGAACGAGTCTTCTAAATTTTTATCGAGTTTATTTGCTATTATTTTACCAATTAGGCACCATTTACTGGAGATTCCAATGAAGTATGACTACAAATCAAATCAGCACTCTAAAGAGATTGTGAGGATTGTTATAATGACTGGAAATCCCATGGTCGCTAAGAAGTTGGCCTTTATAATTAACGGGTTGATTCCAGATAGTGAAATTTTTAACCTTTTGAAGGACGATGATCTTTCAAAGGACGATAATCTGCTGTTGAATATTGACAATTTGACCATCGAAACTGACATAGATGAAGTTGACGACGAAGACCTCCTGGAATCTACCAAGTCAGCTGAAGATAAGCCTCGTTATTCAGTTGGAGGGTCAACGTATGGCACTCACCAAACTTCTTCTATTCACGAGAATGAAACCAATCCCATAGATGTACATAAATCGGAGCATGCGATGTTTGACGACTATAAGATGCTCAACCTAACCAATAGTCAACCCATTCCAATTAAGGGCAGATCCTTGGCCAGTTCCTCAGAAGCTTCGTTTTCGAACCCCTCATATAGAGGATGGGATATCGGTAAAGCTACGACTTCAACTTCCGTGAATTCTACCCCCAAAAGCATAGCCATCAATAAATCATCCTTGGCCAAATCATCATCCATGGCATACTTGTCGTCTTCCTTGAACTCATCACTATCCTCGTCGACATCAAGTTATTCACTTTCAATGTTAGGCGGTAGTTTGATCGACAAATGGAAGAATTCATTTAATTCATCCATTGGCAGTACTGTCAATTTTGACAACAACGACTATTTTCCCAATAAACAAAGTAGCGTTAACAAAAAATCGTCCATTCAAACTTTAAGAACACCATCACCAGCCGTGGAAATTGAGGAGTTTCAGTTTCCAAGGACTCACTCAATGGCAGATATGCACAATAGTAACCACAAAAAGCTGATAAAAATTGATAAAGATTTGGTATCCAGAACGAAGAATGTCGTGTACAGAGATGAGAACTTCTATAAAAACGGAATAAAGATCAAGAATAAAATTTCACGAATCATGAACGAGGATAATTTCGACATACAGTTGGATGAATCGTCAATTGATATTGATTTGATCAACCAGGAAGCTGATCAATTAAGTAATTACGAAATTTTGTTACCAAATGTTGCCTTTACTGATGAATTTAGACCAGAATTCATTTTGCAGTCATGCCCGGCAAACCCAAGATTGGAACAACAAGTGATGAATGCTATGAAGAATGATTTGTTGTTCTACCAAAACAATTGCAAGGTCAACAAAATTTCACTGAAAACAATTTTCATCAGTTTAAGAGCAAGAGAAATCAAACTGATTGAGATGAAAGTTGGGGAGACGCATTCACCAAAATACGATTCTCCGTCCCCGATTCAAACTTATTTCACCGATTTCAAAAGAAATAAGTCTTACAAGACGCTAATAAAGAAGATTTATTCCCCAGGTAAAAATTCCGGCGACCAAGAGTTGATCAATACTATTGATGCCACTTTAAATCAGATTAACGAACTATTCAACCATGAGCCACATAACGAATGTAACGATAAATTTTACGAGAAAATGTCTAATTTAGTATTCAAATTGACGAATTAGCAATAGATAACAAATTTTACGAAACCTCTTATCTTGACGATTTCAGTTTACGATTGACTGTGTTGTGTCTATGAGCTACATTCAGTTGTTGTATCTATCTATCTATCACTTGCCGCTTCCGTGAACGTTTGTCACTAATTCAGATTGCCATGGTCCGCCAGAGAGGACATAGTTATCGCATAGCACATAGCACTAAAACTTCTTGAAGACTAATGACAGAAACAATGAACTCTTAAAATTCGTGGTGCGAAAGACGGATCGACAACATGTTACAAATTGAACAAAATAATTTATTATTGGAGAAAACAATCACCGAACTAATCAATTCGGGAGAATTGAAAACCATCGAGAGGCTTTTCACTGATTTCGACTTTACTACCTATCATGTGTCTAGTTTTTCGGATTCAAAATCGTTGATTTTGATATCAATCTATGTTAAATGCTGGGAGGATTTAGTTAAATACGGAGTTGAGCAATATTTGGATGGCAAATATTCTAAATATTCCAAATTCTTATCCAAAACTCCCACCGAGGCGGGCTATGATTACTCTTTGACTTTGGACTTGTCAATTTTGAGTCAAGAGCCAGTCGAGATTCAAGATGGATTGATCAGCGAAGTATCCAATTTGAAGAGGAACTGTATCGCTGCTCCATTTGAACAAGCTTTCAACAGATATGATGAATTGGCCCAACTTTATGCAAATGCTGATGTCTATTCCGAAGAAGTCAAACAAGAGTTATCCAATGAGTCCGTTTTGACAATAAATTATAGAGGGATCGATGAATCAATTTATATAAAGCCATCATTTGATAGAGTAACCGTTATATTTTCAACCATTTTCAAAGATGAAACCGATAAAATATTCGGTAAGGTCTTTTTGCAAGAATTTGTTGATGCCAGAAGAAGATCAGTGCAAACAGCTCCTCAAGTTTTGTATTCTCATAATGAGCCTCCATTGGATATCAGAAATTCCGTACGCCATACCCCAAACGAAAATCAAGGTTTCATTACCTTTGTTTTGTTCCCAAGACATTTAACCAAGGGCGATAGAAGAGATAACTGTATTTCTCACATTCAGTTTTTCAGAAATTATTTCCATTACCACATTAAGTGTGCCAAGGCTTATATGCATTCAAGAATGAGATACAGAGTCAAAGAATTCTTGAGAGTTTTGAATAGAGCTAAACCTGAAAACTTGGATGAAGATGGTAAAGTTATCGAAAATAGGAAAACTGCCAGTGGTAGAAGGTTTGAAATTGGCAGAGCTTGAGTGGCTTCGTCAACCCAGCTTGATTATATGAAACAAAATACTCACTAACGATTAAATATTGAAATATAAGAAATTAACTATTTACAAAATTACTCTGGTTTCTTCACGCCATATTTGCTTCTTGAGGTGGCCCTGTTGGCTACCCCACTCAAATCGTAAGCACCTCTTACTAACTTGTATTTTACACCTGGCAAATCTTGCACTTTACCCCCTCTCACTAAAACAACATGATGCTCTTGTAAATTGTGACCCTCACCAGGAATCAATGCACTAATGACGTTTCCATTTGTAAGTCTTACTCTACAGCACTTTCTTTGGGCCGAATTAGGCTTCTTTGGCTTAACAATCATTACTCTAAGGACAACTCCCTTTCTGAAAGGATTTGTCTCCAAATGGGGTGAATTAGGAATATATGGCTTTATTGGTTCCCCTTGTTTTCCACGTTTAATTTGATTTATAGTGGCGAATCTTTTCTGATTTATTATAGGCGTCAATCTTGGTGCAAACTGTTTCGAAGGGATTGATATTATGCCTGGATAATATGTGGTGAGGGGTTTCACCAACGACCTGAATCCCATTAACTGTTTGAACATAGTTCCGATGAAAAATTTTTGTGCGATTTGAGACCAAGTACCACTGAGATCGAATGTTATCGGAATATATACCATTGCTACCACAGCATCAATATCCGACTCGAAATTGACATGGAGACAATCGCAGCATCCAGTTTCTGTAAATCTTTTTTTTCTTGTGACCTTACCATAGACCATTGGGCTTTCCGACTAAACTAGGAACGATTCCTGTTAAAGAAATGTAAAACAGAGGGTGAAGATTTCATATCCTCTGAATATGGCCTAGAGGTACTACCTGGCACGTACTAACCCTAATGACCCTACCTCCTTTCAGTGTAAGTTAGCCGCTCAAAGTCTCTAATTTTCCGGGTAAGTCGCAGCCAAATTCTCAACTTTCAACCACTAAAAATTTATTCAATAATTATGTTTAAACAATTAGCTAAATCATTGCCTAGGTCTACCATTAGGCTTCCAAGCTACAGACCATCATTTCAATCTGTCGTGCTTCCAAGCATAAATTTCCCCAGCGTCCGTCACTACTCAGCCTTCCCTGATTTAACTAGAGATATTGCCAAAGAAAGAATATTGGAATTGTTGGAAGGCTATGATAAAGTTGCAACCATCAAAGATATAACCGAGGACTCCTCGTTCATCCAGGATTTGGGTTTGGACTCGTTAGACGTTGTTGAGGTGGTGATGGAATTAGAACACGAATTCAACATTCAAATACCTGATAACGAAGCTGACTCGTTAAAGACTGTTGGTCAAACCATCGACTATATCTTAGCTCAACCAGACGCTTGTTAAAATTTGACAAATATACATCTACTGACAAATATTTGCTGCTACATTACCTCTTCTACTTCCCTGAATCGTATCTTTGAATGTCGAGTCACGTGATCTACAGTCGCAACAATTCTTTCTAACCAATGGAAATGAGAAAAATCAAATCAACCATCATGGTCTCAGTATGTTAATAAAGTTGTCCTTCAGTTCTAAAAACCGACGAACCTCTCGTTACTGAGCTGGATATGCCACATTGTGCTGCTACTAACAATATCTAGTATGTCAAAGGTCCAAGTTACAAAACTATCCCAACAGTTGCAGGCTTCAATGCACCAATCTTAAGAAAGTACACGGTTTCCCTTGCATTATGGGGAGGTGCTGCTGCTTTTGCCATCGCTACTTTTACTGAAGGCGTACCATTATTCCAAAACACCTTTTACAAGAAAATCCCTGTCTTTGGTAAACATTGGGAATACAATCCTGATCCAGAAGACGTTCCCGTCTAATCTCATGAAAAATATAGAGTAACAATATAATATATACATTCATAAAGCAAAATGCTATGTAATCGTTAAATTTGTGATATTTCCGTACTATGGAACATACGTCAAGGTCTTTCCGTCATCATCTCTGCTCAAGAATTCGTGGTTTATCAAATACTCAATGTTTTGTTTAATATCCTGAACTGATATTGGTCCTCTGTTGTTCATGGTGCATAAAGATTTATTTATTAGGTCAGGCATTTGCAATTTGGTTTCCACTTTCATGATTCTCACCACAGTACTTCTGACCTCGCCATTTCTGTTCTTGACAATGATTTTATCCTCTATTGAGTTGGTCTCCTTTTCTCTTAACATTGGAATCTTCAATTTTTTGGACTTGTCCTTAAAGTCAGAATTGTATCTAACTACAGAACTGTCGTCAATTAAAATTCTGTATTTGTCTGACAATGAAGAAATAATTCTTTTCAAGAACTTGGAATCCATTTGAGTTTCTACGACCAATTGATCAAAAGTCCATTGTTCCCGACTATTGAATAACTCTATAACAATTGCCTGATACAAATTGACAGATAATTCGTAATCACCAGAATCAAAGTGGCCAACAATGATCAATTGATGTAAAGAATAATTGTCCCAGTCCAATTCGTGGTTCTTCAACTTGTCGTCCAGGTTCACATAAAAATCATTGAATTGTTTTAGAATATCACTAAGCAATCTTGGCAACACAATTTGATTTTGCTTAGGTTTGGGAATAACTGGCCAATGTTTTCTTTCCAATATTAATCCTGAAAATTCTAAATTTTGTATGAAATCAACGTTCGAATACCTCAACTTCGAGACCTCTAAGTCTTTGAACATCACATTGAGTGCAGTGGTATCATCTGTCTCACCCATAATATCAACAATGGAATCTACCAACTGCTTTTCCAAGGTAATGGCGTGAGGCGTGCTTTTATTCAATAACAATCTTCTGGACAAATCTCTTTTGTAAATTAATAAGAAATCATTCTTGTTATTTAAATATTTGAAAATCATAAGAAACTTTTCCGTGAATTCACCGAATGTGAGTCCTAAACCAAATTTTTTAGAACTGTTGGAATTTTGGTTCTTGAGGTAGGTGTCCACGAACTTACTGAGTTGATTAATGATGTAACTATTTGTCTTCTTATCGAAATTCAAAGATCTTCCAAATGCGTTACGAGTTTCTAGATAGAACCTGTCATTTTTATCCAACCTCTCCTCTATAATCAGACTATAATCGGCGTTAACATCGCATAAAAGCAAGACAATATTTCTGGACGATTTCTCATCAAAATCTTGGATAGTTCTGTTGACATGATCCGATATCAATCTTCCCCATTGGTACACTAGAATACTCATGGAATCGAGGCCAAAATCATCTAAAGTTTTGGCACAGAATCTGTAAATCGTCACAATTTGTTTTGGATTTTGGCGTAAAATATGAACCAAACAATGACCCATCACGTCACTGAAGTTCTGGAAGATCATTATCCATCGCAATTTGATCAACAAATTCTCAATAAAGCCTCTATTGTGACCACAATCTTTAAAAAAAGTAATGATTCTCAGTATCTTGGAAAGAGACAAGTGTATGTAGGTTTTGGGATCTTTGAACCATTGGATTTTAAATCCTTCAAAGTATTTACAGACCAGGTCTGTTATGTTGCTGTCCAAACTAACGGACTTGCTGAAATTAAGCTGGGTCAACATTTTGGAGAACAGCTTCAAATCATCAAAGTCATCTTCTTTTTCGATATAAAGCTTTAGATACTGCAAATATTTCGATATGGTGATGTCCGCTTCTTCTATAGGCTCCATTAAAAGATTGGTAATGAATAAATTGAGTCCCAACTCTAGTATCATTTTTTTGTTAGGATGTTGCAACAAATAACCTCTATCAATGTACAAGAAGATCTTTCCCAATAATCTCAACTTCTCCTCCCATTTTCGGTAAATCAGTAGGTAACTTTGCACAAAACTCCCCAATTCCAAGTCTTTATCATGAACCAATATTCGAATCTGGGGCTTCACTTCTTCATAAAAGTAGATCTCTATCTTATCCTTCAATAAGTCACTCAATTTAGACTGCTCGGAATATTTGTACTTACAAATATTCTCTACTTTCTGGTAATAAAACCCGTACCCATACTCGAGGGGCTGATCTTTAATTATTTGGTCTAGTGCTACTGCCACTTGTTTCTTAGCCAATTCTAGTCGTTTTAGTGCATTTTCTTCGCTATTGAATTTACTATTGGGTTTGATTCGTTTCACGCTCTTCTGCAAATTGGTTTGAGATCGGACCCTTTGTGACAAATGGGATTGTAGCGATGAAGTATAAGTCGTTGACGATGTTGCGTTGGAACTGGGGACATTGGTGCCACCGAAATTCAAAATTTCCGATATTGGTATGTCACTCATCCTATATCACGGTCGCGATTAATTTATCTTAGGCCTTAATCATGGGTGATATTATAGATCCTAAGGAGCTAACCAACATCTACAAAAAAAATGGAACCTTCGATCGACAAAGAAAAAAGTTGTTAGACGACTTCAAGTCGTCGATGACACACAAGAACCTCTTATTAAAATTGAAAATTATGGTAGAGAGTAAAGTCAAACAAGATCCCACCATCTTGACTAAAAACAAAGGAAAAATGGCTGCGTTGATACAGGGGGAGATTTTGGGCAGCGGCAAGCAAGAGGACTCGAATGAAGATTCCTTTTTGAGCATTGTCGACAAGGATATACAGGAGAAATTGATCGATTCACCTGAGTTTCACAGTTTGATTAGAAAGGATCTCAAGGATATCAAAAGGAAGATACTAGGGGTAACTGACGAGCAATTTGCTAAACAGTTAGAGGAGGAGGAGAAACTCGAGAAAACCAAAATAGCAGAACGAGAGAGAAATATTGTGAGGAAACACAAAATCAGTAAACCTCCTATATTGAATATCAGGAATGACCGCAACGAATGGCCTAATGGAAGGTCAGAATATAGGCCCGGTTTGGGGAGCAGATCAAACAACTCAGGAGGAAGAAATCCATCGGGAAGCAAATCGGCCGCATCCAAGGATTTTCATCTTATGTATTAGAGTATCATGGTCTCTTGTATATTGAAACATTATGTATATTACAATTGATTTTGGACTTCTAATCTTCTGTATCAAATATTTCATTAGCGATAAACATTAACTCCTCTACGACTTTACTTTTATAGCTCAAATCGTGAGGGTTCATAGAATTGTCATTCAAAATCACTGGTCCCCATATTATGGCAAGATTTTTCACAGACATCTTGTTAACATCTGATTTGGATGCCACTTTATTCAAGTGAAATATCAAAGTTCTTAATGTGAAATAAGCTCCATCCGGTAAATTATAGACTAGGTGGTGTATTTTTTTAGCAATATAATTTTCATCCAAAGATTTAACGGTTTCAATAAACGACTGATAATATTCTGCTGTCAACAATGGTTCAGGCAACGACGAAAAGTATAACTTCAACAATGATGCGATACAATATATATCCGTATCTATAACATTTGTTGGATCAATGTTATTGCCAATCATCAAGTAATTCGTGAATTTGGAATCAATTGATTCTTTCAAACTCTGAACAATGGTTACATTGCCACTTTTTCTGTATATCCCCTCCAATTCTAAACCGTGAGTTTCAATAACTTCAATACATTTTTTTACCACTAGAGGAACATTATCTATACCAGCAAATTGTATCAATTCCTCAATAGAAGCTCCGAATGTTGGTTGGCTATATTGGTTCAATGATTTGGCCCCATTAAGATCAGGTGTGTTGGGCTGACTAGATGGATCGAGAGACCCATATGAGAAGGATGGTTGTGCATCTGCTTGAGGTTGACTTCCCGATAAATAGCTTTTATTTTCAGGTGTTTGGGACAGTGCGTTGTTGAAAGCATTTTTGTCATGCGCTCCACTGGTTCCCGAGGTGTTACGGTTCCCGAAGTCTGGATTGTTGGTTACACTTGAGGATAAAGGTACTGTGTTTGAGCTTGATGCAACGAATCCGCTATTCTCCTTTGAAGTGTTGTTCAAAAATGGTTTGCTACTTTTTGGTTGATATTTAACCAATGATGGGTGCACCTTGTACTCCACAGGAACGAGGGTTGATCTATTTGCATTGACTTCCTTCTCATGTTTCATCAAATAGTTGTATAGATCTTGTTCATTGTCAACAGATGAAGCTAAAGCTTTCATTGAGGCTTTATCATTGGTCAAAGGGGCGATTAAAACCCCAGAATTCATCACCAAAGTCTCATTCCATGTGGCCAATTTCTGAAGCTGAACATTCATCGCAATGTCCATTTCTAGGATCAAATCTTTCAACTTTTTGGAGTGGTTAGGCCTGTAAACCATTAAAATCTCGTCCTTCAATTTTTTACATATCGAGACTTTCAGCTTATAATCTTGATCGGCTAAATCCACTTTACGCTGTAAATCATCTTCTTGCTGCTCGACGCTTTTATTTGTCAAAGAAAATGATTTCTTGCTTGGGTCTCCGTTCTTCAATTTATCCAAATCGTCACACAAATGGAAGTATTTCTGCTTCGCCTTTTCAGCAGCTACTATTGAATCTTGGCACTCTTTTTCCTTTCTTTTACCTTCTTCCTTGATTTGCTTCCTCGATCTACCCATTGTAGTGACCAATGAAGCCAACTCATCGAACATAACATTCAAAGCCGTGACATAAGATGACCCAACGTTGAACAATTTCTCATCAAACTCAACAATGGCATCTAATTTGGTGCTGAAAGAATCGTTCTTTAATTTCCCAGGATTTTTGAAGGACGCCCGGAATTGACTACCGAATTTTTTCAACTGTGAATAATGATCGTCTTCTATAATGGCTTTTTTCTTAATGTACTTTGAGAATTCCTCACCAGTGTTTATCGACTTCTTCAACCTTTCCAACAAGATATCCAAACTCAAATCGGAGTTGAGTATCTTGTTGATATTTTCTCTCTCTAGTAAATTTGCAGGTTCAGAATTGGACATACTTCAGATTTATCCCCGTTCTTTCGGCTGATTTGAACTTTTTGATGTTAATGCGCACAGGAGTCCAAAAATAGATGTTTACAATTCTTACATGAAATCTGAAACCTCTTATTGTTTAGGTATCGGTATACTGACAACGATAGCCACATCATGGTGTCTTTTTATACGCAACTCAGTAACTCAACAACCATTTTACCTTTCTATATAAGCATGTAATTAGAGATCAAAGATGAAAACCAATAGCACTATGCAATTCTAATTGAAAAAAATACTATTTCTCTTTTCATCATCGGCTCCAAACAGATTGACCCCGTTTTCCGCTGTGGCCACTGAAAATTCCAAATCGTCAGTAGTTATCATATCCCAAAATTTGTAAACCATCATAACGGTAAAGATATTACAAAGTGAACCAAAGAAAAGCCCATCGATATAATGAGATGTTCCTTTGCATACGTCGGTACTTGCCACATACATGATCACCTGTCCAGCAACGAAAAAGAAAATTTCCAACACAATTGCCCCCAATGGCCAATTAGAATCTAATGCAAAAAACACCAAGATGATTTGACTGACGACATACACGGCAAGTATAATAGCATTCACGATATGTGACACAACGAAAATGGCCATACTGTCACCCTTGTTGGCACTTCCCCAACTTTTGAAAGTGGAAACCGAAACAAAAAAATTGACCAAGAACCAAATTAACGAGACTATCCTTAACGACCACATCGATCTTCTCGATCCGTCCTCCCAAAATTGAAAACACACAATACCATTATATAACAAGGAAACACACGTAGCTGATGCTAATCCAATTTGAATAGCCACGAAATATGCATAACTGCTTGAACTTGGGGGTGCCACCCCACAATCAACAACCAAGGTACTTACAAGCAATCCGATGAACAAATAAGTAAAATGCAACATTTCTGTTCTCCCTATTGCGGTGTATTTCTGTCTAATGTTAAATATGATCATCAATAGAACTGCTAATCCACCAAACTGGACAAATGCGTTCCCGATTTGGAAAATCATGGTGTTAGCTAACTCAACGGGCCTGGCATAGCATTCAGGCAATATTCCTCGATCGAAATATGTGCTTTTGGTCCCAGTTACTGAGCACAAGGGCAAAGGCACCTTAGTACAAATATCGCTGAAGTTTCCGAATCCCATACCAACTATTTACGTCTAAAAATTTTTGTAAATAGTCGCACCCTCTGCGATTCCACGCACAGAACACTTGATAGGGGTATATACCCCTAACAGAGGACTATCGGGGGGATCTGTCGTCAAGAAAATGGAGCTGAGAAGTTATGCACAAATCCTTTTACCTCAAGTGCAGTTTCTGCCTCACAGCTACCCAATTAATGCCTACAATCTAATGGCTGCAAAAGACGCATTGCATTCTATTTATAACTGCGCTGTCAGGATTTGTTTGATCTAGATACAAGCACAACCGCTTCTGACCAGGTTGGGCGCTCTTCTCTTACTTTTCTGTATTACTGAAATTATGAGACGCGTCTAAACACCCAATTAGTACCTCAAGTTCCACTTACTTACAAAAAACTAAAACATCGTTAATTCATCTCACTATGTACATAAAAACGTTCACATCTGATAGGGTGGAGGATTGTCGAAATAGCTTTTGCCATCCAATTTCCTCAAATCGCTTAATCTACTTTTTATCGTTTTGAAGTCAAGATAAGTATCATTAGTCAAAGTAAAATTGCGAGATTTATCAGGTCTTACCTTAGACTCATAACTGTCATTGATTTCTTTTATCCTAGCCTCGTAAAGCTTGTTGATTTTATTATTGAACTCTTGTTTACTTTCTTCGAGCTCACTCAAGGTATCTTTGCTGTTAAAATTAAAATAGTTGTTTCCAATACCAACACCAGATATCAATGAACTGTTCAAGGGTGAATTGGTGAAATTTCTGTATAAATGAGAATGTGGCTTGTAATCTGACTTAGAGTCCGATTCAAATACGGATCCTTGAATGGAATTTGGCATATCCATCGACGAACTTGGTGAAACTGAAGTTGAGTGAGGCCGAATTGGTTTGGGTTGTAACAACTCCTCCTTTTCATCGATCAATGTACTGTCTCCGGAATCAGAGACGTCATCGATAGTAGGCTGCTTGTTGGCTTTTAGTTTGCTGATGGATGTGTTTATGGTTGAAGCTTTTGATATCAAAATCGGGGATGATTTCTCTGAGTTCTTCGCATAGTCGACCTTCTTACCCAATTTGATGGTTCTTCTCTTAGGCTTTGAAGTTGTGATATTCATGTTATTGCTGTTGTTGTTATTGTTGTTTGCACTCTTGTAAAAGTTATTTGATTGAATGCTTGAGATATTTTTGATGATTTCCCTGACATTATTATAGTCTTTGTTGACTAACAAGTTGATAGGGATTCCATTAGAATTATTATACCCAGAATTGGGACTTTCGAATTTATCATCATTCAACAAGTTGAGGGACGTGAGTAGGTTCGGGGCTAAATCCTTGTTGAAATTTTCCAAATTACATCTTTGAATAACTTTTTTCAACTTAGGTATTCTCAAGTTAAGTGTCTCCCTTGAGTTAAACAATTTTAAGTTATGCTGTAAATTTGTGATCAGATAGTTGTTCACCTCATTATTTAAATCGAACAATATTAAATCGTTTTCAATTTCATCATTATTTGTGGCATCTCTATCATCATGAGAATCATGAAGTTTTACATCTGCAAATTTGTTCAACAAATTACCATCAAAATCATTATTCATTGAAATGTATTTCAATGACAACTTATGTAAAACTGTTGGGAGAGTTTCCCTGAATAATTCTCTAATCTGACATTCAATCTGACTTTGTAAGAAATTTGCCAACACCTGAACCATATCAAATGTTGAACTTACTTTGATTGAGTCCAATGGGTCATTCCGGAAAACCAACGTCAAACCTTTTGTTTTGGAAAACACTATGATTCCTATAGCGTTTATTTTGATATCGCTCAACTTTAAATCTAGTGGTATGGAAAATTCACTGTTAGAAAGTAAGAAATTAGGCGTTATAAAATTCGAGGACCCTCCAACGTAATCTTCCAACTCTACCAAATTGTCATGGTAAATTTTCAATGGATTTGCTTGAACCTTGGTGTGTAATGTAATGGATGAATCACCTGCATAGTTAATTTTAAAAATACCTCTGAATCTGTCTTCTTCTAACTCCCCAATCTCCAAAATTTCAAAAGTGGGCGGTATCTTGCCGAAATTCAAATCTTTGATTTCAATCTGTGAAGCCAATATATTAGGACGCTTACCTGAATTCAAAGAGTCTGTGAGTAACTCTTTGGTCCATTCGGACATTGACTCGGTCTCAAGTAAATTCCAATCAACTTTGAAGGACATCTTGAAAATCCGTGACCTCTGTGATTACAAAAAAACAAGTAGTAAATGAGAATATGAATAAATAACGGGGATGCTTATAAAATTTGTTGATTATGTCTTGCTGTCAAGAATATGTACACTATTAAAATTGTTTGATATCCAAGGATGTTTTATAAAACTGATGATTTGTCTGTGTAAAAAATAATTGATTATGTAACGAGTGCGGAAAGCTAGTGCGACCTTTCAATATTCTGCCTCGCAGATAGTGCAACACATCAACCTCGAGAGTCGATAACAGGAGACATTATGGGCAATAACTCGCGGCCACCTCATAGAAGCATCTACGATTATCAGGTTAAAGACCTGGACAATAGACGTGTACCCATGAGTATATTCAAAAATAAGGTACTAATAATAGTTAACACTGCAACTTTGTGTGGATATTCACCTCAATTCACACAACTAGAAAGGTTGTATCAGAAATACAAAGACCAGGGGTTGGTTATCTTAGCCTTTCCTAGTAACCAGTTCAACAATGAGGACCCAAAACCCATCAAAGACTCCATCCAAGACGTGCGATCAAGATACGGGGTCACATTTCCTATTTTGAACAAAGTATTGGTCAATAGCATCGAAGGAAACGACGGGGACGAGTTGTATCAATTCTTGAAGGAGCAGAAGCCCATGAAGTTGGGTTTCAAAGGGGTCCTTTGGAATTTTGTCAAGTTTGTGGTTGCAAAAGACGGCAGAGTTGTTACAAGGTTGGCGTCGGAAATACGTCCCGAACTGATGGAACCGCTAATCAAAGCTATGATTCTGGAACCTGATATCCTGTAAATAAAAAGAATATCGTGAAAGAAATGACTAAACGAAATTAATACAGATATATTCAATCTAAACAGTCTTTTGACGTTTCTCTTCAGGAGAAACGGACTTTTCATGTTTCCTCTTGGGGGGGTCCATCTCTTTTACTATACAAGCCACTAGTGTTTGGCATCGTCTACTGATTTCAGCAGTGTTTCTACTCTTTAAGAAGAAATCGAACTTGAACAAAATCAGATCTTTGATGCTTGTTCTAATTCTTTCGTAAACATCGGGGTTATCAAGACCATATCTGTACAATGATACGAGCAAGAAACGGTCTTCATCCTCCGACCAAACTTTTTTGTTGCTGGAAGCTGGTGGAAATCTCAATGTCAATTGTTGCAAAGGATATTTGTATTGAGCCACCTTACGACGGATGCATTCTTTCTGAATCTTGAGTCTACGGATTCTGTCTTCGCCTGCTTCTATGTTAGCAATAAATTTCTCGTAACCGTCAATTTCCCTATAATTAGTCCAGAATTTCTTCGCATATGTACGAACTTCGTCAACTGTTTTGGTATCAAATTCTGAGGCAATTAATTCAACTGAATTTCTTCCGTATTTTGCACTCATGGAAATAAACTTTTGAAATTCATTTCTATTCCAGTTTCCGAATCCCATAGTCAATAATTTCTCTTTCTCCTGCTTTTCTTCTTCAGTCAAAGGGCGAGAATTTTCGATTTCTAATTGCTCAATTGCTTGATCTCTTTTACGCTGTTCCAAGGTCAAATCATCGCCACTCTTCAATTCCACTTTATGATTAGTCAATTTTAGATAATGTTTCTTCTCTAGTTCATTCAATTCCAATAATTTGATTGGGAAAAACTGATGGTCGTAGATATTCAATCTTGGTTGTTTTGGCCCAGTTTTGATTACCCTGCCTGTATTCAATACGTCACGGTAGTAGACATCGACAGAGTAGTTTTCTTTACGTTCTCTTTTACCTGGGTTGATCCATCCGTGTCCAATATTGGTGATGCCCCCAACTTCCTTCTTCTTGAAATTCTCTCCATTCCACTCATACACACTCTCGTCGTTGGTGAAATTCTGTAAAGCATTCAAATCCAACTTTTCGTATCTTTTATTCAACTTCTCTGTTTTTGTTTCTGACTCCAACAAAATTTTATCGATGTCTATATCATCACTAGAATCTTCAGCTTCGGGATTCTCGGCTTTCTTTTCGTTTGATTTGAAAATATCAGCTGCACCGTGTTGAATCATATCCAATAATTCGTCCTTCAGTGCTGCTTTATTGCTTTGATTTCCAACATTGCTATTATTTCTTCCTTGTTGAATAACTAATTGGTCCAATCTTAATTTTTGAGCTGCCCTCTCGAGAACTTTTTCTTCGATTGCATTTTCAGTGATCAACCTGAAAACTTTAACCTGTTTAGTTTGGCCAATTCTATGAGCTCTATCCATGGCTTGAAGATCAGCTTGTGGATTCCAATCACTATCAAACAAAATAACGATGTCCGCAGTCGTCAAGTTAATACCCAACCCACCTGCACGAGTTGTCAACAAAAACACGAATTTCGAAGAATCTGGAGCATTATATTCATCAATTGCATTAACCCGGTCACTGTGGTCAGTTTGGCCGTCAATTCTACAATACTGAAATTGTCTGAAATGGCAATAATCCTCCAATATATCTAACATTCTACTCATTTGTGAAAAAATAAGTACTCTACTCCCCTCAGCTTTAAATTTCTTCAATAATTTATCCAAAATGAGCATTTTTTGTGAATTGAAAACAAGATGTTCATCAGTAGTGTAGGGAGGTCCGGGTTCTGCTCCTTCGAAAAGATAAGGATGGTTACAACATTTTCTTAATTGCATGACAATATTAAGCAATCTGGTTTTCGATTCCTTCTTGCTTGATCCATTCACTGCATCAATATCCTTTTCGAGCAATTTTTGATACCATTTCTTTTGCATTGGTGACATTTTGACATAGACGTTCATCTCTTTCTTTGGTAAAAGAGACTTCTCGACATCAGACTTTATCCTTCTCAACAAAAAAGGTTTTAAAACTTTGTGAAGTTGTTGAACTATGCTGTCTTCTTCATCGTCTTTTTTCTCTTTGTTGGTTGAATCGGAATTAAACCAAGAGTCAAAAGATTCACTGTCACCGAAAACATCGGGTAAAATAAAATTCAATAAAGCCCATAACTCATGAAGATTATTCTGAAGCGGAGTACCGGTTATCAACAATCTATTGTTTGAGTGAAACATCCTGATAATTTGAGATAATAAACTCTGTTCGTTCTTGATTCTATGGGCTTCATCGATGATAATATATTGCCAGTTGAATTTCTTGAAACTTGATTTTTCCCTAATGACAATCTCATATGAAGATATCACGACATCAAAATCACAATTCAATAACCTCTTATTTATTATGGCTTGACGCTGAAATTTGTCACCCTGCAAAATTAAACATCTAACCTCAGGGGTCCATTTTTTAAACTCCCGGGCCCAATTGTCTAAAGTCGATTTTGGAACAATTATCAAATGAGGTCCATTTATGTTCTTGTAATATCTTAAAAACCCCAAAAACGAAATGGTTTGCAAGGTTTTACCGAGACCCATTTCATCGGCCAATATACCATTCAAGTTGTTTTCAAATAATGAAATCAACCAGTTCAATCCTTGAATTTGATAGGGCCTCAATTTACCTTGAACATAAGCTGGACTTTGAGTGAACTCAACTATCTCTTGGCTATTTTCCTGCATCAATTCCTCGTCTTCCTCCTTTTCGGTTTTACGGGAATGGTTGCCAGGTTGATTGATTGATTCTAAGACTTTTCTAACATTAGGATCCTTGGCTGCCTTAGCATTGATAAAGTGTTTGAATAGGTCGGTAAGGCCTAACAAGTACTTGAATCTCTTGGACGTGTCTTCAACGTTGAAATGTTTGCCCTTCGAAAAATACTTTCTCTGATTTGCTTTGATGTCAGTTGTGGTCGTGTTATCTTCGGGGATTTCGACCTCGATTATTTTCTGTTGAATCTGATTTGTTAGTACTGATCGCCAAACAGTTCACTCACCACTGGGATAAATTACGTACTGCTTCGTTATCCGACTCTGAATCACTCATGGTTAATTTTCAGACGTGATTGAGTGCGGTGAAAATTATCGACGCCAACTACGGAGCTTATGAACAATTGTGGATGCGTGGCATTTTCCAGTCTCCTGTGCTTGAGTGGGATGAGAATTGTGTATGAAAACTACTTGAATGTTAAGTAGTCTTTGCTTTCTAACCATTTTTTATTTCCTATTTTCTCTGCATTTATGTCTCGGGTATTTGTGTAGTCTGCAAAATTTACAGTTCTTCAATAGTTGAAAAAAATCAGAAATAAAACGATATTAATCTGTAAAAAAACAATGACCTGAATCCAACTCCTTCAGTACTATAGGCCCCAAATTAATGATATATAGTGCTGAATCAAGCGGGACCAGAGAAATGAAGCTCATCCTAGAAGATACCTTGTATTTCACGTGTCTAAGAGCATGACTTTCGCGTGATAAGGCACGTGAACCTCCTCGGCCAATTCACGTTGTCGAGGATTATTCCATTCCCTCATTGAGTATGTCAAAACCTTAATTGGGGATAATATTGATATATTTTCCTAATTTGGATTTATAAAATACACGAGACATTTAAATTAATTTCTCTAATAGTGGCAATGGTCAATTGTGGTAGCTGTCTTTTGACTGCAAGTTGTCTTCTTTGATACCAGTAGGTAAGTAATTTAATGGGCAAGCGCTGCTAGTGTCATTACTCCGGATTTAAAGCTGTATGCGGAAGTTTTACGTTTCTCGCCTCCTTTTACTTGACCAATCACAGCGTCCTCACCACAGATCTCGATTACTGGTAATAGAGAACGACTACCCTCTCTAAAATTCTGAGGTTGCTTGCAGTTGTCCGCTCCCTCGGCGAACATTTAATGGGTATACGTAATAGCATAAGTGGTTAGTATCAATGACGAGAGTACAATAGGCAATGGTAGTGTCTGAACACGAATCTAGACTTTTCAGTGCCTTGGCTCTCAAAAAACAGAGCCTTGGCCGATCGATGTCGCTCGGTAGTAGCGCAGAAATGCGACACTCGAGTAAACAAAAAGTTTTCAGATTTTGATAAAATCGTCAACATCCCCTTGAGAAAATTTTTCCTTTCACATCCAACTGGACACACACAAATTCTAAAAAAGTCATTCCTTATATCTTTATTCCTTTTAGAATATCTGTTACCTTCTTTGAAAATCCAGCTAGATCCCAAACATAATGTTATTCCAATCATTCGTTTTATCGCTTTTAGCTACTAGTTTAGCCAAACCTTTGGATGATCACATTCACCAACATCAACATGAAAAGAAAGATGTCAAAGTTGTTACCGAAGTCAATGTAGTCACTGTGACTGCTGGTTACGGTGGTGACCAAATTGGTACTTCTTCAATCACATTGTCTGCTGCAACCGACGCCGTTTCATCAGTTGATTATGTTCCACAACAAAAACCAAACCCAACCACTTTTTCCACTCAAGCCGTTGCTGGTACTTCCACCTCGTCATCATCCACTTCAACTGGTTCTCAACCTACTGATTCAAACTCTGGTGACTTCAACGGTGGTGCTAAAGGTATCACTTACTCACCATATTCCGATAACGGTGGTTGTAAATCAAGCGACCAAATCGCTTCTGATTTGAAACAATTATCAGGATTTGAAATCATCAGAATCTATGGTGTTGACTGTAACCAAGCTGAAGCTGTTTTGGCCAACATTGGCTCCAACCAAAAAGTGTTTGCTGGTATTTTTGATGTTGCCAACTTACAAAGTGGTTTAGAAACTTTGATTTCTGCCGTTAACAACAACGGTGGATGGGGTAAAATCCACACTGTGTCGATTGGTAATGAATTAGTTAACTCCGGTCAAGCTAACCCATCACAAATCAAATCATATGTTGAATCTGCCAAATCACAATTATCATCTGCCGGTTACACTGGTTCAGTTGTTTCAGTCGATACTTTCATTGCTGTCATTAACAACCCAGAATTATGTGAATACTCCGATTACTTAGCTGTCAACGCTCATGCTTTCTTCGATGGTCACTACACCGCTGATCAAGCTGGTGAATGGGTTTTACAACAAATTCAAAGAGTTTACACTGCTTGTGGTGGTTCTAAATCTGTTTTCATCACTGAAACCGGTTGGCCATCTCAAGGTTCAGCTAACGGTGCCGCTGTTCCTTCATCTGACAACCAAAAAGCCGCTATTTCTTCCATCAAAAGTACTTGTGGTGATGCTGTCACTTTATTCACTGCTTTCAACGATTTATGGAAAGCTCCAGGTTCTCTTAACTGTGAACAATACTGGGGAATATTATAAATCCTTTAGTTAAAGCTTTACGAATTTTTACCAAACGATTGTCGACCTTTGATCGTCCGTCTTTATACCAATAAATGTTTTCCTTCTCACATCTTCGATGATCGAATGACTAGAGGTGGGCTTTAGAGTTCACTCTTCTATTAGGTGCCGTTACGTTCTGCTTTGATACTGGTGCTATATCGAGTGAACTACCTACGATAACCTTAAATTAACACTCTGTCAGTCTGTTCCCGCACGACGATTGTGAAATTGAACAGAGCACAGGAACTTAGACATGTGGCCCGTCAGACATTATAATGCCTTGAACAGAATCTGGTTATGTTACTCGCAAATTATGAGTCAAAAGTTGACGAAGACGTCTTATATAGGCCACAACCAATAGTTTCTGTTCGAAGAGGTTAAGATGCATTAATTGCCCAGATGAACTTTTGTCTCTGGTAAGTATGGATCATTATTTATCTTAAGTTGACAATTATAGATCTTCAACTGCACAGTGGTCTGATATTGAAGGTTGTCTCGTGGAGGCAAGAAAACTAGAATTGCCTAGTGTAAAGGATTGCCCGGAACCTCCTTTTTCGCTGGTGCACACACTTCCGGCCGATGACGCAGTCAAATGAGTATTTGCACTCCGCTGATGAGATGCAATCTTTGACACACCGGCTGCCTCGTTGCTCAAATCTTTACACCAATAGCACTGCACATTTCCGGGAGAGTTATCAGCAGAACAGCCAAATTTGATTTTGATCATGCACGTTCCAGTCCAAGCGTAAAGGACATAAATCAGATTATCCTTGGGCAATTGTCCGAGGCGGAACTATGGCCACTAATGATTCTAAATTCTTTAACCTCTTTGGCCTGATACCTATCGAATACTTACTTCTTCTCGTTTGTTGAACGCTCAAAACTTCTTTTTAACGGTAGTATCTCTTCAAGAGGTCATTTTTTACTCAGAGAATTTGCTAACTCGAACAGAGAATCTTAGAAGCGATCACTTTCCTCTTTATTGAATATGGAGAGGGTTTGAAAACGGGTGCTTGTTCCGCTCACTGTTTGTGGAGCTCTATTCTAGACGCATGGCATACGAAAATTCGCCAAAAAGAGCGCCTTGTTGGGATCCAAATGCAGACAAAGCCAAAAATTTTACATAAAACAATCGATGATACCAAATAGTATATTCATGCTAACTATAACTTCATTACATTTACTATTGACGTATGAAATTTCTATTATTATTGTTGAATAGTCCACCTCTGTGTAACGCAGGTGCTTTAACCTTATTTTTCAATAAACTACTCACATTTTCCGTCGGCTTCTTCTTACTACCCAGCTCGTTTTGGATATTCTCTATTCTATCATTAACATACTTTTCGAATCCCGGTGCGCCAACATTCCTATATTTCACCAACCAAGGATGGTTTAACAAAGTACTATAGTCAGGTCTCAAATCAGGGTTTTTGTTCAAACACGATTTCACAAAATGTTGAGCCTCTTTTGAATAGAATTTGCTATCTAATTTGGGCGGTTCACCGTCGACCATGGCAGTAAGTTGGGAAAATATGTTGTCATAAGTTTCCGCTGGGTAAGGATAATTGCCTTTGGCAATTTCTAAGATAGTTAAACCTAATGACCAAATGTCTGATTGTACCGAATATGTGCTGTCATCAGGATTCAATGATTTGATTCGTTCGGGTGCCATATAACTTTGGCAACCAATGTTGGTTTTAGCCAATGATGCAACTAAATTACCACTTACACCAAAGTCACACAATTTGACCTTTCCCGTTCTGCTGACCAAAATGTTAGTTGGTTTGACATCTCTATGTATGATGTTATGGGAGTCTTTTAATTCTCTCAAACCTCTAATTATTGATTCGGTGATATAAGCAAGGTGGCTTTCATCTTTAATTCCAACATCTTTCTCGTAGACCCGATCGAGGGACCTTCCTTCCATGAATTCGATACACATATAAACCGCTCCTTCAACGAAAAAAGCACCATAAAAATCCACAATATAAGGTGAGTGACATTTGTGTAAGATTTCCAATTCCATCAAGATTTGAGTGAATTTGGATTCTTCCAATTCCAACCGGACTTCTTTCATAGCCATCAAAACCCCAGTGGGTTTGTGCAAGACTTTGGTGACCCTTCCATAGTTTCCACGTCCCAACTCTTCGATAAATTGTAGTTGATCGAGAGATATATGAAAAGATGCACCACTTGAAAAATCGATACCTTTGGAATGAAGGGATGCTTTACCAGTGAAGTTTAAAGACCCCGATTTGATATCTAAATATTTGGAATAATTGGCAAATAATCCTCCTGGTTTATTATTGTCTTGATTGGGATGAGCACTGGGGCTATTAGTATTGCTTCCGCTAACGTTGTGACTGTCATTATTATTGGAGTTGTTATCATTCTGTTCATTGGCGTCATTAGTTCTCAAGGTGTTTATCAGTTTTTCGTCATCATTCAAATTGAGCTTGAAATTGGGTTTCTTTCGATGCTCACTTAACCTTCTATTCAATTCACCTGTTGAATTGAGTAGACCGGGCTGATCACCCAAATTGAGTTTTGCTGGCGGGGTTGTGATATCGGGAGGGGATTTTAAGTCATTAATATTAAGTTTCAAATTACGTCTTTGTGACAAGGAAGGTTTTTTACTCAAATCGTTGGAGCCCAAATTACTTCCTGTTAATCCGTTTAGTACAGGGCTCGTATTAGAAGGACTTAATAAGTCAGTGACGTCTACCTTTGAAGTTGAAATTTGTTTGGATGAAGTTTTATTGAGGTTCAAATTTGAATAATTGTCATTATTGGTGACTGTTGTACCTATTAATACTTCATTTGCGTCGTTCGAAGATAAGGACCGTATTTGCTGGTTAGGTAATGGGGGTAAGGGCTTAGCAAAATCATCATCATCATTTGGTTTGAGTATCTTAGTTCTCTTTTGTTGGAAGGCCAAAATTCTCGCTTGAATATCGCTATTTAATTGTTGGTGGCCATGGTTGGAATTCGACACCGATGGACTCAAGTTATCGAAATTTAATTTGGGGCTCTGGTCACTTGAATGTATGGGGGTTGATGTGGTTGAATCTGATGAGGTTAGTGAATTGGTGGATGAATTTATCGATAAGTTTTGTATCGATTTTTTCAATTCTTTGTCTGCCATAATGGATATCTATAATTATTATAATATGGAATGAATATGGCAAATGAGCGAATTGGAAGAATATTGAAATATCAATTAAGTAAAAAGAAAATTTGAACTAAAATTATCGTCACCACTGGGTCGATAGATTTTATTAATGCAATGCTCGAAATAAGGGGCCAGCTCCTTTTCTGTGTATCCTGATGATTGGCTCGATTGCAGATGAAACAAATCTATAGGTGAAAGTCAACAGTTTGTAACCTGAAAGAATTCTAGTGCCCTACAAATTCTGAAACGGTTCTTTGAAAGGGCGGCCTCTATTTAACAATGAACAATAGGCCTATTGATTCGTAATGGATTTTCTGCTATCAGTGGCAGACAGTATTATGCTAGAAATGTTTTCCGGTACTAAGTGAAGCTAGTACAGTGCCTGTACGATAAACGTCTTTTAGTATTAGATCAAATACCACCAATGGAAAAATAGTCAAATTCCTTTGAAACCAGAATTGAGATTTTCAACATCCTCAACCTTTTTTTTTTGAGGTGAGATGTCGCAGCGATTGGGTTTGTCGGGGTGGAAGTAACTAGCGACATCTCGAGTAGAACGCAACCTGGTTGGTGGAACCATATCTGGAGAATTCAGCGGGGTCATGGGTGCATTGATCACCTCATAACAAATGCTATGTGCACTTTACTTCGAACTTGAGAGAATCATATAGTCGTAGGGGTAGATGTGGGTTGACTGTTTATCACCGGGCAATGCATATGAATCTATTGTTTAAATGAACTGGTGAAATTCCCCAATAAATCCATGTTTGACAACGGCAAATAAGCAACTTTGGTTAGGTATCATATAGTAGCACTAATCGAGGCGATAGATTTTTAGTGATGGATTGCTTAATCGAGTAGTGACAAAAGCGGATCGGAGTTTAATCGATGCACCCACTCACTACTAGTAACCCGTCGCTTATTTGAGAAATATTAATCGCTGTAGACTGACCCCTGAAGCCGAAACCTCTTCACGTGCGAGTCACGATGTTTTTACGCGACTAACGTGTCTGCGATTGTTGCGCGGACCAACTTATACAGCTGCTAACATGCTATGAATAATGAAATACGTGTACAGATAAACAATTATGACTCGTACCAGAGCATCCCACAGGAAATAGACAATTTACACCAAGAAGTGCTCCAGGTTCCCATAATCAGAATCTACGGATCGGTAGTGGTGGTAAAGCAACACAACGAAAAGTCAATCTACAATACGTTAATTCATGTTCACAACTACTATCCATACTTGTATTTGAGCTGTGATTATCACTTCATTGAGAAGCAGATGAACCATGTGCCACAAATTACTAAGTACTTGGAATCCTTCATGCACTCAATTGTCACTAAAAATGGTCATTTATCCGGTACTAAACGTAACTACATCGCTAGCGTCTCATTGTGCAAAGGGATATCGGTATACGGTTATAGGGTCGGATATCAATTAGTCTACAAGGTGAACTTCTTATCACCAAACTACAAGTCCAGATTCGCCAATGCCATCGATAAATTACCCACCAGCAGCTTTTCCAAGTCCGAATCTTTCAAGTTTCGAGTGTTTGAGAGCCATATACCGTTCACTTCCCAGTTTTTAAATGACTTCAACCTATATTCCTGTGATTGGCTCAACATCTCCCATTGTTATTTCAGGCTACCAATAATTCAAAACCTAGACCGTGATTCCTCCATCTTGAAGAGCTATTTGTCTAAATACATCGTTAACAATCTTGTGAATTACTCTCGCACGGGGTACTCCACCATTGAAATGGATATCAAGACGAATGCTATAGCCAATTTCAATTCATTGACAGAAAAGCGAATTCATCACACTTTTGATTTATTTGCAGAAGAATCGATCTATCTATCTTCGTTGACGACGGTGTTGCACGATTTGAAATTTCAATCCAATATGAACAACTTTGAATTTGAATTTTCTGACGACTTTAAAGGCTTGATCCAGGGAAATACGAGATGGTCGAATAGTTTGGAACTAGAAAGACTTTTGGAATACGCCGTAAAGTTAAATAAAACGTTTAACGGGAGTTCGGAAGAATACAAGAAAAAACTTATCGATCCAATTAACAAAGAGTATGAACACTATCCAACTATGTTCCAAACCACGGCGATTGAAAAGCAAGAAACCTCGAAAGTCATTTTTGACTTAGTCATCCCTAATCAGATTTGGTCACAGGAATCACACTCCCAGCGCAAGCAACAACCGACCCAGTTTGAGTCACCATTAGCGGGGTTTCCAGACAATGAACTCGAATATGATGCGGTTGATTTAGAGTTGGAAATTGATTATCCGTCTGATCAGGATGAAGATGGAGACGATATCGATCAAATCAATAGTCCTCATTCAGAATCAGAGGACCTCCTAAACCTCGGCAGCGATGAGGATTATATGGCTGAGGATGATGCTGAAGATTATGTAGTCGGTGAAGAAACCACTGGTGATGATGATAAACCCGTAGCAAGCTTTACTGAGGCTGATATGGATGTGGACACTAACGAAATGAAGGTCAATGGTCGGCCTAACATTCGCGGTCAGGGTAGAAATACTCATGTCGCCACATTGGCTGACAACAAGTTTTCGAAGGAGAATATCATCAAGGATTTGGATGACAACGGTATCCTCAAGATACACTACCTCGATCCATTCTATGACATACAACAAGACGTTGCGCCTCCGTTGATATTTGCTAACAAACGAATCAAGGTCCCATTTCGGCAGGATACGCCTTGGTTCACTATCGAAGGTGTAGCCTTTTCTCAAACAATCAAAGACAGATTACCACAAATAACGGAGTTCAGAGACGCTCATTACAATTATCCTCCATCAACACAGTCCATCATCGATTCTTATCACGATAACGTATCAAATGAGCTAAAGTACCAGAAATTCAAATCTCAATTGGATTCCATGTCCAGCGACTACCGTATTTCGATCAATGAAAAAATAGAAAGGTCGCCCAATGATTATGTTAAGCTTTCGAATTTTATCATGGAGTTGCATGTAAATACTAGCTCCCAAAAGCTACCGGACCCAGCTAAGGACGAAATTTCCATCATGTTCTACAAATTTGACGATAGCAATAATTGTTTTCCTGAGGAGAGGAAATCTGGCTATATTGTCAATAGTCGGCATTTTCATCACTGCTTCCCTGGAAATCATAGTGCAACCATAGCGCAAGATGAACAAGACATGATACACATTCTTACTATGCTTGTAAGACGGTTTGACCCTGACATTCTTTCCGGTTACGAGATAAACTCGTTTTCATGGGGTTATCTCATTGCTCGGTCGAGGAATTTGGATCAGGACGTAGTTCCGGAACTAAGTAAGGCTTCTTATAAGAACACCGGTAAAGTAGGCGACAGATGGGGTTATACCCACACTTCGTCAATATCGATCGTGGGAAGATATACAATGAATGTTTGGAGAGTTTTGCGAAAGGAATTAACCTTGAACAACTACAGCTTCGAAAATTGTTGCTACCATGTTCTTCATTCAACGTTCCCGAAATTTCTGAATGAACAAATCACCTTTTTTTTGAAGTCTTCCAATTTTCTGACTTTCCTTACAGGAGTCAACTACTATTTGAAGAAAATTGGTATCATTGAATATTTCATAAGTTCTCAGGAATTAATTACTCAGAACACCGAATCTTCCAGATTGATTGGTATTGACTTCAATTCGAACTTTTATCGAGGCTCCCAGTTCAAAGTCGAGTCTATATTACTTAGGTTCGCCAAATCCGAGAATTTCTTGCTCAATTCACCTAGTAAATTACAGGTTCACAAAATGAGAGCGCTCGAACAGATTCCGTTGATCATGGAACCAGATTCAAACTTTTACAAATCTCCTTTGCTTGTGCTCGACTTCCAGAGTCTTTATCCCTCGATCATGATTGCCTACAATTATTGCTATTCCACAATTCTTTGTAAGTTGCACGGTTTTAATCCTCAGAAGAATAACCTAGGTTACTTGAACCACGTCGCCCTTCATCCTTTCTTGATAGATATCCTACATAAAAAAGGCTGTTTGAACATATCTCCCAATGGATACGTCTTTGTAAACCAAAAGTATCGCAAATCAGTGTTGTCGAAAATGTTGCTGGAGATCCTTACTATGAGAATCAATATCAAAAGATTTTTGGGAACTTTCAAAAAAGAAGACCATCCTCAGCTTTACAAGGTGTTCAATTCCCGTCAATTAGCGTTGAAATTGATCGCAAACGTCACATATGGTTATACTTCAGCAACATACAGTGGAAGGATGCCAAATAGTGACATAGCTGATGCTATCGTCTCTACTGGGAGAGAAATATTGACACAGTCCATTGATTTGATTGAACTGACACCTCATGGCGCAAAAGTGGTCTACGGTGATACAGATTCCTTGTTTGTTTATTTACCCGGAAAATCTTTAGAAGATGCATTCAAAATTGGTGAATCCTTAGCCAAAATGATATCCATGAAGTTTCCTGATCCTATAAAATTGAAATTCGAAAAAGTGTATCATCCATGCGTCTTGCTAAGCAAAAAAAGATACGTTGGGAATAGCTTCGAATTTTTGGGACAGCCTGCTAAATTTGATGCAAAAGGCATTGAAACTATCCGTAGAGACGGGATTCCAGCTCAGCAGAAGATTTTGGAAAAGGCTTTAAAGATTTTGTTTGAAACAAGCAATTTGTCAGAAGTGAAGAAGTATGTACAGGAGCAGTTCATGAAGATTTTAAACAATAAGATTATCGTGAGTGATTTCTGTTTCGCCAAGGAAGTTCGTTATGGGACGTATAAGAATGAACAATACTTGCCACCAGGGGCGATAGTCGCAAGGAAGAAAATTGAAGAAGACCATATGGCAGAGCCCCAATATCGAGAAAGAATTCCTTATGTGGTCATCAGAGACCCCACAAAGCATAGATTGAGGGATAGGTGTATTTCACCTGAGCAATTCATTAGTAATTTCGACACATACAAACTTGACTATGAGTATTATATCAAGAAAGTTTTGATTCCACCGTTGGAGAGAATATTCAACCTAATGGGCTGTAACATTCAACAGTGGTACAGCGAGATACCGAAGTCGTCGGATCACGAGCAGAGCACTATATTCAAAATATCGAATTGTGTGAATTGCGGAGAGCCCAGTTTATCTCCTCTTTGCGAGAATTGCAATAAGGAGCAATATCAAGTCATATTGCAAAATCAGATGAAACTTAAGTCAACGCAGGACAAAATGAAGGATACGATCAACATGTGCAATCATTGCACCGAAAGAAATCTCCAAATCACCAACAAATCGGTGGCTAATCAATGCATAAATCAAGATTGTACCAATTACTATCATAAGATCAAACTCACCAGCGAGGTCAAATCAGTGGAGACAAAGCTCAATAAAGTTCTAGATGTATTATAAGACATTCTTCTAACCTGTGTTTCATCTCTAAAAATATCGCGAAAACGTATCGTATCAATATGGCCTTTGACAAACTGATAACGTTACCCGAAAAATACCATTTTAGACCATTGGAGATATCTGACTACTACAATAACTATGTAGAGACTCTAGAAGTATTGACTGAAGTGGGGAACATTTCAGAGTCGAAATTTAATGAGCTATTCCGTTATTGGTCGTCTTTCCCTGACATATTCCACCCTCATGTCATCACTAATGAAGCGGATAAAGTCGTTGCGGTCGGAATGGTGTTATTCGAGAAGAAGATGATCCACGAAGGTGCCACCTATGCTCATATCGAAGATATAGCCGTTGCTAAGTCAGAGCAAGGGAAACGATTGGGATACTCCATGATAGTAGGTTTGACCAACGTTGCCAAGGAAGGTGGTTGCTACAAGATAATCTTGGACTGCTCCCCTCAAAACGTCGGCTTTTATGAAAAATGTGGTTTCACAGATGGGGGTAACAACATGTATGTTAAGTTTAACGCATAATCCACGGTTATATATTTATAATAAAATTCTAAACAACTTCGAGAGACTAATTCGTTAGTAAAATGCCTTTGACATACAATTGGGGGTAAGAATAACGTACTTCTATAGAAACCACCGACTGTCCTTTGATCATCTAAATGTTAGTATGTTGAAGTCATTGCTTGATGGAGCATACGAAATGCGTTAATTGAGACATACCACTGTTCCCAAACTGAGTTTATCGCCTTCTTGCGTCACCTCTATGGCCGACTCCAATGTGACGTTCATGGAATCCTACATTTGTTAGTATCACAGCAGAATCCTTCTGATGAGTTAATACAACATACATCGCTACCTACCAAAGTTCCAATGACTTTTCTTATACCATTCAATTCGATGGATACTTTCTTACCGTAATACTAAATTGTTAGTAACTGTCAAAGCATCCAACTGTTCTTTAAAACATACCTTGGTAAACTCAGTACCTCTATCAGTTGGTAACATCTTGAGATTATTTGTGGATCGCGATTTATCACCTTTTAGTTTAGATGCAAAACGGACTGGATGGGGAAACGTTGCAGGAGGAGTATCTGATTGCGCAAATTGAAGGGCAGGATGATATGGTAGTGGATTTCGAAGACTTGCTCCGAGATATCGAGTCCACGCCCCTTCCAGCGGAGTCTAAGGATGAGAGATCGCAGATACTATCAGATCTAAATAAACAAAAACAGACACTTTTCAACCAAAGGGCGGAATTTTTGAACAGCATTGATCAGGCACGGCTCAGGATTAAAAAGTTGAGGGAAAACAGAGAAAGGATTGTAGCCGCACGAAGCCTCGATCATCTTATTGAGGAGAATAACGAACAATTCATAGTGGCTCCTACTCCGGGACTTAACTCCACGGAAGTAAAAGAAAATGAAGCCCTTGCAAAGCTAAATATTGAACCTTCGAAAGATTGGATAGACAGATTGTCACACATAAAGAAGTTCTGCAACCTTGACGTGATAGAGGCTTCGATGCTAACTGGTATTGTGTCGACATACGATTTCAAAATCCAAAGCAGCTATTTCCAGTTACATATTATCATGACTGCAAACAGCAAAACAGAATCTGTGATCGATATTCGAATCAAGGGATCAAGCAAATCCAGCATCATCCATAGGCTATCACCAAGCTTGCACAAATTAATCACAAAGGATTACATACCCAGTGGTAACATATCTGCGTTATTTTCGAGCTTAGCTTTCTTGGTTGACTTGCTCGATTCCAGAATCCTGGCCTTCATAGACCTTATGAGCCTTGGTGAAAACTATGTCAAGAAATCAACGGTCATCTTATCGGCACTCAAAGCATCGAGTACCACCAGGAAAAGGTTTATCTTACGAACATTAGATACATTACAACTTGTGGTACCTCAAGCCGATGGTGAATGCCAAATTTCGTTGTTCTGGGAGATTACTGTCACCAATCCGCATCTTAATACCTTGGGATCCCTGATTTCGGTAACCCTCGATAAAGACGACCGAATAAAAGATATAACCTCGATTTTCCATACGTTGATAGATGAATACGGGGTCGTAGAGGGATTTAGAGTACTCATGGAAAGAAGTTTTGATGTAGTGCTATAATATGATACCTATTTTACAACTAATCTATTACCACCCTTTCATTTTGTAAGTCAAATGAAATTTTTGGACGTTTAAAGTTTTGATTATACTTCTGATAAATCCAGTTTTTAGAGATATTGAGTAAATTTATCACATACTCGGTTTTTTCATTGATTGTTTCGAAATCATAGCTAGGTTCGTAATCCGGCTTGAACTGATAATTCGAGGGGATTCTGTCCAACTTGAGCAATTCCTCTCCTTTATAATCATTCAAATAATTCTCTATGCCGTGAAATAGTTCGTACCTTATGTCCTCCCACTCCATCGATAATAATCCTTCAGACTTTTTGTACTGGAAAAACTTCAGTATCCACTCTTTTAAAAATACCTTTTCTTGGTGATTAACCTTGTGAGTTTCTACCAATTCCCTGGTACGGTTGTTGAGTGAGTTTTTTAGCTCCTTCGAAATTGAATAATCAGGTGCATTTGTGGGTATTGGTTTGTTCAAGGATTTGATTTTTCTGAAATCTGATAAGGGAAACCTAACATGGTTGAAAGTTATCATTTCTTCTTCCTCGTCTTCAGACTCCACTGGTGGCGGTGGTGGTAGTTTTATCTTTTTTCTCTTCTTATCATTTTTGTCTTCAAGTATTTTACTTTTGTCATCTTCAACACCAGTATGCTTGATATCGGAGTTGCTGAAACCATCTTCATCGACTTCTTCTTTGCGTGGTTTATTACCTCTTTTGGGGTTACTATTATGTTCCTCGTCGGCCAAGTATTTTAATCTTGTTCTGAACATTCGCTCGCTATATTCGATTTCGTAATCGGTATCCTTATCGAAGTTATTCAATTCATTGTCAGGAACCAATTCGATATCAGGTATCTTGGTCCCGCCAAATGGATTATTAGCCAACTCCTCATCCTTGAAGCTTGTTTCAAGATAAGTGTACATCAACCATAAGAACCTTTTTGCTCTGTTAACAGGATGAATGTTGGTTTCCAAGAAGAATTCCATGAAGCTATTTGAAGCGTGGTGGCAATTGAAATTATGCACATGATGAAACTTGATGCCGTTAGAATTGTTACTTAACAAAAACAACAACAACACCAAATTGGTGTTGGGCTTAACCTGCGGAGGGTGTCTCAATAAATCCTCTATAGTTTTGAAATCCTCCTTGGTATCGCTAACTGCCTTTAGTATCGACTTTAATCTTGGGGTGTCCTGTAAAGGTTTCGTGGTTCCGGAGGATGCGTCTGCTTGTAAAGATGGAATTGAATGATAAGTTCTTAAGGTAGATCTCATTTCAGGAACGAAGTTGATGGTAGTATTCATTCTGCCAGTATTGACCAATAAGCATACCTTGGCAACGGATTTGCCCATGTCGAAATCTTTCAATAGCCTTTCTTTCAATATTTTCGAACATTTGGATGATTCTGCCAATGTACGAACGTAGAGTTCAGCAAAGGTATATTTTGGACCGCCATAAAATCCCGACACAGTGCAATAAGGGAACAGGTTGGTGAAAACACGCTGATCGTTCTCGAACAAAGCTTCCAAGAAATCATATTGAATATCTTTCCTCCAAAATGGTTCACCATCGGACTTTTTTAGGTATCTTACACCCTTGGGGATGGAGGCGCTCACTGGTCTTTTTGGTTTTGGCCTTTTCGGGTCTAAAATTCCAAGACCTTGGTCATTATCGTTGTCGTTGAATTCATCAGGGTCATTATCATTATCACTATCGTTATCGTCATCCATGTTCGTCTGATTATCGACGTCAAAGTCGTCGCTCATCAGATGAGCAATGGTATTTGATGCATGCAGTTGATTTATTGAATTTTCGAATAGGTTTGGAGCCGATGTCTGGAATTTTGTTTGCTGTAATTGATTAATATTGGCATCAGCACCGTTGGTAGTGTTGACAGCATTACCACCAGCACCATGATGTTGATTCCTGTTATTTATCGCCTCCCCATTAGAATCGGAGTTTGCGCTTGATGCAAAACTATCATGAATTGGATCGTAATTCATGATATCGAAAAGCGTCCCAGCGAATTTCCCGTTATTGAAAAATTTCAATCAACCTGTAGTTGGATTTCGTGTATCACCAGTTTCGCACTGATTAACTGATTCTCAAGCTTTAAGCCGTAACCAGACAATGTCATTACCTCCCAATTGGCGACAACTCCAGTTGTTCGATATTGTGCCGATCAGAGATCCCGGTTACAATTCCAAGGATGCATTGTATTCAAACAACACATTGAGTTGTGTTTGTGCCACCGAACAATATATGGCGATAGCGGTAGATAACTGCTACCTAAAGATAATAGCACCGAGTTTCGAGAGCCTATTGTCGTTTATGGCTTATGATTCCGACTACAGAATATCTTTTCTTAAGGCTATAGATCAATCCAACTTAGTGGTAACCATTGCTGAAAAGCAGGGGCTTCCCTCCATATTCAAATTGTGGGATTTGGAGAAGATGTTAGCGGTTCAGGTTGCTGATAACCAAGATGCCGAAGACATTTTGAAAAGAAAGTACCAGACTCAAGTTATGATTCAAAATGGCGACAACTCCTTCCCAATAAGTTGTTTTGTGTTCAATAAGGACCTTACGTGTGTTTCGGTAGGATATACTAATGGCAAGGTTTTGTTGATCAGAGGCGACTTGATGAGAGATCGTGGTTCAAAACAAAGAATTATATACGAGACCCCAGATCCGATAACAGGGTTAGAATTTAACGAATACCACGAGTTGATATATGTCACAACAACCTCCAGGATTGTCACTGTCACCACCACCGGCAGAAATCAAGGAAAACCATTAAAGATCTTGTCCAAACTGTTGGGGGTTCCTTTACAGTGCTCTACCAAAGACAAAGGTACACAGGAGCTCATTGTTGCCACTGACTCTTCGTTGAGGTATTACAATCACATTGGCAAGAGTCATGTAATCAATTTCGAACTCAAAAAGAAAATCATACATCGTTATTGTAAGGATTATCTTGTAATAATATCTCCAGAAGAGCTTTCTGGTAACAACAGAAAGATGAATACCAAGGTCGTCATTCTTGATCTTCATAACAAGCTTATATCGTTCACTGTAACATTACCCAATACTTCCATAAACCACATATTCGAAATGTGGGGCGATTTTTACTTATTGAGCACCGACGGAATGTTGTATAGATTTCACGAGAAACCCATCAACCAGCAGGTCGAAATCATACTACAGAGAGAATTATTCCAGTTGTCGTTTCATATTGCCAAACAAGCTAAGTTATCTCCAGATACATTATTGAGAATCAGTAAACTACATGGTGAGTTTTTGTACCTGAAGCAGGAATTCCATACATCTATCAAATTGTTTACTGAATGTTTGGATTACTACAAAGATCCTAAGTTGGTTGTCAAACAGGACGAAGAAACCCTAAATGACTTCATTATCAATATAATAACAAAGTTTAAAGATGCATCTAATATTGAAAATTTAGTGGAATTTCTCAGTCAGCTATACAAATTGGATATTGCAGATAATGATCATGTCACATTGTTATTATGCTGTTATTGCAAATTAAAATATGTCGATAAGATTAGGTCTTTCATCGATGAGTTAAACTTGACTGAAGATGAAACTAACGAGCTTTCGTCGTTGGATTTCCCATTGATCATTAATTTGTTCAAGGAATGTGGATATTTCAATGAAGTGATCAAGTTGTTGTATAAGTTGAATCGCCCGAGCTTGATCGTTGACATACAGCTTAAAGATTTGAACAATCCTAGAAAGTGTTTGAAATTTATCAAAACGTTAGCGATAGATGACCTATTATTAATTTTGATCGAGCACTCAAAGACATTATTGGATAATTTACCTATCGAAACCACTGAGTTATTGATAAAAGTTTTCACTGGGAAGTATTCTCCTTCTGAATCAAACGTGCTCAATTCTAACACCGAGAAAATAGATGGAAAGGAACAAGAGCTAGCGCAAGATAGCACCTTTCCTATAAACAGCTATCAGAACTTCTTGACTTACCTATCCAACAATAACGACAAGCCGGAAGAAGAGCCAGCTAATAACGATCCAACTTATTTACCACCCAGACCAAGCCTCATATTTGCTAGCTTCATCAACAACACCGACGAATTTGTTATTTTCCTCGAAGCGTGCGTTGAAGCTTTTGATAAATATCAGGGGAACACAAATGACAAGAGAGAGTTATTGATCACTTTATTTGAAATGTATTTATCGCTATCCAAGAAAACTGGTCAAAAGACAGGAAACAAAGTTAACAACGAGTGGCTGAATAAAGCACAAAACTTGTTAGATCAATATTTTGAATTTTTGGACAATTCTAAAGTTTTATTGATAAGTCACATCTACGAATTTAAACCTGGTGAAATAGTCTCAAGCAAGCAACAGGGGTTCCAGGAAAGCTTTTTTAGATCAGCTCAGATTAGGGGCGATGTAGATGAATGTTTCAAGTTGGTACATGAACATGGCGACACTAAGCCAGAATTATACAAGATGTTATTGAAGTTCGTTGTGTCCAAACAACAGTATTTCGAGAAGGTCACCCATAAGGAATTCTTACTGATATTGGACAAGATCAAAAGCAACAAATTAGCAACGCCTTTAGAGATTATACAAATATTGAGTACTAGTGGATTTACCACAATCGGATTGATCAGAGACTATCTTATCGAAATAATAGATAGTAACAACCAAGAGATAAACAACAATCAAAGGTTGGTAGAATCGTATGAAAAGGAATCCATCAAGAATAATCATGATATCACAGAGTTGAAGTCAAGACCGTTCATTATACAAAATAACAAATGTAGTGCCTGTAACCTTAATTTGGACTTTCCGGTGATTCATTTCAAATGCAAGCACTCATTCCACCAAAGATGTCTCAACAATAACTTCTTGAGTTCGAACGAATATCTCAACTCCAAGCCCATTTGTTCAATA
Organism: Yamadazyma diospyri; assembly: GCA_030579195.1. Lineage (NCBI taxonomy): Eukaryota > Fungi > Ascomycota > Pichiomycetes > Serinales > Debaryomycetaceae > Yamadazyma > Yamadazyma diospyri. The sequence goes on along the minus strand of JAKUAE010000034.1, from coordinate 47,842 downwards.
TGTATAAATGATATCGATCTGATACAAACTTTAAGAGATAACCAATTGAAATCAAAAGATGAAATTGACTTGTTCAAAATGACGTTAAACGAGACCCCCGACAAATTCAAGGTCATTACCAACTACATCGGGAAGGGAGTAATGGAGAATGAGTTTGTTCACTTAACTGACGCTCTATAGCGATTTAAAAGGCTGCGGCTGCGGCTGCGAAATTTGGTCTGGCCGCAAATCTGAAACACCACCTGAAACAAAGCAAAAATATATAACTGCCCCAAATTTGCCAAGTGTTGAAATCCTTACACTATATAGGATATCATGTCGTACAATAAAAGAAGCATAGAAGTAGTTACTCTCTGTTCAGAAAACAGCCAGTCCCCTAGTTCCAGCAAAATATTCGCTGCAGTTTCACCATTTACTATAAAAGGTATACCCAACGATCAGGCGCAGTTAGAAAAATACGCTATTAACCACATTAGCAGAGAATTGAAATATTACAAGAATATTAGGTTGGCTATCTCGGTTTATAAAGCAATATTGGAAGGGAATAGAGATTATGAGAATACATTGAGCACTAGTGAGAAGAACCTAATTTTTGATGATATCGAGAGTTTGGGAGCCCTTTCAAAAGAATACTTGATTGAATTGATAAAAGATTTGGTCGCCAAATCATTCATCCCAAATTACTTCAATCCAGGCTTGAATGAAGATGACAAGCTCTTGCAACTCAATATTCCTCACTTGGTGTATAGCTGCAATTTAGAAAAATTCAATGTTGGCACCATAATCAAAAGAAAACTCCTAGACAATGAGAGATATAGGAGATGTATTGAGAATTTATGCATCAAATACGATTTCATATCCAGCGAAATCGAAAGAAGAAGCAAAATAAACCCTTTGGTCAGCAACTGGTTGAAGGAAGGTAAAATTGAGACTAATCTGTTTAGTTTGTTGGCTTTACTCAGAAAACCATTCGAGAGACTTGAGGAGTATCCTGGTCAATTAAAGAAGATCATGGATATCGTTGATGATCAATATGACTTGAATTTATCGCTAGTTAAAGTCAACAGATTGATACAAGCCTCGTATGAGCTTGAAACAATCAAAAGTTGGGATCAATTGAGAGACTCCAACGTAAAGTATCATCATGCGACATATGACAACCTCTTGGAATACCGGGTGGAAGGGGAATTCAAATTGGAAGAGTCCAGATCCGGCAAATATCCCTTAAGAACGTTGAAAGATCAGGGGCCCGATGAGCACCTGTCTTCAAGTCAACATTCGAAAGCCAACAGCGACTGCAGCAGAATCATAACTCAGTTCAACCACAAGTACAAGGAATTGCTAGCATTAAAAAAATCTTTCCACTCATTTAATAAAGAGGTGCTGAAGTCTGTTAGCCATCAAATCAGATATTTTCAAATCTGGCAGAAAGTTCTAGCTGGAGATCTCTTTGTGGATTCCATGATGGAGAAGTACAAAGAAAAATTGGATTCCTTGTCGGTAATAGTGGAAAACTGTCAACTTTTTGTGAGTCGTGAGGTGATAAATCCGTTGTCAACCGCTCTGCAGTATTTGGAGACTTGGAAATCATTGGTGCATAAATATCATAGATATAAAAGTTTGAATGTCGAACACAGTGTGGCATTGGAAAGAGTTCTCACAGCTCAGTTGCCCAAATTAATATTGTTGCTTTATCAATTGGTTGAGCAGATAATGCTCAGGTTCAACTCCTTGAATTGTGACTGGTTAAAGACCTTCATCGGCGCAGGTAAGATAAATGAATTTAACGAATTGAGAAAGAAATCAGACGACAATAGTGACATCGTTAAGTTCTTCTTCCTGCAACGAGTCAAATCGAGTTAGTATGATGGTTATGAATGATGTCCGATATCTCTCGTCTTTAAAACTTATACTATTGCTACCACAGTACCACATTTAGTGTGTCCGATGTGTCTTGAAAACCTGTAAGCCCTCAGTAATTGCTGTGTATTTTGCAGCCTGTTTTTATCGCTTTTTAGCAATCACAAGACCACTTATAATCTCAGTGCTCAATCGAAAAATTTTTTATCCCTGAAAGATTATTCAACTAACTTAGAATATTAAAGAATGTCAACATCAACTGCTTCATCATCTGCCTTGGGCGATTTATTGACTTGGAAAGATCCTATTCAAACTGGAAAGGTTTTTGGCTCAATTGTCTTGGGATTAATTGTTTTCAAAGCTGTCAATTTGATTAATATCTTTTTCCATTTATCGTACGTTGCTTTATTATGTATGTATTTTATTTGTTATGGGTCCCACACGCGGAAGAGCCGGTCAATTGAGCAGAGATAGGCCACAGGGTTCTTATTCGGTACGTTCCCCAGGGAAATGTGCCTCTAATTCCTGGGGATCATTGTCGATTGTTCTCGAATGCTTATCAATCTGCTCGTCGACGAGGTTGATTTGCGACAGTTTTCTTCCAAACTAGCTGTAAGGGTTTTTTTTGTGTGGCACCAGTCTATCTGGCGATAGCTACTCTAGATAATTGATACTAACTATTTAGTTTCTGCTGGTGGTGAGTACGCTGGAAAATTAGTTACTGGCCAAGGGTTTGTCACTAAATACAAGCCAACTACCAAAACCTATGCCAAGACCATTCAAGAATCAGTGTTACCATCTATTGGTAGAGGCATTGAAACCTTGGAAGAAGAATTACAAAAGGTAATCTACAGTCATGATATCGAAACCACCTTAAAAGCTGCTGGTTTGTCGTACATATTGTACAAGATTACCTCATGGTTTTCCTTTTTCACCCTTTTTACCACTTCTGTCGTTTTGTTGTTTACTGTTCCCGTTGTTTACGTCAAAAACAAGAAGCAAATCGATGCTGCTGTTGCTCAATATTCGCAACTTGCTAAAGATAAAACCGCTGAATACACTAAATTGGCTCAAGATTCTGCTGCCCCTCATGTTAAAACATTGATTGAAAAAACTGGCCCAGTAGGCTCATTCTTACAGAGTAAATTTCCTACCAGAACTGCTGGTTCAACTGTCGGTAACGAGAAATCTTTCAGATTTGATAACATCAATGAAATTTCCACCGAAGCTCCAACTGCTTCAACTACTGGTTCCTCAAAATTCCCAGAAGTTCCAACATCGTCCATCAAAGACGATAGTACTTTCGAAGATTTAGTGGAAGAAGCTAAAACCTCTTCCGCCGAAGGTAAGGAAAAAGTTTCCTTTTAAAAGGTTATAGTCAAGGAAATAAATACTGTCTTTTGTTTTGTGATTCTTGTGTATCAACTGTGTTCGGTGGATACATTGTTGAATCAACAATTACTGTAATTATTTATTATAAATCTATATATTGGTAGTCCCTTATCCTATATGTCTGGGTTTGGTAATCTTCTGAAACATGCAATCCATTTCGAACCCTTATTTCTCTCGACCTTCTGTCCCTCTTCCGTTGAATTATACATTATCTCAACGCATTTATCTTTGGCCTCCCAATCCTTATCTAAACGTTCAAATAAGGGGTGGTCGGTCAAATGCTCTACCATCCAGTTGTGTAAATCTTCAACATCGGTGATGGTATAAATGATACCTTCGGGTCTCAAAGCATAAGCATATTCTGATAACAAGGTATTGGTAATAATTCTGGCTTTATGTTTACGTTGTTTGAAGTGAGGATCAGGAAAACAGAAGAACATCTTCGATAATTGACCTTTCTTGAAAAAGTTTGGTAGAAATTTCATTGCATTTCCTCTTATGACTGCAATATTTTGAAAATTTGCCTCCTTGACTTTATTCTGTTCTCTCAAAGCAATGATTCTATCTTCAACATATTGCGTGACTTGGACTCTAATTTCCATACCCAAACATAAAGTCTTGGGAAATTCTTTCGACAAGTTAATCAACAATCCACCATACCCACATCCGATGTCAGCAATCTCAACATCTTGAAGCATTTTATCATTGGTAGCATCGTAATACTGAGGATAAAACTTGGACCAGTCCATTGCATCAGGAGATTTGGGATAGTCTAATCTGTGATCACTAAATGGATTCAGATGAGCTCTTTGTCTATAGAATCTTTTTCTGGGTAAGTCAACTTGGTTTTTAGGGGTTTTCTCGTCAAACTTTATCCTTCTAGCATTCTTTCTTGTTTGCTCTTTGGCCTCTCTATAGGCCTTCCTTCTCGACTCGCTTTCTAGTTGTTGAGCTTTTTGCAACTCTTTGTCTTCCATGATGAGTGAAAAATTTGAGATGCGGTTTGAGATAATCTGATAGTAATCCGAATTATCTATTTAATGTGGCTATTTACAATTTTTTTTTGACAGAAATAACATGGTTATTCCTCGTCTCCCGATAATTGCTTTTCGTGTTGCTTCAATGTCAAATACAAAGAAGTGTTATTGCTCTCTAACGTCTGTACTAACCCTGCACCTCCTAAAACAGTCAATAATCCGTACAATTGGCTTTGCAATTGTTCCTTCGATGGTAAATCTTTATATTGGTCGATTTGACTGACATCATAGACGTTGGACTCCACTTTAGCCCCAACTACAAACAATTTTTCCTGCACAGATTTTAAGATTTTTAAAACATCAGAAACAGTGCTCGGATTTGAAGTCGGGACGGTGATGATTGCCGTTGGACCATTCAACAATGGAGCGAGGGGGTGATTTACGTTTCTGTTTTTCTTTGAGGTATCTTTGTTTGCAGGATCCGCCTCGTTCTCTGACCTCAAGTACACTTCATAAATCTTGTTTCTGATCAAGTTCACTTTACATCCAAGTTTGGACAAGTCGTTTCTGATCTTTTTGTTTTCGTTTTTGGTAATATTGTTGTGATGAGCGTATAATATTATTTCATTGGAGTCGTTTAAATGCTTGTAATAGTCTAACAAGAATGTCTTTCTTGATAATAGCGGTTTAGCGGTTCTTCTTTTATTACTCAATAAATCTAATTCTGAGTTGTCGATAGAAGTGGCGTAGGTCCTTGAAATAGTGTTTGACCTGAGAAGGAACAAAGATGGTTGAAAGTTGGCTTTGAGGAGCTGCAAGCCCCTCAAATTTTGGGTAATCACCGACGAAATCATAGTAGGTTAAAAATTTTCAGATTTTTCTCACTGTAGTTCTCACTGTAGTTCTCACTCGTTTCTCGTTCAACTCCCCCGTTTTGCAGTTTACTACTAGCAATACCAGAAAATTGCAGTATATTCCGTTTGTTGGGACATGTCAGACTACTAATGATGAAGCGTGCACTGGTTGACGTTATGTCATCTCGAAAAATTTTATAGAGTCAACTAAGCTAATTCCAAAAGAGATACGTGGATCTTTGAAAACGCCTAAGAAGACATATTTCCATATTCCCGCAGATTTAAAGGTGGGGCTCTGTAAACAAATTGCATAGTGGACGGCCTAAATATCTAAATCCCTCAAAAGGCTCTCGTTAGAGTAGGGAGTGGCAGTTCGCATTTCTCAATCGAGATATAAATTACCGTAGTGCTAAAATGAGTCTTGAGGGATTTAAATTCATTGGTCCAGGAATGAAACAATGTCACAAATAAATCACTCATTCTTTTGCAGGCATTTATTATGGCAATGTTTGAGGTATTTTTGTCAAGGGTAGTTTCCTGGACGAATTTTTCAGACTCCTCTTGTGGGTACAGCCTTGTTTTGGTAGGCTGCGAAAAACGACGATAGATCTTATTTGGAATTACAATGTGATAGCTCTTGATTTAAATACCAATGTGTTTCTTCTATTGTTTTCCAGTGTTACAGTAAGTAATTATTAGATTTTGGGAGAAGAATAAATTGTCGGGTATGAGCAAAAAAACTGGCAGTATTAGTGAATCCACTAAATTGGACTTTATGTCTACCGCTGACACTAGGATTGAAACCGTCAAGTTTCAAGAAAATCCTAGGCAACCCAAGTTGAAAAGAACCAATTCTATGTTTACCATAAATAGTAAGAGTGAACCAGAAAATGTGTTACCCACCGCTTTCAGAACTGTAAGTCAAAATATCGAATCTGTCTTGAGTAATAATGACGAACCGGACGATGTTATGGGAACTAACAAGTTTCAAGATTTCCACTGGCATAGTGACGAAATCCACAAAGTTGCCTATGACTTGGATGCTGATTTGGAAAAGGGTTTATCCGCCGCAGATATACTCCAGCGTGCAAAACAATACGGTTCGAATGTTCAAAGCAAACCATCAAGCAACTTGGCTTGGAGATTATTTTTCTATTTCTTTGGAGGCTTCGGTCCGTTGTTGTTCGTTGGGGGTATTTTGGTTATCATCTGTTGGAAACCTTTGGGTGACCCCCCACAAACTGCAAATTTGGCTTTGGGTGTAATTTTATTAGCTGTGTTCGTCATTCAAGCAGCTTTAAATTTCTTTCAAGATTTTTCCAGTGGTCAGGTGATGAAATCGATCAATAGTATGTTGCCCTTGAATGTCAAAGTTATTAGAAATGGCAATATGGTGAATGTTTTGAGTGAAGAGTTGTATCCTGGTGATATTGTTTTAATCGAACCTAACACTAAAGTTGCTGCCGATATGAGAATATTCGAACTGCACAACTTGGTGTTCGACAGATCTATTTTAACGGGGGAAACTGTCCCTTGTCCTGGTAAAGTCATTAGTTCGAATCCTAATTACTTGGAGAGTGAAAGTATTGCTATGCAAGGTACTTACTGTATTGGTGGTGAAGGTAAGGGTGTTGTAGTCGCAACTGGTGATAACACTATTTTTGGAGAAATTGCCAAATTGTCTTCTACACCCAAAAAGACATTAACAACCTTACAAATAGAAATCTTCAAATTCATTGGTGTTGTGGTTTCTGTTATCGTTGCAGTTATTGTATTAGTTCTTATCTTATGGGGAGCTTGGATCAAGAAAACATATCCTAACTGGATCAATACGCCGACATTAATCGTTGATTTGGTTTCTGTTGCTGTAGCGTTCATTCCCGAAGGTTTGCCAATTTCCTTGGCTGTTTGTTTAATTGTAACAGCTGGCAAGATGAGAAAAAGTAAAATCTTGGTCAAATCTTTAAATATTGTTGAAACTTTGGGTTCAGTTTCAGTATTGTGTAGTGACAAGACTGGTACATTAACTACAGGTAAAATGACAGTCACTAATTACTATGGTGACTTTGACTCGCTTTCCTTGGTTGGTAGATTGTGTACCGAATGTGACGTCAAGGATGGTGAGATCACGGGAGGTAACCAGACAGACAAATCGATCTTGAATTATTTGTACAACCTTCCTGGAGAAAAGACTTCCATGGACAGCATGGTTAAACCAATTTTCAACTTGAACGAATACACATTGGTCAAACACTTGAGTTTCTCCTCGAAATTGAAGTACATGGTCAAAGTGTTCAAGACTAGCACTGGTGAATTCCTTTTAACCATCAAAGGAGCTCCCGATGTTCTTTTACCAAAAGTCAAGTATGTCAAAGTGAACGGCGAAGTTACTGCATTGAATGAGGATATTGAGGAGCAGTTGATTTCAAACCAATTGAAGTGGAGTAACAATGGTGAAAGAGTGATTTTGTTGGGTTCTAAACTTTTGAAAGATTTTGATCCTGAGGATGAAAACATTGACGTTGAAGATATCACAATCGACGGATTATTAAGTTTGAGCGATCCTTTAAGAGACAGAATTCCCGAAGTTATTGGCCAATTGCAAATCGCTGGTATAAAGCTAGTTATGATTACCGGAGATTTCCAGATTACTGCAAAATCCATTGCCAGAAAGTGTGGTATCATCACCCATTTACAAGTTGATACCATTGACGAATTAACTTATGAGTCTGAGGGCAGATCGATCGTTGTCAATGGACCAGACATGTATCGTTTGAGTGAAGTTGATTGGGACAAATTAGTCAGCTACAATGAAATTGTCTTCAGCAGAACCACACCGGAACAAAAGTTGAAGATTGTCAAGGAATTTCAAAAACGTAAGCACATTGTCGGTATGACTGGTGACGGTGTCAATGATTCTCCTTCGATCAAACAAGCCGACGTTGGTATTTCTATGGCCGATGGTTCAGAGATTGCCAAAGAAGCTAGTGACTTGGTTTTATTGGATTCATTCACCTCTATCGTTGATGCTTTGTTATACGGTAGATTGGTATTTGAAAATGTGAAAAAGACAATATTCTATTTGTTGCCTGCTGGTTGTTTCAGTGAGTTATGGGCAGTTTTATTGAATGTTCTTGGAGGCTATCCTCAAATGTTGTCCAGTTTTTATATGATTATCATTAGTTGTGTCACAGATTGTGTTGCATCAATGATTATCTCTCTTGAGAAGCCTGAAAAGAACTTGTTGAACAAGAAGCCAAGGTGTGTTAGTGGGGAATCCTTAGTCAATGTCAAGTTAATTGCACATTCCTACATCATTTTGGGAACCTATTTCACCTTCACGTCCATGATGTTATCATTCTCACATTTCACTAGAAATGGCGTTTCATTCAGCACATTAAAATCATACGGAGAATATGACGACCCTGATAAGATCAGTGCGTTGTTGGCATCTGCCTCATCCATATACTTTGTCAATTTGGTAATTTCACAAGCTTTTCATTTGTTGGTAGTAAGATCGAGATACGTTAGTTTGATGAAGAGCTTGAATTGGAAGGTGTTGATTGTCTTGCCAATTTTTGCCTCAACCTTTATCTGGACCAACATTCCTGCCGTTCAAACTGCTATTGCTTCTTCATCAGTGCCCGTGGAGTATTACTTCATCTCCATCGGTTTCGGGCTTTTGTTAGTTGTCTACGATGAATTAAGAAAAATGATGGTCAGAAGATATCCTAACAGTTTTGTTGCAAGGGTCGCTTGGTGATTACCGCTCAAGTTCAAATTCAAACCCCACATCTGTATATATGTACAAATTAATAAACATGGGTTTTGGCTCATAGATATATCGCACTCAATTCTCGTATAGCTAGGTCGCAATGAGGGTTCACAAAAAAGAATTTCATCAACTCCACAAATCCCGCATTTCATCAAAATCGGATTCCCGGTATCTACTATATGCCATATTGTGATTGGTTAACTATATGTATACTAAACATATACACGCAAAGCGGGATTTTGCCTATTGGTTGCAAAATCTCTCAACTTTGCAAAAATTTTCGTGCGACTATTTAGAATCACTCAGCAGGAGACTAGCTTGGCAACTGAAAACCCTGGGAATGGATAGTAATGATCATGATATGACAGCAAAGAACGTTACAAAGCAAGAAAGTTTGAAGAGACATACACTTTATGTCAACGATGACGAACACAAAGCCAAGAATCCAAAGTATGCCCCATCATCTAATGGAAATGCAGTTTTTGGATATGTGGATATCAAGAAATTAGAGCATAGTGCAAGGCTTTTACAAAAGAACATCAAGGTTATCATAGATGATGCTCCCAATGTTGAAAGCTTGAACAGATTAATGACCTCCAGGGAAATTGATTCCCTAACTTTCGACAATTTGAAAACAAACAAGCTAGTTCATCTATCGAGTATTTTGAAATCCTTATATGAGTTCGGTGAATTGAGGGTTTTTGATTCTATCATGAATAACAACATCAGCGATGTAAGGTTGAGCATTAATGAAGATTTTGAAAGACATGACCTCAAACTGAGGACAAATTCTGTATCCTCCGATGCCAGAAGTGTAATTGGTGGCTTGTCGATTGATTCCAGTCACTCAACGCCCCCGCGGAGCCCTAATTCGAATATTGAAGCAGGAAGTTCGCTGGATAATAGTGATGGAGGCAATCAAGGTATGAATTCCCACGATGATTCTTTCAAGGAACCAGATAACTCAATACCAGATTTGCCCTTGATCCGCGATCCCCACCTATATGGCAGGGTTTTCATCCATAAATCGACTATCAACAATAAGAGCTACTTGTCGCAAAGTGAATTAATCAGCTCACACAATGAAAGACTAGAGTTCCTAGGCGATTCTGTGTTGAATAATATTGCCACTCTGATTTTGTACAACAGATATTCATCAGCCTCAGAAGGTGAGTTATCAAAAATGAGATCGTTGTTAGTTAATAACGTGACTTTAGCAGAATTTTCCTTGATATATGGATTTGATAAGAAATTGAAATCCAACATCAATGATGCTATATTGAGGCAAGGAAAACAAAAAATTTTTGCTGACATTTTTGAAGCTTACGTAGGGGCTTTGTCGGTTGAAAATCATGATTATGATGCCATCAGGAACTGGTTGTACAAGTTATTTTTGAACCGGTTGAACAAATTTGACAACGAAATCAAAGAAACTGAGGAGGTCAATAAGGATGCCAAATCTGAACTATACTCGCTAGTTGGTTCGGCTTCTTTTCATCCAACTTATAAGGTCATAAAAACTGGAGATGGGGCATCCAAACCATTTGAAGTCAACTGCATGATGGGACACGAAATTTTGGGTAGAGGTATCGCTCCAGGCTTAAAAGAAGCAGGGTTGCGAGCAGCAATGTTGGCTTTAAAGAACAAACCGATGTTAGAGAAATATATTCAATTGAGGGTTAACACAGATCGTTCTCAGACGGTAGTTACTCAACAAGATTCAGTTCAGGACCCAAAGAGATCGGAGGAGAATTTCGTTTCAGATTTCAAAAGCTCATCGGAGGGAGAATACGCATCGAGCTCCGGATTTCATGATCTACCATTAATAGCCTCGTTAGACGACGAATTCGATATGAACGCCAGAAATAAGTTATATGCCATTTTGTCGAAACATTACACGTCCATTCCGGAGTACGATTGTGAAGAGACTGATGACAAATTATTCACGGCTTTTTTGAAGATCAATAATCATTTATTCGCTACTGCAAAAGATGTATCAAAGAAGAGAGCTATGGCAAGGGCGGCGAAGATAGTGTTGGATAATTCGTCAGTTTTGCACCAATTAAGCAAATGACCATGTAGTAACCTTACATTATAATCACCAAGTTATACAAAGTGAATTCTTATAATCGGAAAATTTGGCCTCAAAGGCTGATCATATTCACTCAGTTATTTTTTTGATTTTCTGGTCTAGATCTATGGTAATATATCTTTTTTGCAATTGTTGAAAACGGTTTATACGAATTCTGCAAAATTTGAAAAGTAATTATGTTAAAAGCAGGCATAGTAGAGAATGATTCTGTAGCTCTATATTTTTGACAAGATTTCCCAAAGTCTTAAGCGGTTTGTCCCTAAATTCTAATGTGGTATTCACAGATCTACGCTGTTATCACTAACACTGAATTCATTTTGACACCACCACTACAAAAAAAAACAAAGATACACAAAGCTCTATTCTATCTCTGAATGGTCCATATTGCCCCTGAAAAACCCCTATAAACCCTTAACAACACCTTACAAAACAAGCAAACATATAAAAAGCTTAAAAACCTTTAATGAGGGTTTCGCTCTTTGAACATGCTTTACGCATCGTTTTTCGTATCAGCAAGAAAATCACAAATCACCAACACTTACTTAACATCTACATATCACTAATATTCTTTGAGCGCTCGTTGAATACTCACTCACAGCTCTGCGAGAAGCACATCAATAACTAACTTTGCGATCTGTACATCACTTGACCTTGGTATCGGTGGCATGTCCACTTGAGTGTGTCTGTTGCTCGATTATCCTGGATATGGTGGATTTCCTGGCTATCTCTGCTGGGTTCAGACCTCTTCCGCCTCCCGCTTCTTCTCTCTTGCAAATCATTTCTTATAACATTTAAAACCGCCGCAAAGATCTTGTATATCTCCGCAAGTTGCTTTGAAATGGCACTGATTGCATTCAACACTTGTCAATCATTTTGGGTTTGCACCCAAACAACGTAGCGGCTTTAAGATCCAACCTATTCGAAAATTCAATGGCTGAAAGTTTGTCTTTAAAAATCCGAATTCTCCGCCAAGAGTTCGGCTAAGGCGTTTTCCAGTAATTCAAACTCTCCCATCATATATTTTTCAACATTTGAATCTTCAATGAGCTGAATTAAAAAAATTGGGGTAGTCCGCGATAGTCCCTTTTTGCTAACATCCCGAAATGAGAATCAGAATCACTTTACTTTAGAGAATCACTATTTGAAATCACTTCGTGCTAGCAACAGGTTCTACCACCTCTTGACCTACGTATGTATTATACACCGTGTTTTATATTGTCACATCCCACACTCATCAAGACATTCACTAAAACTAAAACTAACACTTACAGCACAAGAAAGGCCTGCGTCCTTTGTCTTATAAGGAAGGTCCCTTGGCCCAGTTGGTTAAGGCGCGGTGCTAATAACGCCGAGATCAGCAGTTCGATCCTGCTAGGGACCATTCTACTTATTTTCTGGGCGTGTGGCGTAGTTGGTAGCGCGTTCCCTTAGCATGGGAAAGGTCTCCGGTTCGACTCCGGACTCGTCCATTGTTTTTGACAGTTGGATATGTGGCACTATAAACCATTTGCGATATATGCGCTTTATAGGACTTCAGGTTGGATGAAAGGGTGTGGGGATAACCTGTTTCTCTGATATACGCTTTGTGCCCGTGATACTTTACTTCCTGAGCTTTAGAGTTGCAAATTGAGTTGTCCATCAATTTTATTTGATTCGTAGTCGGAATGATAACCTCACGTGCCAGATGCACCTGGATACTTGAAGCAAGTTCTCAAGATGGCCTGGGCTTAGAATAGGCGCAGATTTAGGAAATTGTACCTCTCTTGACGCACAACTACTACCTTCAAAGCATCTTTGGCTAGGACGTAAAGAAATTCACCGTAGGCCTGCAAACCCATGCTGCTCTACATATGGTGAGCTACTATGCCATCAAGCATACCTCAATCAGTAAGCGCGCCTAAATCACATTCCCAAGCACTTATTTGGTAGAGCTCGCTTCACAACAAATGCGAAACTACTCAAATCTTATCAGGATCTGAGACAATTTCAAAACTCATCACAAAATGGAACAACACAGGGATACGCTAACGCCTGCCAGTATATCTAATCCACCAATAATGGGCCACAAGCACACCATGTCAACTCTGAGTGCTCCCCCGGAACATTTAAGCGAGTTCTACTCCTTCATGAATAATAAGTCGAATATATCGCTTTCCCCCAATCGAAGTCCTAAAATCAAAAATTTCGAGCTGCCAAATAGAGCAATCGATAGACAACCATCCTTAAACACATTTACTTCGTTTGCTCCCTCCGTTCTGGACTTGCCGAACATCTTAAATTCAAAAGACTTCGAAAAATCCATCGAGACTTATGAACTAATGTTGAATAAAGCTGAGAACTTCAGATTGGCCCTTTTACTGGTTTCACAAGCAGCCAACGAATTTGGCCAGGCTTTGGAGGATACTATACACTTGAATCCCAAGGTCAACAATAGCAAGCATGTATCAGACGGGTTGATCAATGCGGGCAGTTTACAGTTTATCGTAGGTAGCAACAATCAGATATTGAGTCGATTATTGCTAAATAATTTCCAGCAGCCCCTCGAGAAAGAGTTACAGGAACTCAAAACTAATTACCAGGCAAACCATGAGTATTATCAGCAGGAAGTCAAAATTAAATCAAAACGTTTACGAGCTAAGGAATTGGAAAATCTCAAACTATCTAAACTGAAAACGAGGAACTTGGCGGTTTATAAAAACAACCTTTTGAGTTTGACCAACCAGCTTGATGACATTGACAGATTGAAGTATGATTATTACCATGAAGTCAATTTGATGATGGAAAATTTTAACCAAAATCAACTTTTGATGAAGACAGGCTCAATAGTTAGGGCAGAACTAGAATTGTTTGAAGGTATTGCCAGGAAAGGCTGGTCTGGGGGCGGCCTAGATCAACTTCTATCTGTATCTCCAGATTTGTTTGCCATAACTGAAGACGAAAGTTCTCAGTCTCCACAGGAGGAACAGCTTGATGATAGCGAGAGCCTGACCACAGCACCTCAGTACCCTGCTGATAATGTCTCTTTCCAGCCGTACGAGGTGGAGAATCAAGACATAAATGACACCTTAGAAACAGTAAAACTAAACCATCATTTGAGATCCGTCTCAAATACTGATTCCATAAATGACGTTTCAACACCCAAAAATGATGAAAAAAATGCCAGCGTAAGAGATATGGACGAATCTTTCTCTTTGCCGAAGATTAATGGCAATCCTTTGGTTGCCTCACAGAGCCAAAACAACAGCAATTTCAGCAATGACAATATATTGGATGAACTAGACAGATGATCTACTTATAGAACCCCCAGATTTCGGCAAAATGTCAGCAGAAGCTTGAAGAAATTTTCCCAGTGGCTTTGTTTTGACATCTTCTTGATCTTTCTTGCTGAAGCTTTCCATAGGCTTCAAGCCCCACTTCGATAGCATAGTAATATCCTCATCCCAGCCATTGCACATTGTGGTTAACATTTTCTCACCGGTAAAGATAGCATTGGAACCAGCCATGAAGCACAAAAATTGCTCAAATTCTTTCATGGTGTATCTTCCAGCTGCTAGTCTAATGATGGATTTAGGCATGATCAATCTAGCAGTAGCAATGGTCCTCAAGACCAGTTCAAATTCCAACTTTTTTTGAGTCTTTTCTAATTGTTCCACAATTGGTGTGCCTTTTATTGGGACCAATCTATTGATCGGCAATGATTCAGGGTGTCTATTTAAGTTCGAGAGAGTATGAAGAAAGCTGATCCTATCGTTTACAGTCTCCCCCAAACCCAAAATACCTCCCGTGCAAACCGAAATACCAGCATTGTCGACATTTCTGATAGTCTGCAATCTTTCATCGAAAGATCTTGTCGAAATGACGCTTGGGTAGTGTTCTTTGGAGGTATCGATATTATGATTATAGGCAGTTAAACCCGAATCTTTCAAAACCTTGGCCTGTTCTGCATTGATCATGCCTAAGGTGACACAGGTCTCCATACCTAACTCATCATTGATATTTTTGATCATTTGACTGATTTTCTTCAACCCAGACTTCCTACCATGCATATCCCTCCAAGCAGCCCCCATACAGAATCTGGTGGATCCATTTTTTTTAGCAATCCTCGCTTTCTCCATCACAGCATCTACATTCAATAATTTTTCGGCTTTCAAACCGGTATCATTTTTGGAAGATTGGGCACAATAACTACAGTCCTCACTACACCCCCCTGTTTTAATTGACAACAAAGTACACAATTGAACTTCATTTGGATTGTGATGATTTCGGTGTTGGACTTGGGCATTGAACACCAAATCCATCAAAGGTGACAGATAAATTGCTTTAATCTGGGATTTAGTCCAGGTGTTAATTGGCGTCTTTAATGACAATGCATACTCTATCAAGTGTGACGCTAAAGACATTTTTATCAGGAGCAGAATCTGGATGTTTGTAGGAGT
Source organism: Yamadazyma diospyri (assembly GCA_030579195.1). Lineage (NCBI taxonomy): Eukaryota > Fungi > Ascomycota > Pichiomycetes > Serinales > Debaryomycetaceae > Yamadazyma > Yamadazyma diospyri. The sequence continues at coordinate 32,456 of JAKUAE010000034.1, read as the reverse complement.
CTAAATAAATAAAATTAATTATCCAATGGCAAACACGGTGATATCAACAAAAGGGAGTCCCAACAGATGGTTGTATTTTTGCAACCACTAGAGTCATGTTACCGCATTAGGATAATTTTGAGTCATTTACCCGCATCACATGCGATCCACGCGACAAAAGGGCTTGTGCCCTATAATATACGCCATCACTTAAACAAAAGGAGTGCGCGACACACATCTGAGAAGAATTTTTCTCACTTGTAGGGTGAAAAATATTCTTGAAATTATCTAAAACCTCGAATATCAAAGATGGCTCCAATCGTATGTATACTAACTGATTAGATTGAATTTCGATAGGATACCCATTAGATCGGGTCTCATGCAACCAAACCAGAGAAATGAACCAGTTTAGATTTTCCTGTACCCTTTTGAAGGTTTTGAAGAGAGCTCGATGGTAATCATCGATCAACTTGATATTCACTTATTGTTTATAAAGTGTATTTGAATGTTGAGCGGACCAACTACATAACAAGTAGAGACTCTTTTGGTAATGCAAAAGACCCGTTCCACAGGGCTATTCTGTCTTTATCAATCAGATGACAAGTAAGTTTTAATTAAGATTTATTCGTTGTTGATAATGTGCAGTAGGCTAACAGGAACTCTAGACCACCAAAAAATCCAAACAAGTTAAAAAATTCGTTGTTGACTGTTCAGCTCCTATTGAAAACGATGTCTTCGACCAAGAAGCCTACGTCAAATACTTAGTCGAACACATCAAAGTCGAAGGTATTGTCGGTAACTTAGGTGAAGAAATTTCCGTTTCTGCTGAAGGTAACAAAGTTGTTGTTGTTGCTAACGCCAAATTTTCAGGTAAATACTTGAAATACTTAACCAAGAGATACTTGAAGAAAAACCAAATCAGAGATTGGATCAGATTCGTCTCCGTCAAAACCAACCAATATAAATTACAATTTTACAATGTTGGTGAAGATGACGAAGAAGATGATGAATAGATGCGACAGCTGCTGTAATTATGTGGTAAGTTTAATATAAAATAACATTGAATACCGGGTGTTAGGAAATCCCAGAAAATATTCTCACCGTTTCCGCTCTCGTGCTCCCGCACTTCCCTTCAGAAAACGGGATTACTTTCACAAGATCGCTATTGGCTCAAATTGTGACCCCGTTTACAAACTGTTGAGTAGCTTCTGTTCGTTGGAGTCTAAGAATCTACTGCTTCTGTACCTATATATAAGATATCCGTTCGTCCTCCCGACTGCGACCTATCAAATCTCTGTTATATCAAGGCGTGCGATCATCATTTGTTTTTGTGATCGGAATTCTCATTACGGTAAAAAAAACCAGTGAAAAAACTGTTTCTCCAACTTTTGTTTGACTTTTAGAAAGCCCTTTTTGTTGTTGAAAGCTAAAGGGATAAGCTGGCTAAGGTAAAATGGAAGCGATAACTAAACTTTCTATGAATGTTTGTCCATTCATCAAGTCTCATTCAGCTCAAGCCTTGAGACAAATTAGCACCAAATCATCATTAGCCAATGAAGCTCGTCAGTGCCCATTTATGAAAAGAGCTTTGAAAGCAAAGGAGAATCTTAAAAATTATTCAACTGCTACTAAACCTGTTAATGCAACAGCTATTCCTCAAGAGGTTCACAAATCCTCCAGCTACGCATTTACTACCGACAATTTGTCCGATGGGAAATTCAAGATATCGGAATTACCTGAAAATTTATCATCGAATGAGAACAAATTTGATTACAACGGTTACTTGAACAATGAGTTGGAAAAGAAAAGAATAGACAAGTCTTACAGATATTTCAACAATATCAACCGTTTAGCCAACGAGTTTCCCAAAGCTCATCGTACTCGAGAGGACAACAAAGTCACTGTTTGGTGTTCCAACGATTACTTAGGTATGGGAAAAAACGAGCAAACTTTGGCTGAAATGAAAAGAACCTTAGAGAAGTACGGCACTGGTGCTGGTGGTACCAGAAATATCGCTGGTCATAACCAACATGCAATCAAATTAGAATCTGAACTTGCTGCATTACACAAACATGAAGCTGCTTTAGTCTTTTCGTCATGTTTTGTGGCCAATGATGCAGTCTTGTCATTGTTAGGGCAAAAGTTGAAGGAGTTAGTCATCTTCTCAGATGAGTTAAATCACGCGTCAATGATTCAAGGTATCAGAAATTCGAGAGCTAAGAAACATATTTTCAAACATAACAATTTGGAACATTTGGAACAATTGTTAGCTCAATATCCCAAATCCACTCCAAAATTAATCGCTTTCGAATCTGTCTATTCAATGTGTGGTTCTATTTCACCGATCGAAAAAATATGTGATTTGGCTGAGAAATATGGAGCTTTAACATTTTTGGACGAGGTTCATGCAGTCGGTATGTATGGCCCACACGGGGCTGGTGTCTCGGAACACTTAAATTTCAATGAACATTTAAAAGCAGGTATCAACAAGGTCACAACCGAAACAGTGATAAACCGAGTTGATATGATTACCGGTACATTGGGTAAAGCTTATGGTACTGTTGGTGGTTATATCACCGGTAAGAGTAATTTGATTGATTGGTTCAGATCTTACGCCCCAGGCTTCATCTTTACCACTAGTTTGCCACCAGCAGTCATGGCTGGTAGCTCAACTGCAATCAGATACCAGAGATCCAACATTATGGATCGTATCAATCAGCAAAAGAATACCGCTTACGTTAAAAGTAATTTGATCAACTTTGGAATTCCAGTGATTCCAAATCCCTCACATATTGTTCCGGTTTTAGTTGGAAATGCTGCGGATGCTAAGAGAGCTAGCGATTTGTTATTAGAGAAGCACAATATCTACGTTCAAGCTATCAATTTCCCAACCGTGCCAATTGGTGAGGAAAGATTGAGAATTACACCCACCCCAGGGCATGGTCCTCAATTGTCAAACCAATTGATCGGAGCGTTGGATTCGGTGTTCAACGATTTAAGTTTGAACAGAATCAGTCAATGGGAAGCTAAAGGTGGTTTGTGTGGTGTGGGTGAGCCAAATAGTGAACCAGTTGGCCATATTTGGACCGAAGAACAGTTGTCATTAACCAATAAGGACTTGAACCCCAATGTCTTCGATCCTGAGATCAGTCCAATTGCTGTAAGCTCTGGTATCCTTGTTTAAGGGTCCAACATAGCGAGCGAAAATTTGATTTTTCACAATATTTCATGTTATCGCACTTGTTCATTTGTGTCTTCAGATGAGTGCCCTCCAGTTACTTCTGAAGAAGTGTTTTGGCCTTATCTAGTAATAAATACTCCAAATCTACGATTTCTAGTTCGCAGCATCAATTATTATCTCTGATACGCGAAGCTGCGAAGATGCGAAAATCTCATTTGAAAACAAACAAGTTATGGTTCTTGATGCCGCTCAAATCATAAGGATCTATACCACTAGATTGGTTAATTTCTTGATACCTTCAGAGTTTGGCGAAGAATATATTCATAGCTTAACAAGTGAGTTGTTGAACCAGTTTTCAGCCGTCGGAAATGAGCCTCAGGATGCTAATAAGGTATTGAGTCAGTTTAAGCGGGTATTTTTGACTGCAGGAAGAAATGCCGAATGGATCAAGTTCCTGGGAATAGTAGAATCTTTGATGAAGTTGAAGAATGCAGACCAAATAGGAAGATATTTAGTGTTTTTAGCATCCATAAAAGGTCTAGAAGTAGCAGATCGGAATCTCCAACCACACGATAAGAGCTTCAATCACACATCCAACATACATTCCACTCCTTTTCACTCACATGGTAGCAAGTTCATAAGTCGAAATCAGCCTCCAATCAGAAACAAGCCTATCAATTTGCAGTCATCGCCGTATGCTGCACAACGTAATACTTCTCCACATGCTCAGCTATCGCTGGAGTATAATACGGGAGGATACGATGGTGTAACTATGGAGCAATTGATCAAACCTCACTATGAAACCTTAGGAGAGGAAATCATATTGCAGTATTTGTCATTCACCTTGACAGGTTTGGATTCCAAGATATTCCAGTTTGTCAAGAGAGGCGACAAAATAACAATAGAGATACCGCCAACCATAAACAATTCCTACTCGTCTTTGCTAGGTAAGATATTAGAGCCTGGATTGATATATGTGAAGCTTAAAGATTTCATAGACCGCAAAACAGGAGAGAATTCGCCCATAAAGACGTCCTTTGTCACCCTCCTAGAGACGGAATTGAACGACTACTCAATTTTCATTAATGAATTGTTCAATTTGAAACCTGCATCATTATTGATCATCTACAACCAGCTTTATGACAGGACCCTAAAGCTCCGGTTGTTATATTCGTTAACTAATCAATTGAATTTGAGCGGATACGATTTTTTGACTAGAGTTTTTGAATTAAGCAAATTTGACGACAAGATAATATCGAACACTAGCAAAGAGGTGTTTTCAAAGATATCTGAGCCTTATTACGAGATTCTAGAGAATTGGATTGTTAAGGGTGATTTGATTGACAATGTTAAAGAATTCTTTGTCGAATTTGATGCTGAGCAACTGGATTTCAATGATATCGTCAAATATCTACCAGAAAGGGTGCCCAGATTTTTTGTTAATATCAACAGAGATATCGGACATAAGATATTTCAAATAGGTAAAATATTGATTTTCCTAAATAAGTACTGTAAAGAATTAAAATGGATCAGCGAATACAGTAATAAATACTCCAACTTCATTTATGAACAGAATCAAGGCTTGCAATTAATGGATATCAATGTTATCAGCCGACTAATCAATAATCAGTATGAAGAATTGGTCAACTATTTTGGCTTTGTAATTCATGGCAAATACGAAATAATGCATCATTTTGAAAACATGAAAAAGTTTCTATTGATGGCATCCAATGATTTCATCGACTCAATAATATTCAATGGGATCGAATTATTCAACGAACCGTCAAATCTATTGACCTCAAATCAACTTTCCAAGGTTTTGGTGGACTCAATAAACTTTTCCAGTATAAAAAACTATTCTCTAGGGACTAAAAATAGATTGGACGCAAGGATTCTTGATTTGAGCCATGGTAATATCGGCTGGCAGGTATTTACCTTGGAATATCGGATTAATGATCTCCCTGTAAGTAATGTTTTGAACTACAATAACAGTAATTTGGAATATTTGAAGTTTTTCAACTTTATTTGGAAGCTTAGACAATTCCTGTATCTTTTGGATTTGAACTTCAAAGAGAGCAACAAACTCAAGAAAAATGAGCTTAGGAAGTTCTTTAAACAGAAGAACTTGTTAATGTTCAGAAATTTATTTGTTTTACAAGCATTCAAAACTATCAACTTAATACGCTTCAGATTGATCCGATTCATAAATTTACTAGTGGAATACTTAACGAATGAGATAGAGTTGAACTATAAGAATTTGATCGACTTCTTTTACGAAGGTAAGAAATCAAACAATGGCACACTAAGTGGAGAATTCCAACAAATTATCAATGATCGATCCAGGTACGATTTGCCATCAATGAGCCTCATAAAGTCCAATATAAGGAACCTAGATTTTGATGAATTGATTAATGTTAATTTGAATTATATAAGAAACTTAAAATTCAAGATCCTAGATAACGATTTGATGGGGAAATCGGGCAATTCCTTGATAAACCAGATTTACGTCATTTTGGATCTTGTATTCAAGTTCATCAAATCTAACGAAGAATTCAACAACATCATCATTCAGTATGTAAGCTTACTCAACATCCAAGAAAATTTCCAAAATCTAGACACCGATGAGACTAGCAATGAGTTGGAATACTGGGAATTGAGTTTAAGAAAAATTGTGGATAAGATCTACAAGGAAATTTACCAAGAGTTTAATTTAAATCGGGAGGTTTTCGTCAAAGACTTGCGTGGTGATATCGATCTTAAAGACTTCGCTAAACTATTTTAACTTAGATAGTCATCAATATTATTGTAAGATTATTTTTTGGGTGTGAGCAAATTTCCCCAGAAAATGGCGAGGACACGATTCCGGACATACTATTAGATTTTATAGATGAAAAACCCTGCAATAATAAGCATCGATTCTGATAGCCAGGTCTCCCTTGTAACCAATAACTCCTGAAATGGCAGGCTCGAAAACCTGCGACCCAAAATGTAGCTTTTCATCTGCTTTCAATCAAACTGTAACAACCGAAGATTTGGTCCTCGGAAGAGTGTGAAAAATGAGATATAAATACTTGACGGCTCCCAATCAATTTTCACAATTATTTGCACTCAATTGAATATTCAAAAACTTTATAAACTGATAGATAATGGAAGAGGTAGACAGTGCATTGGTTGATAATGTTAAGTCATTTGCCGCTGGTGGGTTTGGTGGTATTTGTGCAGTTTTAACCGGCCACCCATTCGATTTAGTCAAGGTTAGATTACAAACAGGGGTTTATGATTCTGCCATCAAGGGCGTGAAGACAACTTTGGTCAAAGAAGGATTGCCCGGATTCTATAGAGGGGTTTTACCGCCCTTGTTGGGGGTTACTCCGATGTTTGCAGTGTCATTCTGGGGTTATGACGTGGGTAAAAGGCTTGTTTCGTCATTCTCCGGAGTTAAGTCGAGTGAATTTACTATTGGCCAAATTTCCACTGCTGGGTTTTTGTCCGCTATACCAACCACCTTGGTGGCTGCTCCCTTTGAGAGGGTTAAAGTCATGATGCAAATTCAAGATGGTAAAAAATCATCAATGGGGGCAGTTATCGGAGAGATGTACAGAACTGGAGGAATCAGATCCATTTTCAAGGGCTCTGCTGCTACCTTAGCAAGAGACGGTCCTGGATCTGCATTATATTTTGCTACATACGAATATTTAAAGGAAAAATTAACGGTTCCTGGTAAGGACATGTCGTTGTGGAGTATTTCCATAGCCGGGGGATTTGCGGGTGTGGCTATGTGGTTGGGTGTTTTCCCAATTGACACCATAAAATCAACTCAACAATCCTCCAACACCAGTGTTTCGATCGTGCAAACCACGAAAAATATCTATGCCAAGGGCGGTGTCAAAGCATTCTTCCCTGGTGTGGGCCCTGCGTTAGCCAGATCGTTCCCAGCGAACGCTGCTACTTTCGTAGGAGTGGAATTGGCCACCAAATTCTTAAACTCAGTCATTTAATGCACGTTCACTGGTCCTTTTTCAATCTCTCCCCATATTATCTCAGCTATCTTATCTTTAGTGCAGAGGAGAAATTCGTGGCAAAAGCAAAATGCTCGTTCTCGAGGTTTTGGAAAAACCAAACGGTAATTAATTCATTCACCATGTCTTTAACTGATGATCAAGTATGTAATAATCGAATTGTTTGCTGACGAGACTAAGCCTATGAAGCAGAACGAATAAATATCTGGCAGCGAAAATTGCTGAAGCATGAACGACTAACCAATCAGGTCAACGCAGAACTCCGTAAGATGAAAGCTTTCATCGAAAAGGAAGCTCAAGAGAAGGCTAAAGAGATCAAATTGAAGGCGGACGAAGAATACGAAATCGAGAAGGCTTCGATTGTCAGGTCAGAAACCGCTGCTATCGATTCCTCATACGACCAGAAATTTAAAAAAGCTGCGTTAGCACAACAAATCACTAAATCTACCATCGGTAATAAAACAAGATTAAGAATCTTGTCTACCAAAGAAGAAGTGTTGAATGAAATGTTTGACAGTGCCAAAGAACAATTAAGGGATATTTCCAAAAACAAAAGTACCTATAAACCAGCCTTCGTAGGATTGATCGAGGAGGCGTTATTAGCTATCTTGGAGGATGAAGTTACCCTTAAAGTTAGAGAAGATGATGTATCATTGGCCAAAGAATCAATAGAACAGGCTGCCAAGAATTTCGAAGAAAAAACTGGTTTCTCCGTCACAATCAATATCGATGAAGACAATTTCTTACCGAAAGATATCTCTGGAGGAGTTATCGTTGCCAACAAAGCAGGAAGAATCGAAGTCAATAACACTTTGGATGAGAGATTGAAAATATTATCCGAAGAAGCATTGCCTGGTCTCAGATTGGAATTGTTTGGTATCTCCGAAACAAGAAAATTCTTCGATTAACTTCATTTCTGTCTTACATTAGATACAATATACTTTTATTAACCTCTTATTTTGATCTCTAGGAACTGATCTTTCAAGGGATTACACGCGTTAATCCTAGGATGTCAGAGAAGGCAATCAGACCCAGTTCTGGTGGAGGCCGAGTAGCTGGGGCGGAAATGCACCGAACGAACAATACCTTCACCAAATTTGTCAGTCGCATTTTATATCGTCTCCAATGATTACCGTGAAAGCATGCTTAAAGCTGGCTAAGGGTTCGGTGCATTTGAGTCGAATATCGCTTTCTACCACATCTAATAGAAAATCCAACAACACAAAAACCGAGACCAAGAAACAAGGGACCAGTCTGCGTTTTCAGAGCAAAATTGACGAGTTCTACAAGAAATTCGAATACAAAAATCTTAATCCTTTTGATACTGGAATAGAAAATGTCCCGACCTTGAAGGAATTCACCTCAAATCCAAATCATAGAGTAGATCTCAAGATTTTCAACCAGTTGAAGCCTGTTACACCCAACGATTCCTTCGTAAGTTGCACCATATTCGACACCAATGGTAATAATATAGGCATTTCTAAGAAATTCCCCAAAATGCAGTTTCTTCGGGACCACAACTTGTATCCTCGTGATTTAAGGAAGATAGATACATCCACCATCGACGTAGCCCCTCAAATCATGACAAGACCCCCCACAACCATCTTAATCAACTTGTTGCATATTAAAGCATTGATAAAACCAGACAAAGTGATGATTTTCGACACCTCCACCCCCGAAGTAGCTACAAAGCTAGGGCTTTTCATATACGACTTAGAGCTGAAGCTTAAAATCAATAATAACATTCCGTTTGAGTTCAAGGTCATCGAGAGTATACTCATAAATATCATGGGATACCTCGAGGCAGAATTGAAGACTCACATAGAAAATTGTGGAAGTATTTTGTCTGACTTGGAGAATCAAGTTGACAGGAAAAAATTGCAGGAATTGTTGATCAAACTGAAATCACTTCAAAGTTACTACCAAAAGGTTCTATTAATTAAAGACGTTTTGGACGATTTATTGGATAATGATGAGGACATGACAGATATGTACTTGACTTCCAAACCCAAACTCGATAAGTCAAACCAGCCGGACTTGGAGGACTTGGAAAACATATTGGAGGCTTATTACTCTCATTGTGACGAATTTGTTCAGCACTCGGGCTCGTTAGTCAATGATATCAAGTCTACCGAGGACATTGTTAACATCATTTTGGATGCGAATAGAAACGAGCTAATGTTATTTGAATTGAAGGTATCTGTGTATACTTTGGGGATCACAATGGCAACATTAGTGCCGGCGTTCTACGGGATGAACTTGAAAAATTTTATAGAGGAATCATACTTGGGGTTCGGCCTCGTGGTATTGTTCTCCCTCGTCCAAGGTTTTTTGATCACTAAATTCAATATGTCAACGTTGAAAAAAGTGCAAACCATGACCATGGGAGGTGGAACCAACCGGCAAGTGCTTGCAAAGTCCATGGCCCTCCGAAGAGAGGAACGTAAATTGGGAGCTTGGAATAGTTGGTATTGGCCAAGATCCTGGCGAAGACGACAATCTCTGTCCAAAGGGAGCTGGTGGGGTTGGAAAGACACCAAATTCCATCATCGTCCCACAACGAAGGAGAGATCCACTATGTGGAGAATGCTTAATGACAATAGACGCAAATAGCCTGTATATACTGTAACATAGATATATTTTATTTCTAAATGCTGTTTGTTTCACCGACTATCTTTATGCATCAGAATCAGAATAATGTGGAGTTTCTGTGTCATCTCTTTCCTCTATGGGTTCCATCTCTTTTGTGTCATCATTTACTTCGTCATTACTGTCATCATCGAACTTTCTGTGTTTATTGACTGAATTTTGCACTCCCTCAATACTGACTGATAATCTTCTTTTCGTCGATACCGGTTGATATTCACTTTCACTACCGGGCTGGATCAAAGTTCCATCGACACTGACGACTCTGGAGGAATTGTGAATGTTTTTAACCATGAATTTGATCTTTCCTTCGATTTTGACTCCATTCTCGTCGCACCAGTATCCCATGTTCTTGAATTTGGTGTCTTCACTCATCTCATCGACTTGCTGTGGAACAAATTCCCAGGACTGGGGAATATTGTATTTTTTGATGGAGGCGTTGAATGTGTCATGGATTAATAAACCAATGTGACTTGCTGTCTGCATATAGACATAACCTTCGATATAATCACCGATTTGAGGTTTCCAGATGATGAAGTCAACCGAGCACCACACAAACGTAAAAGGCGAGCTGTCACCGACTTTGGCTAATGTGGAAACGCTACCATTGGAATTTGTGTATTGATATCCATCCTTCAAGATGTTGATATTAGAATATGAAACGACAACCCCCTGGGCTTTGGGAAAGTATGTCATAATCAACGAGTCTAGGTGTTGCGATTTTATACCGTTGATAGGGTTGGTGATATGGCATGGCGCGAGCGATAGATACATCTTAGCCTTGACTGTGGTAAAGCATTCACTTATCCCCTCATTGTTCACGGGGTTGGTGGATTTAGGTATTATTTTGTCCATAGCGATCGTACCAAAATTTTTTATCTCATCGCATCGCGATCTCCATGAATAGACATTTGCCTCGCCTATAATGAGTAAGTCTTGATAACTAGTTTATTTGGCGCACAGAGGCCGAGTTAGTCTCTAAATTAAGTATATTGATTCTATTTACGTTAGCCTCGTTTTAAGTTTCAATTTTCCTTGCTGAAAGCCGCCCAAAGGTTTGGGTTTATACTCACCATTCAAAACCTGTTGCTGTTGTTTGAATAAGAGACTTTCTTCCTTTTTCAACTGCTGGTCCTTCTTTTTGAAACCCGGCGTTTTGAAAGCGGCAAAATTCTTAAGAATCCGGGAGCTGTATGATGTTGGAGCATCTTCCGATTCATGGTACTTTGGAACCCCAGTAAATCTAACTTTCTTGATTATTTGTTCTGCATCTGCATAGACTTCGCTAACGGATCCCGATCCACTGATAGAACTCCCGGTGGTTTCACTTGACAGGCAATTGTTTTCGGCAGTGAGGCTTTCTGGCCCAGAGGGCAATACCTCGTTTCTTTTGGTATTCAATTTCGTCACTTGGTCTCTTGTTTTTCTCTTTGTTACAGCTGCGGGTGAAGAATTGGGTACCGCAGGACTTGATGAATTATTCGCTATTATTGGTGTAGCTTGTACGTTAGTGGCGGAATTTGATGGTGAACTGGCGATAGGGGGCGAAGGTGATTTCTCTAGGTATTTTCTTATGTTGACAGATGATGGCGAATTGGGGTCGAAGACTACTGAAGTCAATATCTCCTTCTCTTGAGTCATCAATCCACCTGATTTGGCTGCTTGACGGAGATGAAGTTGAAGCCTTTGATTGGCACTCAACTTCTTGATCGGCTCCTCCTCAATTACCTCTGGTTTCGGTTTTCTGATGGCAGGTTGTTGGATTTTCGCTGATTGGGGAGCTTCCTTTGCTACCTGATTCTTTTTTAAAGCAGCAGCGGCGGCGGCCGCACCGCTAGTTAAGGTTCCTGTCGAGCTTCCGATTTCACTGTTGTTTGAGTCGCTAGTGGTCAAACTACTCAATCTTGACGATAGATAATTATCGTCTTGGCTATTTGATCTTCTTCTACCGTTAGGTGCCGGGGGATTGGTCAAGTATATCATCGAATTTGGGCGCTGTGGACGAGGGGATGTCCTAGTCGAAGAAATAGATGATCTTCTACTAATCCCTGAAGCATTATTGATAGGGTTCAGGGTATTTCCAGGTAGATTCACGTTCTTGGGGTTGGAAAACGTACTCAGGGTATTACTTGAGTTGGATGAAACAGATGAGGATCTTGATGGGCGATTGAAAATTCTTTCTGTTGGGTCTTTCTTCTTATCTAGATAACTCTCTTCAACCTGAGGAGCTTCTTCTTTCTGATATTCTGTCATGATATTGGATAACCCTTCATGTGGCAAACCGTATAGTTTCCTGAACTTTAATTCCGTTGTTGACCAAAGTTGACCGAATTCAAGGAGCTTTGCTAGAGTATTATCAATGATCATCAAGCCCTGATTGACAAAGTTGTTGAATTCAAGAACATTTTTGACGTCACTTGTAAACAGTGCATTGGCACGGATAAATCTCGTCAAAGTGGCAATCATGACCCCGTTCTTCTTCGTGCCATTCAATAAATCTTCGGCGGTTTTGAATACCGTTTTGAAGTATTGGTTACGGCCTATAAGTTTCTGATCACTCAAATGAGGATAATTGGATAGAAATACTTTTCGAGCAACTTTTCGTATTATAAAGTAAAGGTCGTTCAAACGAAGGGTGACTATGAGTAGTTTGTGTAGCGATAGTTCGTGTTTTGGGATATTCTGAAGATATTTCAATTGCTTAGCGGGTGGCTGGAGTTTGATAAATCGGATACTCTCCACTACTTTCGTCAATCCATTCAATGTCTTACGATAATTGCTGACAAGCACAAATATCATCTTTATATCGATGTCGATCAAGTTTGCTTCTTGTAGAACTTCTTCGTTTTTAGAATCACTCGACACTTCGAAGATGAATTCTGGTGAACCACCGATATCTATGCCCAGACACAAACTCAGTATCATGTCATCTATCTCATCTGTCGCGTCACTGCTAAGATTATACTGTGATATGGCGAGCAGCAATCGATTTTCATATGCCTGCAAACAATGTGTATATAAGTTGATCAATATAGATACGCATTTGTATGTCAATTCGCCGTTAGGGATCTCTATCAAGGGGTTTACTGCATTATCACTGATATCATAAGGGATATGACTGACGATGGGAGACACATTGATGGGAGGGATCTTCAATAGTTTGAATTGTGATATGAGTTCTAGTTTAGGATTAAATATCCCTTCATTGATTGCAAACACCACTCCTGACAAAAGGGTCAAGTAGTGACATATCACAATTGTGTCATTTGGTTTCAAACTCTCCTTCGACTCACCAACTTTTGAGGCCCGGTTGTCCAAAATTCCCTGAAGAAATTTTGTGAATGACCTTATTTTGAATATAGCATACTTATACTGAATGATCTTAGCATCATTGAACGTGATGTTAGTCATATCAGTAAAGTTCCAAACACGATATTATTCAAGTACACAATTTTGGGCATTTCGCGCGCTCGTCTGATAACATATCGCAAAACAACAATAGATAGATCCCAGTGTAGAATAGTGTATTATAGCGTGAAACGAGGTATCAAGTAGAGAATGTCAGATTTCAAGGCGACATCGATTTTAACCGAACATTTTGGGTATCCACCCGTGACCGTCGTCGATGATGTCATAAATGCCGTGAATCATATCTTATATAAATGCACTCAAGCTATGGAAACATATCTAAAGGAGCGACAGAATGAACGAATTGATAAGGATGACAACGTTTGGCAAAACTTGACCGATGATGAAATCAGCATAGGCACCGGCAAGTTGGAGACCTTATTGGAAAACCAAGTTGACAAGAACTTTGACAAGTTTGAGCTTTATGCCTTAAGAAACATTTTCACGATACCGACAGAGTTGGTGGAAGGGGGATTTGTGACGCTACAACATCACGAGGCGATTCTCAACAATGAACCCGGCTATAAAGTGACAGATAAGGAAATCATCGATATGATAGAGAGTATTCAAATAGAGTTGCATTTTCGTAAAGCACTAAGGATCCAGATAAAAAAAGGCCGCAAGTTGCTTGATGTGTTAAACGAATTCCAAAAATCCATATTATTTTTGAGTGACAAATCAAACGAATCAAGATTGACCACTGAAAACAAGAAGTTGATTTCGATGTTGTCACCGATCGATGAGAATCTCACTTTCGTTTTGAATCAAGTTGATACCTTAGTACAGGAAATTTTGGTATTACACGAAAAGCTTGTGGGTAAGAAATTGGAACTCAAGTTCAAACCCAGTAGAAGAGACTACTATGTCAATGGTAAAATCTATAAGATACTACAGAGGATCGGAATCGATATAGATGAGGGAAATAGATTAAATTTCGATAAAGTTAATGATGATGACATAGAAAATTTGAAGAGTTTGAATTGATAAAACTTGACACCTCTCAATTCTCATGCCCACTTGAACTAGCACTTACAACAATCAGCCTCTCAGAGCTCGCTCATAGTTTTTCTATTCGCACCCTTCTGACCCAAAAATTCGCACCAATTAAATAAACGTAATTAACGATGGCACACACATTAACTCCAGATCCAGAATTACAAAAGTTCAACAAGGCCAAGGAATTATCTGGTACTCACTTCAGATTCAAGCCAAAATCCATCATTTTTAATATCATTGCAATGGGTATTGTCCCATTGTCGTTGGGCTATTATTTGTACAGTAACGAAGGTTGGAAAATGAATAAGTTATACAGAAACAAACCTGTGTTCATAAATGAATACAAACCAAGACAAAAAGATTTATAGGTTTTTAATGCATAATATACATTTATTTTGGCTATTTAACGTATTCAGCGTCTATAGTATTGATGGGGAACCTAAATCGAATGATCCCAGAGATACGGAATTTCGAAAGAATGGTGACCATTCAAAGGCAATACTTCGTTGGTGACTCAAAGTTGCCAAGCCGTAGGAGTGAAGAGGTTGAAAATACACCCTGAACTTGAGAGAGCTTCGGTACACAGAAAAAGCACAAAAAAGCCGAAAGTATATTACAAAATTGATAGTACAAGAATCATAGATGATTCGAAATTAAAATAATGAAAAACGTGAAAACCAACTCTTCCAGTTGGCGAAATATGAAATAAATATCATCAACGTTTTGATTTACGATTTGAATTTAACAGAAAATTTACAATGCATTCCTTCATCGAGGTTTCAGGTTGAACCCTTTTCCTCAAGTTGGTTGCAGATTTGTTTTTTTTAGGACCTTCGTTTTCAAATATGATGGAAAACTTGGAATTAACCGAAAATTTGGATGAGTAATCTTGAAGACTTTTTGTCTTACGAATTTTCTTTCTTTTGGGGGAAAAGTTGATTGGATCCGATAGGATTTCGTTGATCTCTTCATTCATAGATTGATCAGCCTTCTGGCTGGTCTGGTCGTCCGGCGAGGTAGTTTCGAAAGAATCGACCGATTCGAGAGTCCCCACAGTATCCATATCGAAATATAGTGGAGTGGTAAAAGGGGAATCGGGTATTTTGTCTGTCATGGGAGTGGGTAGGTGAATTGGCATAGGAGTTTCAGGAACTTTTGAATTCATTTGGGGAAAATGGCCAGCAATGGAGCCGACTGAATTGGAAGCTGCTATTGTCTGCGTCTTTGTGATAGTGTTGGGAGTCGGAATAGCATGTGCCACAGGTGCTGCGGAATAAGCGTCAACCGGAGTGGGTTGTGCAACGTTCTGTGCTATGGCAGCGGGAACGACTGATTGTTTAGGTTGTCGGGGAACAGAATACGCAGTGGATGGAATCTCTTGGAATGGACTCTGCAAGTCGTAAGAACTGTTATGATACACAGGTTGCATGTAATGGTGGTTCGGAAGCTGGATGTGTTCCGCTACTGGCATAGGCTGCATGTGCATTTGTAAAGTTTGTCGCATAGGGCGTTGCATGGGTATACTGTGCATATGATGTGTCTGCTGGAGCTGTTGCATTTGCAAATGTGGCTGGAAGTAACTTTGTGAATGACCTGGCTGTGACAACACGGACAGGTAATAAGCACCGCTATCGTAATGTTCATTCGAAAAATGCTGTGGTGGTTGATTTGTTATAACTTGCGTGGAATAAGGAGCCGCCATAGTGGTCGATAGCGGTCCTGAGTTGGATATTGGTATCGGAGGGTTCTGATAGTATGGGACGTTGGGATATTCTGAGGCGTAGGTTACACCCTCGTTGGGATATTGGCTGAACTCATGGGGTAGGAACCCCTCATATATCAATTCATCCATATTCACCAGTTTAACGATTGACTTTATTTCTAGTTTAATTGATGAGAGGAAAAATGCGGAATTATCAAAAAGGGTCTTTTTCGCCAGCAGATGAAATTATGAGGCTACAGCACTGAGGCGAAAGAAGGTCGAGAAAATCGGCGTAGGTTTAGCGGAGTGCGAACCACTGAATTCTTCTATGGTTATGGTGAGCTCGATGGTCACCTTGATGGCTGTTGACTATTGTAATATATAAATCTTTATTGTTTCCCAAAGGCGATGAATTGTCCGATTAGGGGTACCGCGCAAGGTTTGTAATCTGAGGATGTCCGAGGGAGTTCTCTCAATAGTTAGCTCGTAGGAGATCAGTTGAAATGATACTATGTAGATACTAGTGGAATCATGGCTTTTATTGACAATGGGGTAGAGTAACCACTCACCTGTTGACTCCGCTAGTTGAGATAAAGGTGGTGCATGGATTTTCGGACATAACAAAAGACCAAAACGGGGTAAAGCGTCGTGGACGGCATCGACTGAAATTTGTCGTTCTATGATCTACTTTCAAGCTGATTCAGTGTTCAGGTGGAAGGCAATGTTGCCAATAGAGCACTATTTGACAGAGCAAGGATGAGTCGATCCAGCAACTCTCGACGCCCTTCAGTCCAAGACATTCGTTTGAGCGAGCAATTTCACCTTTGAATTTGAGTGGTGACTGCCTGTAAAAATCTTGTAGCAGCAATTTCCAAGATTGCATACCTAAGACAATAGCCTCTTCACCATGCAAAACCCAAAGCCACAACCCCCAAATAAAGGGGGACCCAAAGTTTGACAGCAACATTTGTTGACCAATAGACATTCAGGCCACCTCTGTAAAATGTCTCCGTCACCTGAATTACGATAAACCATGCGACATGAGACTTACCAACAATTATCGCAAAATAATGGTCCCTCATTAAATTATCTCCAACCCACTCCCTCACATTTGGGGAAACTGAAAAATGAGAACATTCAATAATAGACACATTTTGACGTAGAAAATGGGATTGATGATAGCCTCTCATGGGAAAGCTTTGTTGGGTTTTTGAACGCTCCAAAAATCCACCTCACATCTCCCTCTAGATCTGTTTCGGCTATTTCTTTTTTTGAGAATTTTCATCCCTTAATGTCTCTACCTCCTCACTCTCAAAATTCCAGATTATCCTTAATTAAAAGATATTAAAACAAATTCTGATTTCTACTAGAGATACCCCATACTTCCTGCTGTGTATACCGTTGAGTATTAAGCTGCTTAGTTTATTTAACGTCGAGATTAACTTTAGAAAGATAATTCTTTTCTTTTCAACCCACGTTTGATATTAATCTGGTATTAATATTGGTTTATTTCACTATTTTGTTCAGGTAGCAAGATACTATTAGGTTCAGGTCGGATAATTGGTTAGGGAAACAGGTCAAGATTAGGTTACGGATAGGCGCAAGGGTTACAAGGCAAGAATTAACAAGAATTGACATAAACATCGGATTGGAATGAGTGTTATTAACCGCAAAAGACCAAGGGGTTTCAGTGATTACAAGGATAACTATAACTACGATTTAGAGAAAAAAGACTTTTATCAGGTATTCGAAGACATCGAAGTCGACGAAGACGATGACTTGATAATTTTAGAGGAGAGAAATGTGCAAGACTTCAAGATAACAAGACCCAAGAGAAACAACAGTGACTCGATTTTGCATTTCGACAGAGACTCTCATGAGGCTTTTAATATGTACAATGTGAATTATGACTTCAATAATGGAACTATTGATTCGAGTTCCCCCAATGGGGTGATTACTTACGACAAAAAGCAACGCACCAATTCTTTACCACAGTTACCGCAAGTCAAATGCAATTACTTCAAGATACCGGAGAATTACATCTTGAGTCAAAACAAAATCGGGAACATCAAAACCACTATCGTTCCATATCAATTAAATGGTCCACCTTGTGACGACAAAAATGGTCATTACATCATTGAACCCGAGACTCCTTTTACTGATCGATATGTCATAATAAAGCTATTGGGCCAAGGGACTTTTGGCAAAGTAGTAGAATGCTACGACCGGGTCAACAATGAGAATGTTGCTATAAAGATAATACGAAATATTCCCAAGTACAAAGATGCAGCAAAAATCGAACTTCGTGTGCTATCGACCTTGAAAAAGTTTGACGATAAAAATTTGAATCATTGTATTCATTTGCGTCAATGCTTTGAGTTCAGAGGTCATATTTGTATCGTTACTGATTTGCTCAAAATCTCGTTATATGATTTCTTAGAGAATAACCATTTCATACCATTCCCAGGGTCTCACATTCAAGCAGTCCTGAAACAGCTTATCAGATCTACCACATTCTTGCATGATTTGAACTTGATACACACAGATTTAAAACCAGAGAACATCCTTCTTTATGACGATTCTTTCATAAAGAAGCCTTTGAAGTCGCCAATTTTGATCAATTCGTTTATGAAACTATCAACCACGGCAAACAGCAAAAAACTTCCCAAGACTTCACAGGTGTTGAAAAATCCCCTGATCCAGATCATCGATTTTGGGTCAGCGATATTCAACGACGAATACCATTCGTCGATTGTTTCAACCCGCCATTATCGAGCTCCAGAAATCGTCCTCGGCACTGGCTGGTCATTTCCTTGTGATATGTGGTCCATTGGTTGTATAATAGTGGAATTAATCAT
Source organism: Yamadazyma diospyri (assembly GCA_030579195.1). Lineage (NCBI taxonomy): Eukaryota > Fungi > Ascomycota > Pichiomycetes > Serinales > Debaryomycetaceae > Yamadazyma > Yamadazyma diospyri. The sequence continues at coordinate 13,667 of JAKUAE010000034.1, read as the reverse complement.
AGGTGAGCCATTATTCAGAACTCATGACAATTTGGAACACTTGGCAATGATTGAGAAATTCGTCGGTTACCCTATAGATAAAGCAATAGTTGAAAGACTGAAGACTGTGGAAAATGAATGCGGCTTAAATTACTTTGATGATGAAGATTTATCTTTGGTTTTTCCTGCAAATGATACTCCTGCTCAATTCGTTACGAATGTGAATCAATTAGATCGTTTGGATTTGTTTGTGCTGAATCGAATAGGGCTCAAGATCAATTTCGACTACACCTTGAACTATAATTACGAACAAAACAAACTGGTAATAAACTTCGGAAACTTCACTTTCTGGTGGTTTTTGATAGATTTGCTCAAGTGTTTATTCGTGATAGACGGCGAAAGGAGAATCAGTGCAGAGGATGCCATGAACCATCCTTTTTTTAATTTGGGTATCGAGGATGAGGGAACTATATAGGCTGGGCTTGTATACTTAGAGTAGGATATAATGAAGTTGATCAGTGGATTACTCTGCATTGTATTCCTTACAGCATTATTCTTTGATCGAGTACTTTTGTGTGTGTCAAAATACCTCAAATTGGTTCAATTTAAAACACACTGGCGATGTGCCCAAAGAACAAGCAGATTGGTTATCCAGACGCAAGAGGTACATCTGCAGCACACACAGTAGACTAACCTTTCAATTTACAACTTTACGGAAAGGAAGTTGAATGCATGTAAAAAACAGTTTTTTCTTTTTGTAGTGTCTTAATTAAAATAACGATCTAGATCTAATAATGCCGGAAGGAGTGTCATATGGACGGTCCTATGGAGGGCCATACGAGAGAACAAATTACTAGCAACACGATGAGAGGCCACAAGATATAGACACCAAAATCGGTGGTTTGGTTTCAACTAGTTTGAGTTACTAGCAGGCAAAATTAAGCAGCCACATCAATCAAATTGAAGATACGAAGCTTAATAGAGCTTAAGATCAGACATCGAGGAGGCAGTACGGAGTAATATACACGTCTTCAAATGCCTACTGGGAAAGCCGAGCAGGCGCAGAGATCTGCAGTTTTTTGCAACGTCGTTCAAACGCTGCCCCTCGTCGGTAATAACGTTCGCTTATAAAACCTACCTTATTTTTGATCTGCAGACATCAACTCTAGACCGGCTTCAGACATAAAGAGCTGGGCATCAATGAAGAAGGATCGCTACTAATATGCTGTAATAGCAAGGTAGTATGACAGGTTTCGATGTTTTGCTCGCCGACCGACACCCACCAGATGAAATCGACCCTAACCCGATTTCATCGCTCTATTCCTTGTGGGCGCCTTTTACCGTAGCCATGTTCTACCACGGAGCCACGGAAATTGTCCTCAGTCTCCTGAGCTTCTGCGAAAATGGTCAGAGATCCTAATTAGGCACTAATTGGCATCAAACCATTTCAGGTACACTACCTCATATTACTCGATAAAGTGAAATTTCAAATACATTATGAACATCAACTGGACGTTTGTTTATTTGTTTAAAACATGTTTTTCAAATTCTATTCTTGCCTTCAAGGCATAACTGATTCCCGGGAGTTACTGAGGGTCCCAAAACGCCCTCAACAGAATCATTAAAACAAACCAACCCCCTATTGTCGTCTCCTATCAAAGAGCCTAGACCCAATGCGGAATTAGCCAATGGCAAAAAGCGGCTCTTTTCTCCATTTTCGTCGGGGCACTCCCCATGAGGAAAAATTCTCACTCTTGGGCTCCGCCACGACATAATGTATTCATTCTCTCTTCGCACCTAACCCAAAAAATCGTTAAAACTGACAGATTCCCAGGGCGAGAAAAAAATCAATAAAGGATATCTATACATTCATTTTATACCCAAGTCATTCTTTTATTCTAACTAAATACATTCCTTTCAATAGTATTACTGCTATTATTATTAGATTAGATTAGATAACTTATATCCTCCTTTGCAATGATTTTCAAAAGCTTAGTTTTAACGTCATTGGTTTCCTCGATGTTAGCTGCTCCAGCTGAACATCACCACCAACATCAACACGTTCACTTAAACAAAAGAGATGTTGTCACTACCGTTGTGTACGTTGATATTCAAGGTAACACCATTGCCAGTCCTCAGTCTTCAACCTCAGAAGCCCCAGTTTCATCCCCAACCACCTTAGTTACTTCAACATCCTCAACTTCAACTTCAGCTAGTTATACCCAAACTTCAACCTCATCTACTGCTGCTTCCAGTGCTGCTGCCTCTAGCTCAGTTCCATCAAGCGACGGTTCATCATCCGGTGGATCAGGCGGAATCGAGGGTGATTTATCACCATTCTCCGATCCAACCAAGGAATTCGAAGACGGTGTTTACGATTGTGATTCTGTCCCAACCGGTCAAGGTGTCATTTCTGTTGACTGGATTTCCGGAATCAATGGTGGTTGGTCAACTGTCATGGATTCAAACGGTAATACCTCCCCTAACTGTCAAGATGGTTTCTACTGTTCTTACGGTTGTCAAGCTGGTATGTCCAAAACTCAATGGCCTTCTAACCAACCATCTAATGGTATTTCAGTTGGTGGTTTATTGTGCAAAAACGGTAAATTATACAAATCCAACTCCAACTCCAATTACTTGTGTGAATGGGGTACCCAAAAAGCTAACTTTGTTTCCGAAATTGGAAAAGATGTCGCTATCTGTAGAACCGATTACCCAGGTTCTGAAAACATGAACATTCCAACCTTGTTGAAATCTGGTGGTCAAGCTCCAGTTGCCGTTGTCGATTCAGACAACTACTACAACTGGAAAGGTGGTAAGACTTCTACTCAATTTTACGTCAATGATGCTGGTGTTTCAGTTGAAGATGGTTGTATCTGGGGTACTGATGGTTCAGGTGTTGGTAACTGGGCTCCAGTTGTTTTAGGTGCTGGTACTACTAATGGTAACACTTACTTATCATTGATTCCAAACCCAAACAACAAAACTCCCCCTAACTATAACATTAAAATCGTTGGTGCAGACGGTGCTAACGTTGTTGGTGATTGTAAGTATGAAGATGGAAGCTATAATGGTAACGGTTCCGATGGTTGTACCGTGACTGTGACTTCAGGTACTGCTAAATTTGTCTTCTATTAGGTTTGGTTTTATATACGTTGTTTTTATATGTCTTTACTCTATCTCAGAGATCAAGGCGAACCTACGGCCGATCTACACTTGCAGAGATACATCTGTTGGCGTATCGACCTGTAGTGAGCCAGTGTAAGTATCAATGCAGGTTTCTAACGGAATTTCCTGCGATAAACCCTGAAATCTAAATATAGTTAAATTACACGAAACTCCAGATCAGTGTACCTAATTGTTTACATTCTCGTGTAGTGCCTGAATTGCTGTCAATTTCTGGAGTTGCTATGTTTTGCGTTACAGCACTCAGTAACGGCGAAGCAACGAGGCAGTGCCGGAACCTAAGGAGAGAAGAAGCCAATTTAACGGCCAACCCATACATCTCCGAAATAAGCGAAATTCACGAAGTACCCGGAATTAAATAGTCAAGGCTAGAACGCGGTAACATAGAGCTGCTGCATCGTTCACGTCGTCTCCCATACAACAATAGGATAGGAGTTAGGTCACGTGTAAATGCATATTGACCTGGTTTGATCAATTCTGTCAATTCATCAATATCGTTTATATTCGCTTTTTATGTTTGGTTGTTTGATCAATCTATTTGGTATGATCTCTTGTCAACATAAATGATCTGATCTGGTTGTTTGACACTGGCGGTTCACGTCAGCACGTCGGACTACATCAGAGTGGTAAAGTAGCTGGAACTGACAGAGAAATAACAGTGAACAAGTACATTATTCATAATCCGTAATTGAAAAGCGGAACAATTGAAGATTGAATATATTGGCTTTACAATAAGACTACGGCAATGGCTCCGAATAACCCGGCTAACGGGATACCCATGTTGGAACCTAAATCGTCCGAAGACGAAGATGAATCACTACCTTTGCTGGAACTACTAGATTCAGCTTTCGAGGATGACTTTGTACTTGGAGTTTCAGTGGAGCGACCTCTGCTGCTTGTTATGGAGGAGACCTCAGAACCACCTCCTGAGCTGCCTTCCAAAGCAGTTGCCGTGTCGTCTAACCCTGTCTCGCTGTCGAAGCCTGTTTCCGAGTCAAAAAAGTCTGCGTCGTCACTAATAGGAAATCCTGTTGGCAACAATCCTGCTGAAGCCAATCCTCCCATACTGGAAATGGCCAAGAAGTCGGAATTGGTTAATATCCTGGTGAAACTTGTATACCAAGCTGCAGTGTCGATTTCGTCTCCTTCATACCAGTCTGATGGAAGTAAGGTGAAGAACTCGTCGTTCAATCTCGATAACCTCGAGGCATAGTCGTTTAAATCAAAACTCATCTCGATATCTTACAGAAACCTATAATTCGGTGAAAAAAAAGAAGATGGGGGGCTTTAAATAGAGTTGCATTTAAGGAGTTGCCTATTGGGTGGTGGTTCAAAAGGTTGCCGAAAACTCGTAAATCGAGCATTTTTGGTGGCTTATTTTCCCTATTAGGGTAAGGTACATCCAAATCGAAGATGAAACTACCAACGTCGTCACGTAACCATTACAACAACCTTCCAGTCATTCAAGCTCGAGCAGCCTCGAGAAAGCTCGATTTCTTCGGCATCTGCATTAGGCCTAGATGGCCTGTGAAAGGCTGTTGCTGAAACTTCACTGACAGTGGCTTAATACCATGCCACGAGGCTATTTCGTCAATAATTAGGGGTCATTTACTCCTTGCCGCCATTTAACCCACTTTATTCTCTTCAAAAAATATTTCGATTTACGAGAATGAATTATATTTCACACGACCCACTCCACAGTGATTATAGGAAGAACTTGACATACTGGATGACAACTTCGAATGGAGGATCCGTGATATATAACTTTGAATAAGTATAAATATTTAAATAAGTAGAATACGAGCTACTTGGTTAATTGACCAGGTGTTCGCTAATATTAGTCGTATATTTCTCAGTCGTTTATTTTCTCTCGTATCATCAAAGAGCCCCCCTCTACTTTATCTCGTTCATCAAATACATAAATTTATCGTTCCAGTTGTAGTCATATTCTGATTTCAATTCCTCTAGCCTACTTTCCACGGAGGCTTTATTATCCAATGAAGGTAATATTTTATCGGTCACGAACTGAACGAAGTGCTTGCTGCTCAAGTCGTTTGCATAAATCTTGTGGTTGATACTGAACTTCTTCAAGCCATTAAGAATGGAGGGATTGGCACGGAGCAATTCGCCAACGGATTTATCATTTACTACCGAAAAAAACACTCTATGGAAATCACTCAATTCACAGTTCTTGAGTATCACATTTGCTACTTCGCTGAAATTGGGCACAGCTTCCCATATTGTGAAACTATGGTATACATCGTCTAGACCCACAATTTTTCGCTCAAAGTCATTGTTGTACCTGAAGTAAAAATACCAAAAAATCCTCTCATAGTACTGAGGGATTCGTTTACTGCTGATAAATGCAAAAATAGTATCAAAGTCATGTTTCAAGGATTTCATTATTTGCAATGGTTGATGAGAAAGATTGTATTTACGTAACAAAAGAATCTTGAATTTGATCTCGTCAGTTTCTTCGAGATTGAAATCTTTTAAATTTGGTATCTTTCTGTAGCTCAAGTTACGGTTCATTACCACCAGTGATAATTTTTCGAAATTTTGAACTGACTGAAGTAATAAATAGTTAAGCAATTCAACTAGCTTGTCTTCAGATAAGGTTTTTGTAGCAGCATGAAATTTCTGATTGCTGAAACTAAGTAACTGTTTGTGATACTCAATACTCTTGGGATTTGACAAATTTAGAATGTCAATAAGTTCTTTCAAGTCCTGGTTGAATCTGTGCTCATATAGAGGCACCTCCTTAGCTTGGTGATTACGATATTGTTCTTGCACTGGACCATAAGTAGCAGATGATATGATTGAAGGTTTATAATTCTCGAATCTTTGGTTTTCACTTTTGGGCTTGATTAGCGATGGGGACTGACTTATTGTCTTGGTCAAATCCTTTTTGAATAGATTGAATGCAATAAATATGAACTTCGATTTGAATCTCTTTATTATCATTGCGTGAGTAATGCTTGATTAAGTGCGTGATGCTTGAATAAGGAGCGAGTGCGATCCAGCACAACAGACATTGGTGTACGGGTTTACACATACTTCATCTTAAGTGTACGGATAATAAAAGATCAATTTATTGATATGCATTAAAGATTGGTAAAATACTTCCAAATGTCGATGCTTTTGGCGTAGTTCTGCGGCAACATGAGGTAATCGAATTTTAAATTGAAATTATGGTTCAATCCAATAAGTTCTCCAGTGAAGAACAGGTTGATCAAAGATGTCCGGAAGTTCTTCAACTTCTTGAATAATAAGGTAAAATTCTTAAAGATCTCTTTGTATGTCAATGACTTGTTGGACATCTTCAAATAGTTATTCTTGTTAACCTGATAAGGCAACTTCTCGAACTGGATGCCACCTTGTAGCCTGTTTGAGTTTTTAAACTTGAGTAGCATGACAAATATGGGAAGAAAGTTTATGATTATGAGTAGATTCTCGAAGAAGTTCTGCAATAACAAAAGGGAGAACCTGATGACGAAAAAAGTGGAGTAAATGGCGAACATTGTCGGTAGTAACAAGATCAAAACCATAAAAATGATGGTACCCAATAGCAAATGGTCGATTTCAAAGTCATTTGGCTTCGAGTAATTGTTGAGGTTATCAACCCTGTTTCTCAATACGTTGTATTTCTTTCCTCTAAATAACTGGAATAACGATTTGATAATCTCCATCTGTTTCTGATAGATCCTGGCCGAAGTTTGGTAGAACCATTTGATATGAAGTGTGATAACGTTCATAGCATCCACGATGAATGCTAACAAAAAGCTAAATCCCATGAAGCAGAGAAGCCTAATTCCCAAAAATAACTTGTCGTGGTCGGCTCCTTCTATTTTGGAGATTATAAAGTCCCACAAATTCACACTCCATATAAATATATCGCCCATGAACGAGCCGAGCTCATTGTTTAATTTGAATCCTGCAGGATGATGATAAGATATCCATGTGATGACTTTGTGTAGCTCGGCGATGAACATGGTCTTGAAGCCCCAGGAGAACCAATCAGCAATATCCTGTTGGTGTTTGGCGATCAACTTTGAAATTGTATACCCGAAAATCACATCGTTGGAAATGAGCCATAGGGAATTGTATAAGTTGATGTAATTAGAATTGTTGATGTTCAAATTGGAATTGGATAACGGCAAACCCAAACTTTCCAACATCGTTGCGTTATCGGTGTATAGAATACTTTTATCGTAGTAGCACAAGAATTGGATGGGGAAGAAAGTGATTTGCTTCAATCGCAAGTCGAGTTGTCTGAAAACCTGGCTTAGTTGCACCAAGCTGGACTTGAACACTCTAGCATTGATTATGTGAATCACGGTCACCGTGAGGTACTGCACAAACAATATGAAGCCAGCAAATACCCTGAACAAACTGTGGTAGAAGGGAGCGACTGGGTTTTTTAATTGCAAGCGTTTAGGCACTACTCCCTTCGCAACAAGTACTTTGTCGATGTTGAGTCGTAGTTTGGAAACGACATTTATCTTGTCGAGGACTGCCTCGTCTGCGATTGTCGATTTAAAGTCTGTTTTCTGCCTGAATCCGTGATACGGATTGGCTTCATCCTCTCCCATGGACTGTAACAATATTGGATTTATACTGAAATATTCCAAATTCCTGAAGTTTGGAGGGTTGAAGAGCACAATAGTGAAGGGGTCATTTGATTTGGAGATCACAGGAATGAGGGACGGATGGTGTTTTATGTCGAAAAAACCACCAGGCCCACCAATTATTGATATATCCTGTAATCCTGGTAGTTTCTGAAGATCTGTGACTACATCAATAGGGACAAATTGCACCGCTATGAACACTGTGTCAATCCGGAACCCGAGTAGATACTGGTGGGGCTTTATGGAAGCGGCCAAGTCCTGGGGGAAGTAAACCTGGTACGTCATTGTACTGAAGGCTTTACGGTTTCGAATCGGCTGAAATTGTCCCGCCGTAAGTACTGTGAGCTGTTATTGAGGTTCTGGTAGAAATCTTTCAAGGGACTCAAATGACTCTTCAAAGGTTGCGGGATTGCCTCCGTTTTCTTTCTGTAGATTGTATTGCCCTCGCAGATGATTGTACAGAAGTAACAGATCGCACAGAACGCACAAGTGATGAAAACAAGCGCAACCAATAATCTAATGATGATGGCGGGCAGGTCAAACATCGCGATTTCATCCAGGTGCGAAGAGAGCATAAGATACAAATCTATTAAAGTTCACGTCACGAATTGAAAGCATAAATATGGTCTCTGATGGAGGCCAAGGTTGTGTATCACTAGTTCCTGTACTGAGATATGTTACTGTTCTTACGGTGCAAATCACCGATCGATAATTGTTCTTCAAGAGAAGCCATGGAGTTCGATCGGTCATGATGTCTGGAATTCCTCTCTCTTACCAACCCCTCTGGTGGTATACTACTGAAGGAACTGGTGCGGGTCAACACTTCAGGAGCGGATTTACTGTGCAAGTTGAGCAAAATCTTTACTGCAAGGATTGCCAAAACACAGGTAAATACCACACCTGATAATACAAAGAATATCAACTGTGGGTAATTGATCCCCAAGGAATACTTGTAAAGGGTTAAGAAGAACACTGGTGCTATTAAGGTGAAAATGTTCTTCAAAAGTGAAATGGAGCCGAATAATTCACCAGTCTTCGAATCTGGATAGTATTTGACAATCGCCGAATTTAAACTAGGGCTGACTAAACTTGACAAACTCCCACAGCACAATAATACAAAAAACGATTTGGTCGAGGGAGACAAACCAAAACCTAAGAACACAAGTGATTCTACAATTAAACCACCAAAACTGTTACAAAAGTCTATCATATCAAATTGGCGTTCCATTAATTTGAATTTGAAGATGTTGTGATAAACTCGGTGATTTAAGGTAGGGGCCAATACAACTAGAACAAACGCTTTACCAGCACAGGCCACAGCCATATAGCTACCGATGATAGTAGGACCCCAGTTGAATCTCAAGATCCCGTAAAGAATAACGACTTCTCCTATACCCATATTGCAACCAGTTAAAAAACAGTCGACCACGGTCATGAGTATTAACGAAATCCGTTCACGCTGGAACCTTTCCATGCTATAATTAGCTGGCTTGAATTCCAAGGGGATGTACAAAACCTTTATTGGTTTAAAAAGATTCACCACATACTGAGGAATGGACAAAACGAACTTCAGGACACTTTGAAAAGCCGATAATGGTTGATCCGGTTGCAAATCCCGTACTTCACTAAAAGACATCGTTCTGGACTTAGTCCTGGCCTTCAGGGATCTTGATTCGGGCAAGATAAATATTGAGAACACGACTAGCGAGAAGAAAATGATCAACTCGACTCTCAAAGGATTAAATTCGTAATCCTGAATGGCACCTAGCGTGGTGTAGCTCGCGTTATCGACATCAGAAACCGACGACGGATGATTGTTCACGAACTTTTTCGATATCATCAAAATCCCATTACCGCAAAGGGGACCAAGACTGACACCAACGAACAAAAATGCCATTGCAAGCCCAAGATAGTAGCTTCTTTGATGTACTTCAGCTATGTCACTAACATAACAATTGACCAAACTAATGAGAGCCATCATTCCGCCAGCTGTGGAGGAAATGATTTCGGCAAAAACCTGAAGTTTGAATCTCAAATAATCGTATCTTGTCATAATGTAATACTTGAATAAGCTACCCACCGTCACCGAGAGAAAAATGAAAATCAAAAAAGGTTTCCTGCCGTATTTGTCACTCAATTCGCCAATCTTTGAAATGATCAACATGGATAAGACGCTGGAGGAAATCACTATAGCCATTTGCAAATTCGAAAGCAATATTTCTGATTCTGTAGGGTCACAATAACCATTAGGTCCATCTCTGATAATTGAGTTACAGGCTAATTTAAATAAGATGATTTTCTTAGTTGCTTCACCATTACCAATTGCAAAAGCAAGTAGGAAAACTGACATACCAATCATAAATAAAGATGGTCGTCTCATCCAATGTAAGGACTTATTCAAATGTCTTTGTTCTCTCAACCATAATGCATCCTCGTCGAGTTCGCTGTCTTCATAATCGTCAGCTAAAGCTTCGTATACATCGTTGGCTGCGTGCTCAAGGTTTGCTTCGACATTAGTGTTGACGGAGTTGAACTTGACGCTGTTTTTTCTGTCAACTAAGGGAGATGTTTCTGACATACTCACCGATGTATCCTTCCTGTGAAGTTAATTCCTTTAATGTCCGCCACTCGGTTTCGAACGCTATATTAGACCCTGCCAGCGGTATATAGTGTAACAAGCAACGAGTAACGCAAGGAGGAAAATGAAGGAATAAATAAGATTCAGAACCTAAAAAGTATTTTTACCGATGATGTTCTCTCCTGAGGCGGCCGCAAGGAATTCCAAATCCTGCCGCACTGGATTTATCAGTTGAGTCGCAGGAGTTTTTGGTTCTTCGGCGCAAAGCGGAGGTAGAGTGATCTTTCAGGTGGTAGCTTTAAGAGAATGGATATCCCGGTTGCTTGGGAGTGTCAAATCGGCAAATCAGTGAAGGATTGGAGAGAGTGGGGTTTTCCATTGAGTCTTGCGGCTCCAGATAAACAAATTGTGCATGATTGCTAATCGAATATGTGTCAATTCCGCTGTGGATCCAATTGGTTTTTTGCCCTCGACACACATTTGTTTTGGTTACACAAAGGGCCGCCACTGCGCATGACACCAACTTTCCGAATGCTTATGCTTAGTATTTTCTACCCCACCACGATTAGTATGACGATGGAGAAATGGCCCCACTCTAAAATCATAGTGTCAGAGGAATAAAAAAATCTCCCGGGGGTGAGTCGAACACCCGATCTCAAGATAACCGAGGTCAAACATTACAGTCTCGCGCTTTAAACCAACTAAGCTACCAGGAGTACTTTTAAAAAATTTCCACACAAATGACTTGTGTATGCTAGTGGAATGCAGCCTAGTACATCACCACCAAACGGTGTAGGAGCCACAAAAACCCCTCTCTTGAGGTAGCTATGTACTTCCAATTTTAAAGAGTTAACGGTTCGCGGCCCACCTCAAATTTGCTGATGAGTTCCAGAACAAGGATTCTCAAAACTCTCGGATGTCACATTACAACGAAGTTACGCCCAACCCAGCTACCGGGAGTTCGCTGCGAAATGGCGGGGCCCAGGCGAACAACGCTAGTCCAGGAAACACCAACAAGAGCTGGCCCACAAGCTTGGAAGATTTTGTCACCCAGAGTTTCGCTAGGTCCAAGGCATTAACCGAAAGCGACAAGTTACTTTTCCAGCAACAGATGCAACATTTACTCACCGAGGCGGAGAAAGAAGGGAAGTTGTGGATTAATGATTGGACCAAACAGAAGGTACCAGTGCTTGACGCAAACACCATGTTGCATTTGTTTTGTGACATCAAAGAGCATAAGAGAAACACATCCAAAAGGGGTGTAGACGGATTTGATTCTGATTTGAAGAAGAAACAGAGAATGGAAAGATTCAACTATAAAGAAGCCGGTGCGACAACTTCCAGTTTTAGCGATGAGTACCAAGACACTAGTAAACCCATAGTGGGGAGGAGTACCCAGCTTGAGAAAAACTACTATAGATTGACCTCCGCACCCGATCCAGCTTTGGTCCGACCACAACCTGTGTTGCAGAAAGCCGTTCAGTTCATACTTAGCCAGACAGACACAAAAGCCTATTCTTTCATCAAGGACCAGTTTAAATCTATACGACAGGATTTGACCGTGCAGCATATCAAAAACGATTTCGCTATGTATGTTTACGAGGAGAACAGCAGAATCGCCATAGACAACAACGATTTGGGGGAATTCAACCAGTGCGTCACCCAACTAGAATACTTTTTTGACGGGAAGAAGACTCGAGATACCCATCTCAACAAGACTGAATTAGAGTTTATCTGCTATAGAATCATCTATCTCCTCATCGTGGAAAACCACTCAGAGATTCTAAAATTGAAGTTGAAATTGGTAGACAGGAAGTATAATGCCCCAGAAGAGCTCGAGAAACTCGTACACGTTGAAAATGCCTTCAAAATACAGCAGTATGTGATATCGTCCAACTACTTCAAGTTCTTTGACCTTGTGAGGAGTTTTAAGGAACTCACCCATGCATACCATTTATTAGAACAGTTTTTGATCAAAAAACAGAGGCTCAAATCGCTTTTTATCATGTGCAAGGGCTACAGAACCCTTCCGATCGAGTTTATAATTGCCCAGTTGAAATTCAAAGATATAATAGAGCTATTAGCGTTTTTGAAGGACTACAAATTGAGTGTCTTTATAAAGAATAACGATTTTGACTGTGCAGAGTCCCGACAAGCATTCAGCCAGCTCATAGCCAACACGAACTTCAAAAAAGTTGACATCAAAGGACAAATCTAGGGTCTTGCATTTGCATTTTGAATTTGTTTCAGACTAATCCAACGTGGGACCGATGGCTACCATAGCAAAATTGTGCTTATTGTCCTCGTCAGTATTGTTAATATAGAACTGGATCTTTTCGCTCAATTTTGGGTCGTCCAAGATGTTGGAACTGTGGATCGACTCCCCCAAATCAATTGGGCCTTTTCTTCTGCCATCCAACTCATACAAATGGTTATCCTTCCCCTTAATGAAGGATATGAAATGAAATTCTGTTTGAACATCGCTGGAAGGCGCTTCCGTTTGTCCTTGGGTGCCGTAATTGTCGTCCAACTGAATCACCTGCTCCAATTTCTCCACCAATCTGGCGGTATCGTCAATTGAAATTCCTGGCTTCATTTGCGACAACAAGAATCTGTTGATGATCAGATTATCAATTATAAGGTCTCGTGGTAAGTTGGCAAGAATGTGGAGTAACCCATACAATCCACAGCCATTGCCAATAGTCTGCTTGAACCATTGAATGTTGGAACTGTTATCGTAGCTGATGGTGCTGTCGAATTTCTTGCGGTACTGCTCATACCCCTCGGTGAGAGGAAACAACATCATTACCGCATAGATAGGCTGGGGCAAAAACGCCAATAAGTCTGGTTCCGTCAACGACAAGACGTCATGGAACGCCAATACCGGCACTAGTCCCAATTTGTATCCGATATCGTTGAATATTTCCGGATTACTCTCTAATGGTATAACTCTTCTAGTATCAGACATTTCGCGCAATTCCCCACCCCATAGCTCTACTTATAAGAATCGGTGGCACCGAAGTAATAGGTGTACCGAAGCGAGTGCGTATCTTTCAACTCTCACGAAGGCTCTCGAAAGTCTTTCAAACCGGCCTAAAACTCAAACCGGTCTTAAACCGACCCAAAAGTCAAACTGGCTTCAAACCGACCTAAACGTCAAACCAGCTTCAAATCGACCTAAAAGTGAGACTGGAAATCCTCAAATGAGTGGCATTGTCAGAGCGCTAAATTGGGACCAAGGGTACGAACAGCAGTTCATTGCCGTGAATCCGATAGGAGACGAGGTGTTGTTGTAC
>JAKUAE010000033.1:0-99722 GCA_030579195.1 Yamadazyma diospyri | reverse complement strand
CCTCCCCCCTCCTGGCAATGATCGCTTCCGCCTTCCGCCTCTTCTCCACCGCCAGCCCCCCCACGCCGAACAAAATGTCCATATTCTCCAACGAGATCCCCTTCGTCTCCGGAAGAAAAAAGTACGTAAACGGCACCGACAAGAGCAACCACCCCCCGAAAAAGTAGAACGTCCCATACTTAATGTTCGCCATCATATAAGGATTGGAGTACACGATCACAAACTGCATCAACCACTGCACCATGACGGTGATGGTCATACAGAAGGTGCGCAAGTTGGTGGGGAAGATCTCCGAACAGTACACAAAGGGGATTCCGTTCCAGCTGAAGGCGTAGAAGAACGCAAATAGGTACACCATGGCAATGGCGGCGCGGGCGCCGGCGTCGGTGGCCACGGGGCCGTCGAACGACCCCGAAACCTGGGCGTAGATCGCGAGGTAAAACATCGTGATCACCGTCAACGACGAACCCACAAGCAATGGAAGCCGCCGCCCGAGGTGGTCGATCATGAACAACACAAAGAGGATGTTGGACACCGCTTTGATCGCGCCGAACACCCCTGTGGCGAGGAGCGACACCAGGTTGCCCGTCAACCCGATGGACTTGAAAATCCCCGGAGAGTAGTAGTTGAGGGCGTTGATGCCGCTCAAGTTCTGCCACACCATCACCGACACCCCCAAGAGCAACCTGTTGCGGTATTGCGGTCTCAGCACCTCCCGGAACCTCCAGTAGAGGTCAGTCCGCTGGAGAAGGTTGCGGCCGGTGCGGCGGTCGACGGCGCCGTTTTCGGCGTGGATCTGCTCCAACACCGCCCGGATCTCGAAGTTGATGTACGGGTGGTCCGCCGGCAAGTTCCGGAGGTACACCAACACCTCCCGTGCCGCTTCGACGTTTCCGGCCTTGATCAACCACCGGTAGGATTCCGGCTGGAACGACACCAATATCAACGCCAAACCCCCCACCACGAACTGCACCGCCAACGGAATCCGCCACTGGCGGTCGGTGGGTGGCTGGTGCACCTCCACCCCGTAGTTGATCCAGAAAGCGATCACCAAAAGCACCTGGTAGAAGATTTCGTAAGTTCCGGTACAAATGCCCCGCAATCTCGACGGCACCATTTCCGACAACCAGATGACCACGGTGTTGGAAATGGCCCCCACCGTGAGCCCAGTCAATGCCCGGCCCACGTACATCAACCCGAGGATCCCAGGGCTCGCCACCTGGCACACCACCCCCACCTGGAACACCACGAGAAAGAGAAAGATGGTTTTCTTCCTCCCCCACAGCTCGTTGGTGAAGTACGACCCCACGGCGCCGAAGAACGCCCCGGCCTGGAACGTGGACACGATATTACTCTGGAGGCGGGCCAAGGCGTCGCCCTCGGCGGCCGCCAACCCGAACCGGTTCTTGAAGCTGGTCAATGCGATGACTCCGCCGGCGACTCCGGAGTCGTAACCGTACACCCCGGAGCAGAACGCCGTCGATAGCACGAAAAGGAATAGTTTGACGTTGTAGACCTCGGGAGGGGCGGGGTTGCTGCTGTTATCCTCCAATTTGAACTTCCACATCGGTGGAGAGGATGAGGCGATGGCGGTGTTTTATACCGTGTGGAGTGGGGAGCGGGGAACAACTGCGGTGGTGTGTGGGTGGGTGAGATTTGGCGGGGTTGGGGGGGTTTTGGCGGCGATGGACTGTTATTGGCGGAGATGAGGCTCTTCGGAGTTTGCTGAACATTTCCGAGCCGTCGAAACCTGGAGGTCTCTTTGGCCTCATCTCCAGGACTCCAACCAGGGTCATGACTCCTGTGCCCAGGACATGACAAGCCTGCCATTGCTGCGAACTCAGTGCTCCGGAGTTAACGTTACCCCAGATTTACCCCATGTTCTGAATCGGGCACTCCCCCACCCAGCCCCTCCGGAGTTATCCCGGCTATAAACCCCCGGTTATAAAAGACGCCCACCAGGCTATCCCCGGTTATAAAAGGCGCCCCCGGAGCTATCCCCGGTATAAAAGGCCGCGGGTGCCCCCAAATCTCCAATGACGCTCGCCGACGGGGTCTACACCCCCATTGTCACCTTCTACACCGCCAGCGGCGATATCGACTACCGCACCCAAGTCGACCACGCCAACTACCTTAAAACCCACGGCATCTCGGGATTGGTGGTGCTAGGCTCCACCGGGGAAAACGCCTTGTTGACACCCCCGGAAAAGACCGAGTTGATCCGGAATTTGGCCCAGGTCGACATCCCTTTGATCGCGGGAGTGGCCCAATTCACCGTGCCGGAGACCCTCGGAGCCATCCGGGAGTACAAGGCCGCAGGAGCCTCCATGGCAATGGTGTTGCCGAGCTACTACTACGGCGCTGACACTCCCCAGCAGGGAATTATCGACTGGTTTACCGAGGTGGCCGATAGCTCGGAATTGCCCGTTATCCTATATATCTTTCCAGGGGTGTCCAACGGGCTCCAGGTGCTGCCAGAAGCGGTGGAGGTGTTGTCGGCGCACCCTAACATCGTGGGGTGCAAGTGCTCCCACGGCGACGTCCATCAGTACTCCCGGATCTCCTTGAACGCCAAAATCACCCGCAACAACTTCAAACTATTGTCCGGCCAGGGCCAGTTATTGTTGCCCTTGATGTCGATCAACGGCAGAGGGGTCATCGACGGGTTGTCCAACTGTTTTCCAAAGACTTTTGTTCGGCTATTCCGGTTGGTTCAGGAGGGAAAGGTGGAAGAAGCCCGCAAACTCCAGTTCGTGGCAGCAGAAGCCGAGGTTTTTGCGGCCCAGTGCGGGTTTTTGGGGTTGAAACGGGCCATCAAGGACCATTTGGGGTGGGGCCACACTGTGGTGGGCCGCAAGCCAATGAATTACCCTGTTTCCGACGCTGTTTGGGCCAAGTATCGGCCTCTGTACGACTTGATCAAGGCGGTCGAGGACAGTTTGTAGGGGTTTAGAGTGGGTTGAATAGAGTGAATGGGGATTTTGGGCCGGTGTTGGGCTAGATTAGGTGTCTGGGGCCCTTTTGCGGCAAGAATTTTCCACCTAGGCCCTGATGGCCCTTCTGCGGCACTTGAGGGCGAAATTCAGGCTCTTTTGCAGCTATTGAAGGGAATTTCGGGCCTCCTGGACCCAAAAAGACACATAGTACCGTCATCTCCCAGAGTAGCCTTCTAGGGACCTCATAGCCGTCGCATATCCCCTCTTAACCCACCAGAAACACCCAAACTCCCTTTTTGGCTGCTAAATCCGCCCTTTTCCCCTATTTCACCGTCCTGCCCCTGCTTCACCCCAGAAACAGCAAAATATATATTACCTCCTACTCTTCTTGGCCGGAGCCTCCTCTTGAATCAATTTTTCATTAAAATCATCAATAAACTTCAACACATCGTCTCTTATCCCCTCACTGTCCACCAAAATAACCACCAATCCGTCACTACCCACCTCGTATTTGATGTGCCCGTCGTTGGGTATGGCGACGGTGTCGTCAAAGTCGTTGAAAAACTCATCAACTTCGTCCATTGTCTGAACATAGTCCATCAGTCTTTCAGTCAAATCGTCCGTGGAGACGCTTGTGGCCCCTTCGGCGTCGGTTTGTTGGGCGGAGTCGGGGTTCAAGAGGACTATGATCCTCAAAGGGTTCTCCAACTCCTCGGGTTTGTCGTAGGGGATGTCCACGGGTTCTGTTTCGTCCACAGTGTAGTCTGACTTACCCATTGCGATGAGGTGCGAAGTTTGTGTGAGCTGAAGTGCGGCCCCGGGAAAACGGCGCGGGAGGAGACGAGAGCGCGGCCCAAGGCGGGGAGAGCGCGGTACCAAAGGGATACCGAAAGCGCGGTACCAAAACAATGGCGAGAGCGCGGCCCAAGGCGGCGAGAGCGCGGCCCAAGGCGGCGAGAGCGCGACCCAAGGCGGCGAGAGCGCGACCCAAGGCGGCGAGAGCGCGGCACCGAGAGTCCGCCGAGAGCAGCAGCCAATACAAAGCCCTCCAATCTGAACCCCCAAGCCGAACCTCCCTAGAGACGCATAGATCAAACATCAAATCAAACTATAAAGCCACTAAAGCGACCATTTCTTAAACTGGTTGATCAAACCATTGGTTGATGGGTCGTGGGTCTCCACCTCGCTTTTATCGTCCAACTCCTTACCAATGACCTTGGCCAAAACCTTTCCTAACTCAACCCCCCATTGGTCAAAAGAGTTGATGTTCCACACAGCACCCTCCACGAACGTCACGTGCTCGTAGTAGGCAATCAACGCCCCCAAAGTGGCAGGAGTGATTTTCTGGGCCAAAATCGAGGTGGTAGGTCTGTTACCTGAAAACACCTTGTGAGGAACTAATCCCCCGGTAGCACCTTCGGCCTTGACCTTTTGTTCGTCCTTACCCACCATTAACGCCTCGGACTGGGCGAAAAAGTTGGAGGCCAACATTTTCTGGTGCAAGTTCTCTCTGATGGGGTTTTGGGACTGCGCAGCCAAAATGAAGTCTGCAGGGATTAATTTGGTACCCTGATGCACCAATTGGAAGAAGGAGTGTTGGGCGTTGGTGGCAGGCTCCCCAAACAAAATTGTGCCGGTTTCGTAGTTGGTGAACACATTGGCTCTGGTGACGGATTTCCCGTTGGATTCCATGGACAATTGCTGCAAATAGGCGGGGAAACGGTGCAAGTACTGGTCGAAAGGAGCCACCAAGTGGGTCTGGGCCTTGTAGAAGTTGTTGTACCACACAGACAACAAACCTCCGAGAACGGGGATGTTATCCTCCAACGGAGTTTGGGTGAAATGGTTATCGACGGCCTCAGCACCCTTCAAGAACGCCTCGAAGTTGTCAAAACCAATGTAGATGGCCACCGACAACCCGATGGCAGACCAAACCGAGTAACGGCCTCCGACCCACGACTCAAACCCAAACATGTTTTTGGTATCGATGCCAAACTTCGATACCTCTTCAGCGTTGGTGGACAACGCAGCAAAGTGCTTGGCGATGTGGGCCTCGGACTTGGCTCCGGCCAAAAACCACTCCTTGGCGGAGTTGGCGTTGGTGATGGTTTCGGCGGTGGTGAAAGTCTTGGAAGCGATCAAAAAAAGGGTGGTTTCGGGGTCCAAGCCGCTCAAGGTCTCGGCCAAATGAGTGCCGTCGATGTTGGACACAAAGTGCACGTGCAACCCGGGCTGGGCGTATTTTTTCAACGCCTCCGTCACCATCACCGGGCCCAAGTCCGAGCCCCCAATGCCGATGTTGACGACGTCGCTGATGGCCTTTCCGGTATAACCCGTCCACTCACCCGATCTCACCCGGTGGGAGAATTCTTTCATGTGCTGCAACACCTCGTCGACCTCTCCGGCGGTGTCCTTGCCGTCGACCAACATCGGCTTCAACGCCCGGTTTCTCAACGCCACGTGGTACACCGCCCGGTCCTCGGTGGTGTTGATTTTGTCCCCACGGAACATCTCGTCTCTCAATTTCTCCACCCCGGCCTCCTTGGCCAACTTCAAGAGCGCTGCCAACACCTCGTCGTTGATGAGGTTTTTGGAGTAGTCGAAGAAGATTTCAGAACCGTCGTAATTCTTGAGGGTCTTGGAGTATTTCTCGAACCGCTTGGGGTCCTTAGCGAACTCCTGCACCACGTCGAGGTGGCCTATCGATTGATGGAGGGATTCCAATTGCTTCCATGAAGCTAAGTCTGTTGCAAGTTTGAAGGACATTTGTTGGGGAGGAAGTGCGAACAGGAGATTATATATTGGAGAGTGGCGAGACGGGGTGGGCGCGGGTGGGGGCAACTTGTAGCGCTGGCGGTGCTACCAGACGGGGTAGCGCCGGCCCGCGACGTTGGCTGAGGAATATGCGGTAAGGAGGACGCCGCGATGGCGCGAATGGGGAAACCGGAAATGTGGGCGGCGTTGGTCCGGCTGAGTAATGGCCGAGCGGCCGACTGCGCGGCCGATTGAATTTGGGCGGCCGATTTGGGCGGCCGATGGACCGATTTGGGCGGAAGCCGATCAGTAGCATACACTAAATCTCTCCTATATCCAGGCGGGCCAGAACTAGATGTTCTATATCCAGGCGAGCCAGAACTAAATCTCTCTTCCAGGCTCCTCGTTCTAAAACTGAGATCTGGTTTACCGGTGTTCACACTGGCGTCGCCACCTTTAGGCCGCGCCGCAGCCCATTGGGCCCAACGCCCCACGCCATCTTATATGCAGGACACTTACCCCTAGGCAATTTGGGGGTTATCAGAATGAGTTTTTTGGGCCGTGAGATGCTGTAATTCAGCCACAGATCAACCTGGATCAGTCGCATACCATTCCCGAAATCAGCAGCGATCTAGGAGCGATTTGGGCGAAAATATGTACCCCCGTACACCCATAGTAAGTTTGCATCTGGATATACCTCCGTACACCCACCGAAACCTCGGTCGATATTTACCCCTGTTCACCCCCCAAAATTTGCTAAATATATGCTAAAACACACTCAATGATTCTTCGTTCCCCTTCATGCCCAAGGGCGCTAAATTGAACCAGTCCGCTCGGTGGCGAAGAATCTCCCCCCGCTGGCGCCACCGCCCGCACCGTCGGCCCTCCCAGCGTCGCCCCGTGCCGTGCGCGCCATTTGGCCCAAAAATGAGATGACCAACTCAATCATGTCGAAATTAGCCTCCAGATGGGCTGACGACGACGCCTTGGTGGCCCAGGCCACCGTCCAGGATACCGCAAAACCAAAAAAGACTTCCGTTCTCCCAAGCATCTGGGCCGAGGCTCCCGATTCCAATGACCAGATCAATGACCGTAAACCACACCGAAGAGGGGATAGAAATGACACAAAACCAACCGACCCAAAACCCAACGCTAAACCCAAAAAGGGCCCCAAGCACCACCGGGCAAGCACCTCCCTGCCTCCACCGAAAGAACGGACCCGCAACCCCCGTCCAGCGGCCCAAAATCCTCTTTTACCCCCCATGACCGATGGGGCCAGAGCGTTGGCTGCCCGAATTGGAGCTGCACCAGCCCGTGGGAAGGCAAAGCTGCATCACAGCAGCTGGGAGGACGTGGATTCCGAAGAAGACCTTCCGCCGATGACAGACGGGGCCAAACAGCTTGCTGCCAGGCTAGGAATTGCCCCGACGGGGGGGCCCGGCGGGCACAAATCAAAACAGAGGCCGAAGTCGCAGACCGCCAAACTGCAGCCCGCCAAACCGCTGCAACCGGCTGTCAAACAGCACGGACGCCCGCCCAAGCAGCAGCCAGAGAAAGCCAAGCCGAAGCAGCAGGCGAAGTCGGAAATCAAGCCAACGAAGTCGGAAATGAAGTCGGAAATGAAGTCGGAAATAAAGTCGGAAATCGACAAAATCGTCCGGGAAATGGACGATTCGACCAGCTGGGCCGATATCGAGTAATATATTGCCTATAAACCGAGGGTGAGCTTGACGGCCTTGCCGTTTTTCCACACCTCCACCCCCTGGGGCACCTTAAGGTCCACGTGGCCCACGAAAAACACCCGTTTCCGGGCCCTGGTGACGCAAGTGTAGATTTCTCGCAAGTTTCGGTGGTTGTGGGTGGAAACGATGATGTAATCGTGGCCCAAACTGGCAAGCGGCTCCACAGGGAGCTTCATTTCCGCAAGGAGGGCCCTCTGGTAGTCGTCCGGGGCTATGATGCCGGTATCGTGCCGTTTCATGTACTGAAACAACGCCGCAACCTGCTCCGCTTCCGGCACGTTGACCTGCCCCCAGCCCGGCACAGGAAGTAGCTGGAGGCTGTGGACGAACTCGTCGGAGAAGTCGAGGGTTCGAGTCGGCTGTGGGTAGTAGAAGGCCAAATCCGGGTTGACGGCGGAGCGAGGCAACTGTAGGTCGCTGGTGGGGTACTCGCCGAGCAAAATGAGCCGGCCCGCGGCCAACAGCGCCACCTTATCCAGCACCAAGTGGCTGTCGACGATAATGAGGTTCTCGCAGAGCGGAAGGCCGTCAATAGCCTCTTCCTCGGTGAAAACCGGGGCATATTCGTAGTTGAACCGAACGTAGGGGTCCACGGCGGGCGGAGGGAGCTCAAACGCCGCCCGGAGGGTGTGGAAGTCCCGGAGTTTGTGCTGAAGTCGGGTGTAGGAGTAGAATATACGGGTGGGATCGGAGGTTTCTTCGAATGGGTACGGTTGTTTGGGGTCCAGATTGGGGTTCCAGGCGCGCAGGAGCTGTGGCACCAAGTCGCGGTCCAGGCCGCGCGGGAGGCGGAGTTTCTGGGCCACCGCGGCCAACTCTTCGCGCAACTGGGCGCATTCCTGGTGCGGATCGGGCCGCGGCACCACGTTGTAGCTGTGGTTGGGCACCACCACCGCTGCGCGTTCGTTATTCAACCGAATCGTCCGGAGAAGGTGCTGCAACGCCGGCACCACCGTATGGGGAGGGGCATTGATGGTGGAGTCCCTCGTGGCGAGGATTCTGTACATCAAATGGTGGAGGCCGGTTTCGGTGCCTTTGGTTTCGGTGCCGTAGGCGTCGAGCTCGCTCACCACGGTGATGACAGGGTCGTGGCTGCTCGCAGGAGGCTCTAGGGCCTTTTTGGGGCCGGGGAGGACGATCTGAGTCGGCGGGGTGAATCGCTCGGGCCGCGACGGGTGAAAGTCGTGTAATTTGACTTCCCGGGCCCGGGGCACGGCTATAATGTGGGTGGCGCTGACGCTGCCGCTGTGGCGGAGACTGGTACCGTCCACGGCGTGCACCTTCACTAATCGGGCCGATTCGATGCCGTATTTCCTGATCCTCGGCAAGGACGAGAACTTGTTGGGCTTTTGGATCTCGAGGGCCAAAAAGTACCCACAATCGACCACCGGGCGGTCCACAACGACCTCGCCGGCGTGGGCTTGCACCACGGTGTGGAAGTACTTGCTGGAGCCCGAAATTACCAACTTGGCCTTGTCTAGGGCGAACTCTAGTCTCTGTAGCACCGCGAGATAATGGCGGTAGATAAAGCGGTTGAAGTGGTGGTCCGGCTCGCGGGGCAACGCGAACTGGAACGCAGGGAGGCCGTCGTAGCGATCTATAGTCCTGTGGTCCCAGCTGTTGTCGAAGCGGAGGAGCTGGTACGCCAAATAGTCCACCAACACCGCTTTGGGCTTGTTAAAGCCGGCGAGGGCATTTAACTCCGCCTCGTCGATGCCACTCAACACCTCGCGGGTGGAAGTGAGGTCTAGGTCGTAGCGGCTGGCCTTGAGGAGCTTGGGCTGGAGTTTCCGGAACAACTCGTCGTTTGGGGGCACAGTTCCGGCCAAAAATAGGTTGAGATCGCTTCCGAGGTCTAGGTTGTACCCGAAGCACTTGCGGGCGCCGCTGTGCCGCAGCAACACCAATATCAGCTTGACGTAGTGATAGAAGTCGCTGTCAACGACCTCGAACAGAAGCTGCACCGACTTGTCGACCAAATTGTCGTACCAGCTGCTGGCGACGGGGCCGGGGGCCCACGGGTCGTCGAGGCCCGCAAAGATGCGGCCAAAAAGCTCAGTCAACGTCCCCTGGTCTAGCATGGCGCTGAACCACTGGATGACCAACCGGTGGGCCCGGAACACGCTGTCCGGGCGAATATCGTAGGTGAGGTGTAAACACCGTCTGACGAAAAGGGGCCATTTCTCGGCGGCACGGCTCGCCAGCGCCGCCAAAGTCGGCTGCAGCAACATCGCCACCACTAGCAACTCGAGGTGGCCGTTGGAGGCGTCGTCGTCGAACGCCGCCCACACTAGGTCGAAATTCCCCGCCACCACCGCTGCATCTTCTCCCTCGATGATCGCACGGTGTATATCCCGGATATAGCTCGGCTTGAACGCCGTCTTTCGCCATCTGGCAACTATGTCCACCGACTTAGCCATTGTCTCGCTATGGGCTGGTTTCGGGGTCCGTGGGGTGTGCAGGGGGGCCACTAACTACCGGTAACAAAATGCGGGTCGTGCGAAATTGGTGATGCAGATTCGCAAAAATTTTTCACTCATGTTCAGGAGCGTTATTGGAATCCCTCGGACGTTTGCCACGAGTGCGTGGGCGGGCGCGGGCGTCAGGTTGACGCCCAAGCTAGCAGCGAAGCAGATAATCCCCGAGAACGCCTCGCGGTCCAAGTTGGCCAGCTTGAAGCGGAAGGAGAAACGGTGGAAGCGACAGATCATCAGAGACATCAACAACTTCAAACAACACAAGTTGAAAAACATCCAGTTCAAGGTGGATCCGGTGTTGGGGGACCCCAACAACGGGTTTATCCACCGGGTGTACCAGGAGATCGACGACGCCGCCAACTTGGCCTACGGCTACCACCGGGACGAGGTGGAGAAGTTGCTCTACGGGGTGGAAAAGGCGGTGTTGGACCACAGCGCGGCCTCGGGGTTTTTGTACGACACCGCGACGAAGACTGAGGAGGAAAAACGCCGGGCAGTGTTGACAATCCTCAATTTGAAGAACTCCAACGGCCAGGATCGGAAGAAGCTCGCCATCACCAGGGCCACCAGGGAGTTTGCGCGAAAAGACGGCGACACCGGGTCGCCGGAGGTGCAGGCGGCGATTTTGACGGTGAAAATCCACTTGGGAATGAAGCACGTCAAGCAGATGTTCAAAGATAAGGTTCACATCCAAAACGTCCGGCATTTGGTGCAGCAGAGACAGAGAATCTTGAAATATTTGAAAAGAACCCGGCCCCAGGACTATTTCTACACCATCGAGAAGTTGGGGTTGACCGACGACGTCATTACCCGGGAATTCAACATGGACAAGCAGTACTTCCAGGACTACAAGATCTGGGGATCCAAACAATTGATCAAGTTGAGTGACAAACAGGTGAAGAGAGAGGAGAAATACCTGGCGTTGGAGAAGAAGATTGCGGAATATAACCATTTGGCGAAGAAGAAGTTCGATATGTTGAGCTAGCTGTATATACGAATTCGCTGGTTGCTGTGGGTGTGATTTGGGTCGATTGTGGCTCTGATTCTGGGTCTGGAATCTGATTCTCTGATTCGCTGGTTGATTCTGGGTCGATTCTGGGTCGATTCTGGCTCGGATTCTGGCTTTGGGTCTGATTCTGGCTCGGATTCTCTGATTCTGGCTCGGACTCTGGCTCGGACTCTGATTCTCTGATTCGGTGGTTGGCTCTGATTCTGACTCTGATTCGGTGGTCTCCCGGCTCCCTGCAAGCTTTCGGCCCCCCACCAAATCACAACTCATCTACAACAGTATCCAAAAGCTGGTTCACCCGCAAATCCGCCCGGTTGTCCTTTATCGCCTCCAACTCCGTGTTCAACGACGAAACCTGCTCCTCGATGTTCTTGCGGACCTCCGCGGACTCTCTGGCGATATCCTTCAACTCCTGGAGCAACTGCGAGTTCTCCAACCCCAACTGGTCGTGCATCAACGCCAAAGACCTCAACGTCTGCCCCCGTTTGTAGTTCATGTTCGCATCGATGATGTCTTTGGGCGATAGTTTGTTTATGTCCACCGCGGTGAATTTTTGGTCCAAGCTGCGGGCCTTGGCCTCCTGGATGATGTCATCCAACCCATCGAGCTTATTCTCGAGGTCTCTCTCCTTGAAGATCAACTCGAACTCCTTGAGGGAATTGTTGAGCCAGAACTCGATGATTTGAGATCGGGCGATTTCAAGCGACTTCAACCCCTCGTCGCTGGATGCAAGGGTGGGATAGCACTTTTTGATCTGCTCTATGTCCAACGACTTCTTGATCGACTCCTGCAACGCCTTGGTGCACACGGTTTTCAACCGTTCGAATCTGATGCGGTCCTCCATGTTGATTTTTGCGCGGCGAAAATGCGGCTTTTAGGGGTTTTTGGGAGGTGCGGGTGGTTGAGATCGGTGGATATGGTGGGTGGTCTTATGTGGGTAGTCCCTGGTCCCTGGTCCTCGGTTCTTGGTCCAGATATGAATGAGTTCTGCTAGTTATGTTATTGAGCGTCTTGCAGATTTCACAATTCGCGGCTTCTTAAGTATTGCGTGATAGGAGAGGGAGAAGCATGGGTTTAATATGACGAAATCAGCCAAAAACAACATGGGACTTTCTCATAGTCACTAGCACCATGCAGCTCGGCCAGTTTGTCGATATATGCGATTTTGGACGAGATACATCCATTTAGTTCCGATGAGAAAGAAGTTACCCGGACAGAGTACACCGGGACACCAGGGTTTACCCGGACGTGACACCACCCGCGCACCGCACCCGCACCGCACCCGCACTCAACCCCTAGTCTAAGAACCTATCACTTTTCACCCAGTTGCCATGTCAGACCCACGAGCAACCATCGCCGAGGCGGAGAAACTCACCAAACCGCAATCCGGATTGATGCTGTTTTTTTCCGGGGGCTCGCAGTCCTACCGGCTCGAAGAAGCCACCGATTTGTATATCCAAGCCGCCAACCAGTATCGGTTGATGAAGGACTACGACCAGGCAGGCCAGCAGTTTGTCAAGGCCGCCACCCTCCAGAAGTCGCTAAAGAACCACAACGATGTCGCCAACCACTTGGTGGAGGCCTACAAGTGCTTCAAGGACGTTTCCCCCCACGAGGCCATCGATTCGTTGAGCCAAGCAATCCACATATTTTTGACCCAGAACGGCCAATTCCGGCGGGCCGCCAACTTCACCATGGACTTGGGAGAGTTATACGAGAGTATCAACGACTTGCCCAACGCGGTGAAGAGTTACGAACAGGCAGGAGACTATTTTGTCACCGACCACGCCGAAGCGTTGTCCAACAAGGCTTTTTTGAAGTGTGCCGACTTGGCGGCCGCCGGGGGTGATTACAGCAAGGCGGTGGCGTTGTACGACAATATCATCAAAAAACTGGTGGGAAACAGCTTGTCCAAGTGGAATTTGAAGGACTATTTCTTGAAGTCGATTTTGTGTATATTGTGTTTGGGAGACTCTATTGAGGCCCAAAAAAAAATGGAGTATTTTGTCAGCGAGGAGCCGTCTTTTGAGACTACCAGAGAGTATAAGTTGATCAACGAAATTTTGGAGGCCATTCAACAGGGCAATAACGATCAGTTCACCGATCGGGTGTATGAGTACGACCAGTTCAGCAAATTGGATAAATTGAAGACCCAGTTGTTGTTGAAGGTGAAGAACACCGTGGTTGAGCCTGAGGAGGACGATTTGCTCTAGCTTCCAGGGAGTGGGCTTGAGGCGTTGTATAGTGATATACGCAGTGTATATCTAATAAAGGTTGATTTCCGAGGATTGTTTTGTCTTTTGGGTAGTTTTTCCCGTTTTAAGACCCCAACGTACTAATTATAGACCAGTTATACCTATTTTGACAGAGACCAGTTATACCTATTTTGACATAGACCAGTTATACCTATTTTGACAATTGTAATACTAACATCCAGTCCTTTACATTGAGACCTTGACGAAGGCAGCAGTTTTTGAGTGACGATGCCCTCTATCAAGGTAGACATGAAGTACAGAGTGAAGCCAGGAGGAATAAGGCAAAAATGCAAAAGCGACTCAGAAGAGGCGAAGAAGAGGTTTGGGGCCCAAACACAGCTCAAACAGCCAAAATAGGATCCAAAGCACCAAAAATGGACTATATGAGAGCAGAGAGGCAGAAGACAGGCCAAACGAGCCAAAGGGTAAAATAGAGCACAAAACGCCAAAAAAGCAGGCCAAAAGAGTCAATATGGGCCAAAACGAGCCGAAGACAGGCCAAACGAGTGATTATAGTCCAAAACGAGTTGACATGGGCCCAAACGAGCCGACGACAGGCCAAACGAGTTAACACGGGCCAAAACGAGCGGAAGACAGGCCAAACGAGCTGAAAACGAGCCAAAGGACAGTCCAAAAGAGTTGATATGGTTAAAATGAGCCAAAGGACAGTCCAGACGAGATAACACCGGTCAAAACGAGCTAAAAGACAGCCCAAACGAGCCAATGGGTAAAATAGAGCCAAAGAGAGCCTTGACGGCCAAAACCGGGCCAAATCAGGCCAAATCAGGCCAAAATAGAGCCAATCAGGCCCACCAAACCACCAAACATCTATTACTACTCCCGCTTCAAAAAACCCCGGATCTTCTTCAATATCACATCGTCGTCATAATCGTTCACCACCACCCGTTTATCGTTCGGATCCTCCACCTCCCCCGGACCCTTCTCAAACTCAAGCGACTGCACGCTATCCAACCTGTGGTCCCTCAAAAACATCACGTCCACCAACAACACGAACGACAACCCCAAAGCAGCCGCACACAAGATCTTCTGGGTCTTTCCGTAGGCCAAAACCACCGGAATCCGTTCCTTGGTCCCCCAGAGATGGGTGGAGGCGTAGGTGAAGGGATCGGAGTAGGCTTCGGTGGCCAAGTCGGTTGAAAGCCCCGCGGCGGTGAATTCCTTGACCAAATTCTTGTACAAGGTGTTAGTCCACACCGCACCGGAGATAGACGACCCCACGGCGGAGCCGATGTTGTAGGACGCCAAGTAGATGGATATCACCACCGCCATGTGCTCGTGGTTGGTCACGGAGGCTATGGACACCTGGGTGGAGTAGGTGAAGAACCCGGCGCCAAAACCGAGGAAACAGAGGCCCCCGATAACCCCGTTGATCACCGACTGCGACTCGGTGCCCCCCAGGCCCCGGTAGCGGAAAAGAATGGCGAAGGACGCAATCCAGCAGCACACCCCGAAGATAATGAACCCCTTCAATCTCCGGACCCTTGTGATCAACAACCCCAAGAGCGGCCCCACGATCACCGACACGAAGGAGTACAACGAGGTGATTCGGGTGGCAGCCTTGACGGAGCAGTTCATCCCCACCACCAAGATGGTGTAGATGAACTCGTTGGGCAAGTACCACAAGAAGTTGATGAAGATCGCTACCACGATCGCGGACCAAACCCCGCGGTCCTTCATCAACGGGAACGGAAGGAGCGGGTTGCGCGCGAACCGCGCCTCCCACACCACCAACGCCACCACGAAACAGAACCCGATCACCAACGGCACGATGGTGGAGGCCTTTCTCCACTTATCCTCGAGCCCGGCCGCAAGCGTGAACGGCGTCAAGAGAAACCCAAAACCCAAGATGATCATGAAGATGCCGATGGTGTCGAGCTCCCAGAACACGTCGATGACGATGTTGTCGCTCCAGGACCGCCACTTGACGATTTCGCGCTGCTGCTGGCGCAAGATCCGCCAGTCCTCGGTGCGGCGGGCCCGCATCGTCATGTGCACGAAACAGCCGAACAACGGCACGCAGCACAAGGGGAAAATGAACGCCCAGATGCCGTAGCCGTACTGCCAGCTGTGGCGGGGGTACAAGCTGGCGACAATGTCTCCCGACACCCAGGTGTTGATGATAAACGGCAACGCCGGCACGAAACTGAAGAAAAGACGCCAGTTCAAGTTGGAAAGGTCGGCCAAGATCAACTGGAGGATGACGATGACGCACTGGTAGCCGATGGAGTAGATGACGGTGCCGGCGGAGAGGGCCTCGATGTTTTTGGAGAACGCCTGGACGATGGTGCCCACGATGTAGAACACCAACGCGAGGCAGAACGTCTCCAACCGCCCGAAACGGTCCGACAACCGCGCGGCGGTGGGCTGGGACGCCGCGGCCGCCACCGCTTGCACCACCCCCACCGTGGACAACAACGAGTGCTGGCCGAACGACGAGGTGGCGTAGGCCTCCAACCGGCCCTTGACGGTGCTTTCCACCGCGTAGGCGTAGGCGGTGATCAAAACCGCCACCAACAACACCGCTTTGGAGGTGAAATCCTGGTACTGGGCGTTCAACACCTCGATTTTCTTGATTCCCAACGACGTGGCGGTGGACTTGGCGAGCACCACCGTTTTCTCGTACGAGGGCTCGTTCTTGTCGGTGTCGGACTGAGAATGGTCTCTTGAAGTATCCTGAAACTGGTCTCTTGAAGTGAGACTTTCGGTCTTCGCCATGATTGATGAAAAAGATAAGTCGGTGGCTCATCTCTTTTATAGTCGAGCCAAGACCGGGGCCGGGATGTGATTGGTTCGTGGTGAGTTACTAACAATGGCCGAAAAAGAAACCACATACGACATGATTCGGCAGGAGGTTATCTACGGCGATCAGTGCGACATGGCTTGGCGCCGCGAGCGCAAGCGGGCGCCAGCGAGCGCAACTCTACACCCGCGCCGGCG
Source organism: Yamadazyma diospyri (assembly GCA_030579195.1). Lineage (NCBI taxonomy): Eukaryota > Fungi > Ascomycota > Pichiomycetes > Serinales > Debaryomycetaceae > Yamadazyma > Yamadazyma diospyri. The sequence goes on along the minus strand of JAKUAE010000033.1, from coordinate 83,591 downwards.
CGGGCGTAATACTGGGCGCGCGTGATTCGGGCCAGCGCGCGCGCGAATACTGTTCAGGCGCGGGTCAGGAGCGCGGGACGGCGCGCGGCACGAGAGCAATTCCGACTCGGAGTGTATATTAATTTCTTTTTCGGAGCCAGGGCCAGTTTTCCGGGCATCAGATGTCACCAGATGGTGTTTACGGGTTCCCAGACACGGCTTATCTCGCAGACATGCCGGAAACAATAGCTTTTGTTTCCATTTCCGTTTCCAGCATACTTTTGTTTCCACATTTCCGTTTCTGGTACGGCTCGTTTCTGACGGCTCGTTTCTGACGGCTCTACGTCTTCGGTCACACCGGCTTTCCCCCGATGAACTCGCTCCATCTTCTCACCTCCGGGGGAATCACAAACGAGTCCGGAACCTGGTCAAACTCCGGCTTATCTCCGATATACTTCTTCAAGCACTCTGCGAAAAGCAACGCGGTGTTGGGCTCGTTGAACAACGGAATGGCGAAATCAATGGCATTCCGCCTCATGATATAGTCCTTGTCCAACAAGCTGTGAGCTCTGGTCTTGGCCAAGTTGAAAACGGCCCCGATGTGGTGCTTCTGGAAGATTTCCCGCAACGCTCTCTTGTCGGTCTTGGGGAACTCGATGATCTCCACCTCCTGGGAGGTGTATTTGGCCAAGTAGTGCTTGGTGGCGTCGTCTGCAGTAACAAAGTTGTAGCCCAACCCGGAAATGGTGGCGGCGACATTTCCCAAGCGGTCGGAAGTCAAATCGCCGCCAAACAACACCCCCTGGCCCCGCACGGGCAAGTCGAAGTTCATGGTGGACTGGATGGAGGTCCAGTAGGCCTCGTGCAAGTCGCGGCCGAAACAGGCCACTTCTCCCGTCGACGACATTTCCACCCCCAAAAACGGGTCGGCGCCCGCCAACCGGGTGAACGAGAACTGCGGCACCTTGGTGGCCACACGATCAAAGTCTCCGGCCATCAAGTCCACTGCAGCCGGCACGTTCTCCTTGAGCAACGCCTGCACCGCCACGTCGATGAAGTTTACCCCCAACACCTTCGACACGAACGGAAACGACCGCGACGCCCGGATATTACACTCGATCACCTTCAACTCGCAGTCGCGGTCGTCCAAGGCGCCGTTGCGGTCGTCCTTGATGATCTGCATGTTGAACGGGCCCGTGATCTTCCAGGCGTAGGCCACTTTGTCGGCGATCTCCTTCAACCGGCCCATGATCACCGGCGACAAATTCTGGGGAGGCAACACCAAAGTGGCGTCTCCGGAGTGCACCCCGGCGTTTTCGACGTGCTCCGACACCGCGTGCACCAACACCGTGCCGTCGCAGGCCACGGCGTCGATATCGATCTCCTCGGCGCCCTCGATGAACTTGGAGATCACCACCGGATGGTCGCGCGACACTTTGGCGGCGTGCGACAATTTTGCAGCCAACTCGGCTTCGCTGTTAATGACGGCCATGGCGGCCCCCGACAACACGTAGGAGGGCCGCACAAGCACAGGATACCCCACGAGGTCGGCAAAGGCCTCGGCGTCCGCCACCGACGTCAATTCCTTCCACTGGGGCTGGTCGACGCCGATGGAGTCCAAGATGCGGGAGAACTTGTGACGGTCCTCGGCGTTGTCGATATCGTCGGGATTGGTTCCCAAGACGTTGCAGCCGTTGTGCTGCAACCCCAAGGCGATGTTCTGGGGCAACTGGCCCCCGACACTCACCACCACTCCTTGGGCGTGCTCCAACTCGTAGATATCCAACACTCTCTCCAACGATAACTCCTCGAAGTAGAGCCGGTCGACCTCGTCGAAGTCGGTGGACACCGTCTCGGGGTTGTAGTTGACCATGATGGTGCTGCGGCCGGCCTTGCGCAACGCCCGCGCCGTCGACACCGCGCACCAGTCAAACTCCACCGACGACCCAATACGGTACACCCCCGACCCCAACACCATGGTGCCGCGGTCGTCGAAGGTGACGTCGGAGCTGGTGGCGTTGTAGGTGGTGTACAAGTAGTTTGTGTCGGCAGGGAACTCTGCAGCCAAAGTATCGATCTTCTTTACATACGGCACCACCCCGAACGCCTTCCGCGCCGCGCGCACCGCCAACTCGCCCGCGCCCACGGCGGCGGCGATCTGGATGTCGGAAAAACCCATTTTCTTCGCCCTCTCCATCAAATCGTGGCTGACGCCGGCCAACGACCCCGCAGCCTCGAGCTCCTTGTACATGTTGACGATGTTCATCAACTTGTGCAAGAACCACTTGTCGATTTTCGACAACTGGTGCACTCTGTCCACGGAGTAGCCGTGGTGCAAAAGCGCCTGGCCCACCGCCAACCACCGCCTGTCGGTGGGATTAGCAAGGGCGTGGTCCAAGTCGTCGAAGTGCGCGCCCTGGAACCCCACAAACGACGGGTCCACCTGGCGGATGGCCTTTTGGAACGACTCTTCAAAGGTCCGCCCGATGGCCATCACCTCTCCCACCGACTTCATGGCACTGCCGATGTCTCTGTTGACGTGCTGGAACTTGGCCAAGTCCCAGCGGGGGATCTTGGTCACCACGTAGTCCAACGACGGCTCGAAGTTGGCGGTGGTGGTGGTGGTCACGGGGTTGGGCAATTCCGGGAGGGTATATCCGAGGGCGATCTTGGCCGCGGTGTAGGCCAACGGGTACCCCGTGGCCTTGGACGCGAGCGCCGACGACCGCGACAACCGCGCGTTGACCTCGATTACCCGGAAGTCGAGCCCGTCGGGCTGCAACGCGTACTGGACGTTACACTCCCCCACCACCCCGAGGTGGCGGATGATCTTGATGGCGGCGGTCCGCAACATGTGGTACTCCTCGTCGCTCAACGTCTGCGACGGAGCCACCACGATGGAGTCTCCGGTGTGGATCCCCAACGGGTCGAAGTTCTCCATATTACACACCGTGACACAATTTCCGGCGCGGTCCCGCACCACCTCGTACTCCACTTCCTTCCAGCCCTTCAACGACTTCTCGACCAAAATCTGGGGCGCGAGCGCCAACGACCGCGACGCGAGGTCGCGCAATTCCTGAGGATCGTTGGCGAACCCGGACCCAAGCCCGCCGAGCGCGTACGCCGACCGCACGATGATGGGGTAGCCCACTTTTTCCGCCGCCGCCAACGCCGCGTCCACCGTTTCCACCGCCACCGATTCCGCGATGGGAATGTCGATTTCCTTCAACGCCTGGGCAAAGAGATCACGGTCCTCGGAGGTCTCCAAGGTCTTGATGGGGGTGCCCAACACCTGGACGTTGTAGCGGTCGAAAACCCCCATCTTGTCCAACTTTACCCCCACATTCAACCCCGTCTGGCCCCCGAAGGTCAAAAGAATCCCGTCGGGGCGCTCCCGCTCGATAATGTAGGTGATGTACTCCGCCGTCACCGGGAGATAGTAGATTTCGTCCGCCAACGCATGGGAGGTCTGGTTGGTGGCGATGTTGGGATTGATGAGAATGGACTGTTTGTTGGCCTCCCGGAGGGCCTTGATGGCCTGGGACCCGGAGTAGTCGAATTCTCCCGCCTGGCCGATGGAGAGCCCTCCGGACCCGATCACAAGCACTTTGGACACATCCACCAACTGGTGGGGGCCCTGGAGGGTTTCGATCAACTGTGCTCCCGCGTACGACAGGTATCGGCACCCGATCCTGCCGGTGCTGACGCTAGCGTACCGTTTTAGCGCTCCAAACATCTGTGGGTTGAGTAGCAGATTTGTTGGCTTAAGTAGAAAATTTTTGCGTCCGAAAACGGCAAATGACTCATTAACCGCGTTGCGAGATCTGGCCATGCACGACGCACAAAAAGCCGTCACAGATGCAGATGGGTGCTGCAGCCGAGGGTGCAGATGCAGCCGGTGCAGATGGGTGCAGCAAACATGACATTCGGGCTTCGGCGTGTTGGGCCCCCCAGACCGCCTAGAGCTCCCAGATTTCACTGGCCGCTCACTGTCTCTGCTACCTCCCATATACTCGGTTAGCTCCTTGTTTCGCGATGCGTTGCTGTCGCACGAATGATGTCAACCACAACAGCCCCAAGACCTAACAACAGCTGCAAACCCACCAACCACAGCCCCAACCACAGCTCCAAAAACCCCAGTGGCACCCAGACCACCGCCGGTGCCAACAGTATCCCCCCCGACTCGCTTGCCCGCCAGTCCGACGTCAAAGTGTCCACCAACGATAACCTCTACAGTGAATACCAGGGGTTCTTCATCCACGTCCTCAGCTCGGTGATGCTAATAACGTTCATAATCTGGAGTATGGTGCCCGAGGCGGTGTTTGAGGGCCTTCACTTCGACTATCTCCCCGATAAGTACTGGTCGGTGGCGATTCCGTCGTACTCTCTCCTGGTGATGTTGTTCATATACCTCGCGTTGGCGTTGTACAACACTGAGGTGCGGACCCTAGGGTTGCACGACCATAGGAACTTGATTGACGAACATACGGTGTACCCGGGAGACGATCTGGGGGAGCCCGCGGGGGAGATGGTTAAGTATGTGCATGCTGCCCCGTCGGGGGTGTGGGACTTGCCGGTGACCCTAGTGAACGAGGTGTTGTACACGGCGTCCCTGGGCCCTGGGGTGGGGTATAGTCTGGGTCTGGATCTGTACCCCAGCCTGGAGAGTGATTAAAGTAGTGAATGAATAATGATTAGATCTATGTATGGGTGCACGGGTGCAATGGAATGGCTCCCATTATTGGCGGGTGCACGGGTGTGGTGTACCGATGTGGTGCACCGATGCAGCAAGATTAAGCCCCGTAACTGGCCAACGCCGCCCGAGACTCGCGGTCTACCTGGCTCAACACCTCGCTAAACCCCTCCCCCAACACCTGGCGGTAGCTCGCCAACACCTCGCCGAACCGGCGCCGCAAATGGGCCGAGGGCTCGCCGTAGTTGGCAATCACGGTGAAAAACACCGCCAAACTCTTCTTTCCCGGCCCCTGGGCCAACCCCCCAAAGCCTCCGTCCGGATTCATGCCAACACTGTTCAACATCCCCTCGAACGCCGTCTCCTTCTCCTCGTTGTCGGCCAAATACATCATTTGCCCGCACCACGGCACAATGAACTCCTGCAACCGCGGAGCGACGTATTGCGGGCCGAAAACCCCCGCCCGGCCGAGGCAGATGGCAGCATTCTCCAACACCGTCTGCTGGGTGTCCACACTGTTCAAAATCGGCACCAAAAGGCTCACCAAATTCGGCAAATAGTCCCCCGACTGCGATACCGGCAATCGCACGAGGATCTCGCCCAAGGCCCAGATGGCGTTGTTCACCACCGGATAACTGTTGAAGGCGTTGTTGTTCAACTCCCGGCCCACCGCGAGGAGGATCGGGTGCAAATTCGGCACCACCGTGGGCTCAAGGAGAAATATCGCCAAGTCCCCCAACAACGCAAAGCTGCTCTGCCGCACGTCGTCGTTGGCGTCGTCGAGGCACTGGAGCACAAGGCCCATCAACTCCGGCCCCTGGGCCATCAATTCCGCCGCGTGGGCCCCGAATCCCTGCACCAATCCGTCGATAAGGTCCAACGACGTCACCATGAAATCTGGGTCGGCGTCCGCCGCGGCGTCGGCCGCGCCCGCGGCCACGCTGCCGCCGAGGATTTTCACCGCCCGCGCGTACACCGGCACCGCGTAGGGCGCGAACATTTCCCCCGCGGTGGCGGCAATCGACGCCATGCACTCTAGAAGCGGCCACAACCCCGGGTCGGCGTCGTCCAACGCCTGCCACTGCCGCAACAACGGCGGCAACAAGCTGTCGAGGCACTGGGGCTTCGCCGCCAACCGCTGGTGGCCCATGGCCTCCACAAACGTCTGCACGCAGTCGTACAACACCATGAGGTTGCGGCGCTGGTACACCGCGAAGCACCGGCCGAAGTGGGCCAGCAACGGGTCGAGGTAGCGGGCGATGATGTCCGGGTCGGTCTCCTCGATGAACGCCGACAACGCCGACCCGGCGGCCTCCTGCACCACCTTGTGGCGGTCCAAGCCGCAGTTAAGGATGCCGTGGAACGTGGGGTCGAAGTAGCTGGCGTAGTGGCCCCCAGCGCCCGCCTCCGCCGCCACCCACCCCGCGTACCGCGAAATCGTCCAGCAGGTGATCTGCCGCACCCGCGGCTCGTCGTCGTTCAACCGCTGGACCAAAAACGGCACCAACTGGGGCAATTTGTCGCGCGCGAGGTCCTGGCAGCTTTTGGCGATGGCCCCGAACGCCAACGTCGCCGCCTCCCGCACCGGCCACCGCGGCGACACCATGTTGGTGTGGAGGACCGGTAACACCGCCTCAAGCACCTCCTGGGGCAACATCACCGACAACATGTCCAAGGTGGCGGCCGAGCACTTGCGGATGGTCCATTGGTCGAGGTCGCCGTCGTCGTCGGAGTCAGATTCGGAGTCGGAGTCATCGTCGCCCGGCGCAGCCCGCGCGGCACTGTGGGTCTTGGACTTGGCGTTGGTGGGCCGGATGTCCTCCTGGGCGTCCGCCACCGTGGTGTCGTCCTTGTCGTCCACCAACTGCATGAAGAAGATCTCCTCCTCCGAATACACCATTTTCTCCAACAACACCGCCACCGTGGGCCCGAGCTGGGCCCGGAACACCGCGAGGTTGGCCTCGGCCTCGGCCGAGGTGGCGAGGGCCAAGAGAAACTCACACCCTTCGAGCGCCACCTCCTCGTTGCCGTCTGCCATCAACTGCAAACAGTAGCCAATGACCCCGGCCAAGTGCGGCACCAACTTGTCCCCGCGCGCCTCCAACACCGTCTGGAACGACTTGCACACCGCCTTTTTCACCGCGGGGTCGCCGTCGTGGGCGAGCGCGAAAAGCCCGCCCAAGAACGGTTCCAACACCGCCATCACCGCCTGCGACTTGGAGGGAACGAAGTAATTGATGCTTTCGACCGCCAACCGGCGGATTTTGGCGCTGCGGTGGTCCAAGAGCTTCAAGAAGTGCCCGAGCAAGTAATCCACCGCCCGGTGGCCGCCTTGGACCTCCTCCTCCAACGTGAAGTAGCTGTCCTCACAGATCTTGGCGAGAGCACTCATGGCCGATTCCTGGACTTTGACCGGTTGTGCGCTGTCCACCAACTCCACCAACGCCACCAACGCCTGGGGCCACTTGTGCAACCCGTAGACGGAGAAAACCGACGTGATGACGTTCCCGGTGATGTTCTGCACCACGGGATCGTCGGCCGATAACCCGCGGACGACGTTCGAAAGGATGTACAGCCGGTCCAGGGGGTGGTTGCGGTGCTTTAGCACCCGGTTCTTCAACATTATCCCGGCTGAAGCCCGCACGTCTGACGGAGATGAGCTGTCGTTGACGAGGATGTAAAATAGGTAATTTTCGATCTCCGGCTGCTGTTTGGCCTGGACGAGGGCCTCGTTGGCGGCACTTCGCTCCTGGTTGTCGCGGGACAACGTGCCTTTGATTATGTGCTTGAGCTGGGCCACTGCCGAGAGATCGGGGGTCCACATGGTTGTTGAGGGAAGATAAAATTTGTGCGCACCTCATCGGGGCAGCGCAGCGGCGCGCAGCGCGGCAGTGCGGGGGTGCGATGGCACTGTCGCTAATGGGGATGTCGCCGTAGGTGCGCGAGCGGCGACGCCCGTCCCTGGCCCTCCCGCGAAAAAGGCGAACGAGATGCGACGCCGCGGTGACGTCGCTCCCGCCAAATAGTCCAACGAGATTAGTGCGACGCCGCAATAAGTCCCCGGCCCACCAGCTAAATGGCTACTTCTAAAGTGCTGCCATGCCACGCCATACTACTAGGGGAATACCCTAGCCTACCAAACATCCTAAACAAGTAAATTTGGTTCTTTGAAACCGGAACTTGATCTAATATGCAAAAATCACAATCTGAGTCACTAGACTAATCTGCTGGTCCATTCATGATTGTCAGTTATTCTATTTGAAATGACACTGACTCAGCAGGAACTTAGTCCGCAGAAACTTTTCAGCAGAAACATACTCAGCAGAAACCTACTCCGCAGTAATGTTCTACTTGAAGCCGCATTACTCTAAAACGATACTTTTAGATTCAACACCCCAAAACTCCAGACTTGTGTCCCTAGGTACTTTTAACACAAGTTCTGTGAATTGACTGAATGTTCTTCTAATGACAAAATCATGACAGAATACCTTGATCAAGACCCAATCATGACAGAATACCTTGATAAAGACACAACTCTCATCATGAAGACAATTCACAGACTTTCAGTAACCTAATACTAATAACCCATTCTATATCTAATAACCCATTCTATATCATTCCTCCTTTATTACCTTCGTTCATTCTATTTATGACTGAATACCGAGGAATACCGAGGATTTGATGAGTATATTCATTGTAGCTGAATCCTGATCCACACTCCGTTCCATATACTCCATTCTAGTCTTGAACACGATAACTGTCACTAATTGCGTCTCAGTAACTGTTAATCGTTTTACTGACAAATACATCTTATAAACTCACCTAACTACACGACTACCGCATGCCACTCATACCTATCAGGGATTTTCAATGATACTAAACTACCACAAGATTATCTTAAATACTCTTAAATATTTACTAGAGTCAGCTCAAGTGATAAGATTAGATTAAGATATAAAATAAGAATATATGTAAGGCTATAGATCATGAGATTAGATATAAGAAAAGAATTATTCTAAGATATAAAATAAGAATAGTTTAGAATATGAGATAAGAATAGGTATAAGATATAAGATTAGAATTGTTCATAAGATATAAGATAAGAATTATTCTAAGATATAAAATAAGAATAGTTTAGAATATGAGATAAGAATAGTTATAAGATATAAGATTAGAATTGTTCATAGAATATGAGATAAGAATAGGTACAAGATATAAGATTAGAATCGTTCATAAGATATGAGATAAGATTTGTTTTTAAGATATGAAATTAGAACAGTTTATAAGATATAAGATGAGAATAGAAGTACGGTTTTATAACATAAGATAAGATATGAGGTAAATGGCGTATAAGATCTAAGACGAGAATGGTGTATAAGATATGAGTTAAGAATAGTGTATAAGATATGAGAGAAGAATAATCTATAAGATATGAGAGAAGAGTTTATAAGATATGAGAGAAGAATAATCTAATGAGAGAAGAATAATCTATAAGATATGAGAGAATAATAATCTATAAGATATGAGTTAACAATAGTGTATAAGATATGAGAGAAGAATAGTTATGATATAAGATAAGAATAGTTATGATATAAGATAAGAATTGTTTATAAGATACGAGATAAGATTTGCTTCTAAGATATAAGAGAAAAATTGTTTATAAGATATAAGATAAGAATAGATGTAAAATCATAGGTTACAACATAAGAAATAATTTCTCTCTTTTGCTATGGCTATTTCTATACATATAAATATCCTCTAGCTTCTTCAAGATTCAAACATTACTAGACTTATCACTATCAGTCCTTAGGTAATATCAGGTTTATCACTAAGAATTTAGATTTATATGAGTTCATATAAAATTAAACGCATATCTATGAATCTCAGTCCATATATATATTTCGATCAATTAACAACCTTATAGAGGAATTAAAGTAATGATGGGTTAAGACAGTGTAATAGATACATAAACGTCATCAATGTCACTCTAAGGTTTTAGTAATGGCATCATCTTGTGTTTTTTACAGTTCTTAAGTATTTACGTAATTTGTAATACTAAAGCTATAAAATACGGTCCATTCACTCTTGAGTGCATAATTTCCCTATTACAGTCAATACTCCCCTCAATAAATACCCTCAACACTCCCAATAAGTGAATATCCCCTAATAAATACCCCTAATAGGTCCCAATAGGTCCCAATAGGTCCCAATAGGTAATATCTCATTAGGTAATATTTCGATAAGTAATGTCCCAATAGGTAATATGCCAGTAAGAGATATTCAATAAATTAATTTCTCAATAGGTTATATCCCTAGAGGTAATGCCCAATAAGTAATATCCCAATAAAAATATTCAATAAGTAATTTCCATAATATCCCAAGTAATATCCCATAAGTGAGTAGATTCTCGATATATACGACATAAATACCATAACATGAATAAGTATCCCAGCACGTACCACATCCCGCATCCTCCAATTACTTGTAGATACCACAAAAACAATAAAAGTAATTAGTAATTAGACCACCCCACAATATCACATTCCGTTCATTTCTTCTCCTCTGCTCCTATTCCACCCGAAAATGGTCCAACTCCCGGGCCGAGTCCGCGCGAACGCCGGTGCGCGCTACGGCCAAGGCATAAACGATTGTATATTACACTAAATGGCGCCCAAATGGTGCCTACACTACATATTACCGCTGATTCCACTCTATATATACTGTCAGTGTCCCGCTATTAGGCGCGGCTAGAGCAATTCGTCGATTTCGGCCAACTTCTCCGCTAACTCATCAAACTTACTCAATATGGGCATAAACATGTCGTGCACAGGCTTCGACTTGCGCTTATCGATGTCGGTGGTGAGGGAAGTGGTGCTGGTCAAGGGCGTGACGTCTCGGTAGGATTGTTCAAGTGGAGCCACGAGGTCGTCGGAATCGTAGCCTTGGTGGTGTTGTGCCAGTTGTGCCGGTTGTGCCGCCTGGTTCAAAGTCCCCACGTTCTCGTCCAAATCCTCCGCCAGCCCCTTGCTAGAATACGACCTGTTCGCAAATACGGTTAAGAACCGGTCCTGGTCGTAGTATGGGTCGTATTCGTCTCGGTCCAACTCGTTTTGGATGTCAAACGTCACTTGGTTCAACTGGTCGAGTAGTTGCGATCTTCGGATTCTCTCACTGCGGGGAGTCGATGCTGTGGAGGTGATTTTGCCCGTGGGGGTTCGAAACTCCTCTTCAAACTTAGCGTTCTTCTCAAACTGCGACGACGGTATTAAATTGGGGGTCTGGTAATTACTGGCAGGGGTTTGGGGCGATTTGGGGTTGAAGGTCATCTCCGGCGATCTTTGGGGCTCGGGCGATCCTCTGGTCGTCAGAGACTCGGATAGGCCTTCCGCAGCCCCGGAGATTTCCTCCGGAGACGGTGAGCTCTCCAGAGATCCAAAAACCTCGTCGGTCAGTTCCGGGGAACTGATTGTTTTTGTTGGGGTATCTGCTTCCTCCGGCCCATCCGGCTCGCCAGAAGGTCTCCCTATGGGACTAGAACTGCTTGGAGCCAGTTTCTCGAATTCCTGAAGCTGTTTGATTGGCGATGAAGTATCCTTTCGTTTGTTGATGAGCAATGGGGTTTCTCCAGGATATATGTCGGATAAAACTTCCGATCTCTTCTCCTCATCGAGTTCTACCGGTGGTGGAAGGTTATAGTAATGTTCAGGGAAGTCTTGCTCTCGGTCCTCCCCGTCCACCAGATTATCGATGTCGATTTGAGGCCGGTGCGGCTGAAGTGGTGGGGATAATTCTTCGAGAATGTTGGTGTTGATCCTGTGTGGGGCATCGTCGGGGTGTTCCTCTTGACCGGCAGTCAAATCTTCAAAGGTGACTGACTTGTTGATCGATTGTTTGGTGGAATTAGGGTCTCTTAAAATACTTCCGGACCGCGATAATGTGGTATCAGGGGATTTCTGGAAATTTGCGGGGCTGCCGAGGCCGATGGAGGAATAACTCTTGTTCTCGGTGACGTTATCGGAGCTGGAGGGTAGGTTGATCAAGAGATCCCGGGAAGACTTCTCAAGCTCCTCGTTTTTGAAGCAATTTAATCGGGCGAGTCTTTCGCCGTAGGTCTCAAGACACTCTGCCGGCACAAAACCAACCTTACCGTCCTCATCGTCGGTGAGGATGTCGTCGTAGTCGATGGGTTCATCATAGCTGAGGTTTCGGGACCGTTCTCTCATCAACTGCACCCTTTGGCGCTTGGTCAACTTCTTGATCAACCACCAATAGTTGTCCTGGTCATTTATGAGAAACACCGGCTCATCTCTCGAGATCGAGCAATGAGACGGGTCTGGGCCGGAGAAATCGTACAACCCGTACAATTTATCGGGGTCCAACTCTTTTGGCGGCGACCGCGGCGGCGAAGGAGGCAAAAGCATGTCGTCGTCGTCATAATCAAAGTCATCGTGGTGTTTCTCGAGGCTTGTCAACTGATCTTCTTCCAAATCTTCCGGGTCTTCTTCGAGACTCTGAGCGTCTTCCGCCTCTTCTGGGTCGATTTCGGGGTGCTGGGAATCCATTCCGACGTGCTGGGGGTCGATTTCGTCCTCAGGCAGCTTTTGCCCTAGATCCTCTTCAGCGTCACCCTCCAGCTGCAGTTTGCCCCGAGGATGGTAGAGGTTGCCGAATTTGGTGACAAACTTCTTTTGCTGCCGCTGCTGGTATAAATCGTTGGGGCTGAAGTCGTTATTCTGCTTTATATACTGCAAAACATTGGATTGTTGGAATTGCGGCTCCACATTCAATTTGTTGATTATCACCGATGACTGGGAGTTTGCCGATTGGTTGGACTGTTGAGTCTGGCTCGAGTATGTCGAGGAACTATTGGAAAATTGTCGGGCGAACCCGGTGTCCGGTTTGGCTTCGTTATAAGAATTCATGATGCCTGAGCTGAAATCAGGGGAGGGGGTAAAACTGCCACTGAAAGCCACAGACGGAGCTGAAAATGGGATGGAAGCAATAACTGGCTACCAGCGATCGATAAGTCTAGCAAAGAGGGAGCCAAACACCTTAAAGCTCCAGAAACCGTCGTATAAACTAATGGTAGTTAGGTAAATAACGTTGGAATCGCGTTAGTTTGAGCGTGAAATGTTGTTTTTGTGACACTTTTTGATGGTTTTGTGTTACTTGGTTTTGTGACCTTTGTGACCTTTGTGACCTTTGTGACACTTCTTAGGCCAAGATAAGGACATAAGGGCACAAAGGGAAGGACAAGGCCGAAAGAGAACAATAGCCTTTGTTTTGTGGTCAACAGAACAATAACATCTCATCGATGGGCCCTTGTTGAGTACGCGTTTATGGAGTCCTTCGCAATTATTAATGCAGATATTTATTTAAAATGTGATATGGGTGCACATCGTCATGAGTCGCAGTCAGTGCATCCCAGAGTGCATCCCAGAGTGCATGGGTGTGTAGAAACTTCTGGGGATTTGTTGGTGTAATGGGGCTCTTGAGCGGCTTTAGTACCCACAGGGGTGCGCAATTAACGCAAACTGCCGCATACGGAATCGAACTGCGTCCACAAACCCGAACGAACTGCGATTTAAAACCCGAACGAACTGCGATCCAAAACCCGAAACTCTAAAAGGGGCATTGTGGCTGCTAATTTCCCTCCCCGGGCCTCAAGAGCGAGGATTCCTCGCGAATCAGAACCTCAGAATCACTCACCAACGCATCGTACCCCTCATTCTGCCCAGACTGATGGGCTTTTATGTGCTGGTACAACTTCAACTTCCACTTTATTCTCTTGAGCTGCCATGTGACAGGCAAGAACGGTATATACCCGTACCGTTCGTCAACCAACTTGAGCTTCAACCATATGGTGACGAGGATCCAGTACAAAATATAGGTGCCCACGCTGCCGTAGGTGGCACTATTTGTCCATCCCACTATAGCGTTGGCCACCATCCACCACCCGTCGGTCAAACCATTGCAGCAGTTCACATGCCACACGCTGGTGGAGATATCGTACGATCCCGGCCCACTGCCGGTCTCACTGACGTCGAAACCTCCGCACAACCGAACATATCGCTCTAATTCGAGAAACCACATCCCTCTGCTGATCAACCCCGCCGACACCAAATAGAGGAAACAGGTGGACAACGTCAAGAAGTATTGAAGCGACAACTTGTTGCCTCCTTTGTAAAGTCCATAACCGATCAACGACCCCAAAGTTACCCCCAAAATGATCGATAATGGGATGGAGCTGGGCGGATTGGTCACCGCGCTGCCTCCAATGAACACCACGGCCTCCAATCCTTCCCGAAGAGTAGTTATAAGCGGCAACATCATCAAAAAGTACTTTCCTTTCGTCTGTGGCTTTTTGGACCCCGTACCACCACTGCTGACGGATTCAGATAAAATATTCTGCTCGTCCTCTAAAACATCCTCATGTTCTTCTTCCTCTTGTTCCATCAACTTGCTGGAGTCCTGCTGCTTGTAGGCGTCTCCTAACTTGATGAACCACTTAACTTTCATGACCTTGTTGATTCGTAACAAACCCAACCCCATGACGGTGATGATCAAACTGGAAAGAATGGAGAATATCCCCTCCCACAATCTCTCGGTGTACGACCAGTAATCCTGGCCCACATAGTAAAATGCCACGATGAAAACAAGACCGATGAATAAACAAATGGTCAAACCAGCGACAGCTCCGAACCACACTTGAAACTTGAGGTTCTTCTTGGTCTGTTGGTTGTGTTGGAAGTTTGCGTCATCTTGGTGATGACGATGATGGAGATCAGGAAACTGTTGGTTTATGAACGAAAGAAGCACCGAGACGATTATCGCAGTCTCTAGGGTCTCTCGGAGAATGATGAAGAACACCTGGATGGCAAAGTAGTCTTCGAGTTCAGGCATAGTTTGAAGAAGTGATGCGAGGATTGAGCATTCTCATCGCGGATTTGGCGGGGGAAATTGGCACGAGGAATGGCACCAAGAATGGCACGACGGAGAGAAATTTGGCGCGAGGAATGGCACGAGGAACTTGGCACAATTTGGCACTAGGGAGAGGAATTTGGCACAAAAAAGAAGCGAATGAGGAAAGATTGCAAAAAGGTATTGAAGGGAGGCTGCTAGGCTGATCTTATATGAATAAAGCAAAACAAACGTCTACAACAGGTCCAGACAAGAAGGGAACCACTGTGAGAGCGGTGCGATGACGGTGCGAAATGGCACGACGATGGCACTAGGCGCGACCACAGTACTAGCTCGCACGAGCTCGCCCGAGCTCGCACCCGCGCCCCCCAGATGGCCTTTTTACTAGCTAACCTGACGCAGGAAACTCAATGGTGGCAGTCAAGCAGGTAATAAACTCATCTTCGCCAGTATAAGCCCTGGCGTTGACAATATACCTCCCTGGAGGAACCTCGTCAGGAATCGCCACTTCCTTGATGATAATTTGTTCTCCCGCCTTGATTGGGCACTCCAAGTCCACCTTGCCGATTTCTTCGCACAAGTCGAAGGTTTGGTGCACCAATTTGATGAAGCCATATCTGACATCCACCTCAACGTAGGCTCCATCCTCTACATCTTGCGATAAGAACCCTTTGGCGATAACAGTCAAATTTTGGCCTCTAGCGGGTGGATTTGGCTCGATAATGACACTTTGCAAGTTCAAAATTTGAGCTTCACTGACATCACATTGGAAAATGGGAGAATCGCCCGGCACCGGTCTCTGATCTTTATCAGGCACGTTGGGCAACCCTTGGGCTAAAGCCGGTTCAGGAGCAGTTTCAAAGACATTGATCACCTTTTCGAGGTAATTCTGAACCAAAGGAATCGACAATGCGTTGACAGTGGCCGCAGCCAACAAGATTCTGCTAAAACAAACCATTGAAAGATTGAGTGGAAGATAAGATATGGAATTTAAAGGGGTGAGTGCGGATGACTCCAGCAATCAGAGCCACAGCGAGATGGGGAGGCGCGCACTGGCCTGGCGCGGCGACAGGCGGCGCAGCCGCACTCTTTTTGTGGACCTGGCTTTGTGTTACATTAGAGCTTTGTGTTACTTTAGAGCTTTAATGTGACTTGGAGTTTCAGAGCTGGATTTGGAACTAGTGTCGCAGATATGGGTTCCAGTACGAGCGTATATTCTAAAACTGCTCCAGTACGAACGTATATTCCAAAAATGCTCCAGTAGTTAAGAAAGCACGAGATTGGCCGTCATGGTGTCGAATCTCTCTCTTATCAACTTCGACTGTATTATCAATAACTCGTTGAATAGCTCCAATCCCTGTTCACATTCTAGCATCTCCTTGAGCTTTGTTTTGGACAACTTCCACACCACGGAATCGCTCACGGTGCTGTAACTGACATGGCGGAATTTTCCGATTTCAAAAACATCTCCAAACGACGTCATGGGCAATATGCTGGAGAACAACTCGGTTTTGTTACTTTCAAACCTTATCACCAGCTTGATCAACCCCGTTTCCACTATGAAAAACGCTGGCTGGTTCACGGAAGTGTCGTAGAAGGAAAAGTTCTCTGGAATCTGCTCCCTGACGAAAAACGGGGTGATTTGGGCCCAGAACTGGTCATCCTTGTCGCTCAACCCCTGGAAGGTCAACATGATCAACGGCAAGGGGGGTTTCCGCAAATGGAAGTCGGAATTGGAGGCGGAGGTGGCGGAAAAGTACTTTTGCGTCCGTTGTTCCAACTTGGCCGTTCTGGTGGCTGCCTGGTACACCTGGGTGGTTCGAGGGGTGGTGCCGTAGTTGTTGAAGTTCCCACTGCTACTCAAGTTCCCATACTGGTTCATAGGCGTCTTGGTGGACGATTTGACTATGGATTTGTTCCTGGTCATCCCCAAGGAGTCGTAATTGCTCAAGTTGCTCATGTTCTGCTGCTTGATGATGGTTTTGTAGGTGGCCAAGAACGAGCTTTCACACCACTCTAGGGCGTAATTCAACGAGCTGAACAACTGAATGTTACACCCGTCAATATCCCACAATCCCGCATCTTTTAGGGCTCGGACAGTCTCGTCGTTATCCTCCACAGAGGAGATAATCAACTGGGTATCGAAATCCTTACACAAATTCAAGATTCTCCTGAACCCTTCGGCCGCAGAGAAGTCGATCGACACGATCCCCTTCATGTCCAAAATGAGAAATTTCACAGGGTCGGTTTTGAAGTGTTCAACCTCAAATCTACAACGTATGGCCGATTCTACTCCCCCAATCGACCCGAAAAACAACGTTCCTTGCAATTTCACCACACAGATCTGGTTTCCCACGTCCTTCAAGAACTCCTGCTGCTTGGGGTGACGCAAAACCGTCGAACGGGCAACTACACCCGTGAAGATGCCCTGAACCACCGGAGTGGTCGCTGCGTCAACCACAAACGACAAACAGGCAAGGAGAATCCCTGCCAACACCCCGTAGACGAAATCCAAGCCCCCCATCACCATGACGATGATGATGATCGTGGCATACTCGATTTTGTTCAATTTTCCATATGTGTCGTAGAGAGCCTCTTTCAATAGTTCGTAGCCGAGCAAGTAAATGAGAGCCCCTACGACGCAAATAGGGATGTATCCGATGACTACGGGGCCCACCATCATCACAGCGGCCGTGGCAACTGCTAAGAGCACCCCTGCCAACCTATCGTCGGCTCCTGCTCGAATGAACAACACCGAATTGGTATATACGAGATAGTTCTGAATCGACCCCACAAGCCCACTGAGGGCGTTGGAATACCCATGAGCGACCAATTCTCGGTCGACATCGAACTGGTCCATCCCCACCGTCACTGCGAGAGCCGGGACGTTGATGGGGACATGCAAAATGCCAAAAAACGTCAATGCCAACATTGTGGGCACTTGGCGCGCTATACACCACCAGTCGACCAACTGGAACTTGTATAGATCGTAGAAACCGTACCAGGGTTCTTTGTTCTCCACTAGGGGGAAAACTAGGCCCCATTCCCGCACTTTGGCCAAATTCAACGACGGAGTGACGGCCACCACGAGGTGGAAAACCACGAATACCACGATGAAAAACACCGGCACAATCAAGGAATTGTGGAACCGGTGCTGTACCCCAATTAACACCGCCGTCAACCCCATGGGCATCGCCCATTTGAACAAATTTAGCAGGTTTTCGAACAAAAACCGGAAGGTATCGAGATTATATCGCACCCCACCGTCCAATCGGGAGCTGACCTCAATGCCGGTCACCACCAAGAAGTACCCCACCCCACCAATGCACCCCACCAAGATGTGACGGGGAAAAAACCCCACTAAAGACCCGAGTTTCAACTTTCCCAAAACATAGAAGATTACCCCCGTGACGACGGCAGAAATGGCGTAGGTCACAATGGTGGTAGCAATGACGGCATCCTTATCGGAATCTCCCATCTCTGCCACGATAGCCAACGCCATATTGTGGAAAAACGGCGTCACCTCGATCATTTCCGAGCCTATGCCACTCTTAAAGGCGGATCCTCCGAGCGAATACACCAACTGCGACACTATGCACGAGACATAGAACATCGACAACCCTGCGGGGGCCAACGACGAGAAAACGGCCTCGCTCACGGGAAACATGATCATTCCGTACGACAATCCGTCCAATATGTTGAGCAAGGTGCCGAGGAACACTGCAGGGAGGTATTGGAATGGTTTTAGCACCGATTTTCGGCTTAGGAGATGACGCCACTTCTGTTGTCGGTCCACGGCCCCCGTTTCGTAGTCGGGGCCGAACCTGCGGTTGATTTCAGCATATTTGTTGGAGTTTTTGAGGAGGTGGTCTGTTTCGTAGACATCGGCCTCATCGGCGATCTCGGGGAACGTCTGGGGCTGGTGGTTGATTTCGATGCCCGGGGAGGTCACTATGTAGTCGTAGGCGAACTCTGGGTCGTATTGGTCGCCATGATCGTCGTCTGGAAGGCTATCGAAGTCTTCTACATTAACGGAGTCAGGGGAGTCAGTAACTCCAATGTTGGCGGAATTAGCGGTCTGCTCGTCGACCTGGAAGTTGCTATGCACCACCGGCGAGCTCAAGCTGCTCCTGCGGCCATTTAGCGTCGATGCAATGATGTAGCTCCGGCCCCCAAACTCAAAGGCTGAAGGGGAATTGAGGGAGCTCATTAGATTTCCCGATACCGTTCGGGTGGCCGGCTGGGACGAGGAGTTTTCCTGTGACTCATTGGACGTCTGGCGACCGAAGGACTGGCTGGAACTCATGTGGACGCTGTTATAGGAATTGGGCAAGCTGTTTTTAGAGCTCATGGTTCTCAACGACGAAAAATTTTCAGTTGCAGCCTATTTACAAACGACTTAAAAGCTCAGAAGAGACGATTGGCCGGTCAAGAGCGACAGAGATAAGGGTGTACGTGTGTAGTTAGGGGAGAAATCTTGCCTGCAGGGCACAAATGAGCAACGGGATAAAGGTGTGTAACGACAATTCCTTATCTTTATCGCTTAACTGTCGCACTCTTTATCGCTGATTGGTGGTTGTGCAGTGAGGGGGCCAACTGAGGCCAGAGAGACCCTAGAGGCACCGGAGCTGCGATTTAGACTCTGTGACATGTCTAGTATCGAATGCGGTTGCCTTAGCCGTGGCTGGGAGGGGCTATTTCTGGCTTAATCCCATTTTACCTCTGATTGTGTTTGTGGCTCATCTCAAGCCCCGCCACAAAGTCGTTTCTTTGCTCCCCCACTGTTTTTGAGCTTTTTTTTCCACCCCGGCCACACTTCCGCCCCGGGTTTGTATTTTCTGTGCCTATCACCGCCACTACGGCCTAAATCATCGCTCATTTTTTATCAACTGACATCATCTCATCTTCGCACTTCTCATTTCTGATCGATACCCATTGGTTCTACTTTGAGGGTTTATACCATAACCGTACGTTACATCTGCTTGCTAAGGATCCCAGCGCAGCCTGGATGGTACCGATGTCCAATAGTTCCGTAATCGAAGAGCGAAAGAGCCCTTTGAGCTCAGAACCGGTGTCTGGCTCCACCAGTCCTCACATCATCAGACCCAGCCAGTTTCCAGTCCCTAGCCGACCTCGGTCGTCGTCGATTAATTCCAACGGATCCAATCATTCCCACAACCGAAGCTTGAGTATCGCGTCGATGGAGAGTCCCCGAAACTCCATTGTCTCCATCGACGACGGTGCTTTCAAGTCT
This sequence comes from Yamadazyma diospyri, assembly GCA_030579195.1. Lineage (NCBI taxonomy): Eukaryota > Fungi > Ascomycota > Pichiomycetes > Serinales > Debaryomycetaceae > Yamadazyma > Yamadazyma diospyri. Next base: position 63,744 of record JAKUAE010000033.1, on the reverse strand, counting down.
TCTACTAGAAACAATAGTGCTACCAGCTTAGCGTCCATCAGCGGCTCTACAAAGCCCTCTAAGGACAGCAGGTTTCTTTTGAACTCCAAGTTGAAGAATAACATCCTTAACTCCGCTGTTTTGTTCAGCGATGAGGACTCGGAGTCGGAAAGGTTACTGAGGCCGAAAATGAAGTTACGGTCAAATTCCCGAGATAAATACTTGAAGAAGGACTTTAAAATCAAGTTCAATGAACATTTAAAGAAGGCAAACGTGTCACCTTTGAATTTGCCGGTGATAAATCCCTTATCCAACGCATTGCAGACAATTCCCTCATTACCCACAATGACAACCCTTTCTGGTACGAGCGCGGGCACAAATCCCACCACCACTAGCACAAGCTCTGCGGCAACCGGACTGAATGGAACTAATGCGCCGGGATGCTCGTACAATGCGCCCAGCGGCAGTTCCAACGCCTCCTCGAATGTTTTAATCAACCCATTGGTGCCCAGTCCCACCACTCTCGATTTACCTTCGCCGTTATCACTCAACGTTCAAGAACTCCCCAAAAAAGTCATTGAACAGAACCGGGAAAATCACAAAAGGAAATTATCCGGAGGAACCTATTCGCTCAAAAAGAGCTATTTGTTCTCCAAAGACGTCAGATTAGAGCTATTGAATGGGGAGGACTTCAGGTCCAAGTTCGTCAAGAACCTCAAAGACAATAAGGACGAGGAAGAAGAGATGCACTCGGAAGATAAAGACAAAAAACTACCTGTGCTATCGACATTACAGCAACAACATCATTTGATAACACAGTTGAACCGTAAATGGAGCAAAACCAAATTCACCGAGGGAGACAAGTCCAAGTTGAAAAGAAGGTACTCGTCGTCGTCCGAGGAGGATTTTTAAAATTTCCGTTCGTCGATTCTCAGCTCTCCTGATATTTGAGCCCACTGAATTTGGGCTCCCCTAATGATATTTGACATGATTAATGATCTTTTGATTTTTTTATTGTATATTATTTGTATTTTAAAGTATAACATCATCATCATCGTAATAATTTTTGGATAACTCGTCGAAGAATGGCAATTTTAAACACTCCTTAGCGCTAAGTCTCATTTTTTCATCCATCTGTAAACAGCCGTTCAAAAAATCCACCAAATTCTTGTGATCCTCATACAAATCGATGTATTTCTTGTGGCTTGCTTCACTGGAGGTGTAGTATTCCGGCGGTGGGGGCTTGAAGTTATCATGGTGTTCATTGAATACCCTGTAGGTGTCGAAGGCCACACTATCAGCAGGAAACGAATCGTGCTCTATTTCATAAGACAATAAGATGTAGATGAGTCTCAAGAAGTTTTCATCGTTGGGCTGGGAGTTGCTTATGTTGTCAAAGTTGATTTCCAATCCTAGCCCATGCAGCTCTGCACATTTGATCATATTTTCGATGCCGAAGAATATTGACAACTCCACAATGGCATCTTCATCATAGGGTGAATTGAACAAGGGAAACTTCCTAGCTAAGAACGATAATGCAACTATACCAATGGACCATATATCAACCTTGGTGGTCTGATTGGTACATTTAAACAACACTTCAGGTGCTCTGAACCCTCTAGTACCAGCCCTGTTGGCTCTTCTTGGGGGTCTTTGATCTTGTTTGGGGTATGCACTTTTGATATATAGCCTCTTATTGCGTTGTTGTTGATCTTTGTTAGTAACACCGTTACCAGTGGTGTTACATGGACAAACATTGGAATTTTTGGAGTTGGTGGTGATTTTTTCTGCTAATCCAAAGTCAACAATCACTCCTCTGCCCTTGAATGGATCATACAAGAAATTGGAAGGTTTCAAGTCTCGATGGATGATCCCTTTGGCATGAATAAATTCTAGGCCCTGCAAAAATTCCCACATGTACTTCTTCACCCCTTTTATAGGCAAATCCCGGTAGAAGTCTCGAAAGTCCTGATGAGGGTAATAAGGTAAAATAGCGATTATTTGATCCTGATATCGCAATACATCCAATAGCGGAGCTATGTGATTGTTTCCTGTCAATATGTAGAGCAAATTCAACTCGTTATAGATCCTTGCAGGCGAGGATGTCACGTAGATTTGTTTCAATGCCACTATAGGGTTTTTGGTTCTGCGCTTCTTGTCATTGGGTTGCTTGTTTGATTTGAGTTTCTTCAATGGCGGCGATTTCCAGATATCCGACCCCAATTTCACCGCCCCATTCATGGCTTCTGCTTTGTACACCGTCGAAAACGTCCCTTCGCCGATCTTGTCGATCAATCGGTAACTGGACGAAAGTTTGGGGAAACATTCCTCGAGTTTACTCATTTCCTCCAACACTCTCAACGGCACCTCGTCGTCGTCTTCTCTTTTGGCATCTTCTCTTTTGGTGACTATAGTTCCCGTGGGCGCTGGTGCGTCCTCGGGCTTATCGGAGTCCGTTTTATCGGTTTCTGGCGTCCCTGGGGCGTGGGGGGCCAGTTTCCCGTCGGATTGCGGCTTCAAACTCGAGGTTTCGCCCTCATCCTCCTGCACAAACTCTCTCCGGATGTTGCTGTTCTTCAAAAACGGCCGGTCAACATCATTCGACGCCAACACCCCCTTTTCGTGGAACGGATCATCCTCACTGGTCTTAAACGCGTTTACCGCCAATGTCGATACCTGGCTTTTTATCTTATCAAATGTCGCTGAAAAGTCAGTCATGGCAATTGCGAGGTTCTTATGTTGGATTCTACCCTTGCTGGCGCTCCCAGTGTGCTCAGTCTTGTACTATCACCGCTTTTCTGTCAAAAGAACCTGTTACCGCTTTGAAGAAATAAATGCGAAAACACAAAACATCTTTGCGACATGTCGCGACTCACTCTGTCTGCGACTTTTCGCTGAGACTGAAAAATTTTACTTAATGTCTTTACGAACCACAGTATTCCCCCCCAAGTTGGGGCACAGGGTGCAGCAGGTGCGTTTCTTGAAGCGTAGATTGGCATATCCCGACAGATATACCCCTAAGGTACCACCGCAAGGCAAAAAGGACCACTCGTCGTACTTCCAGCGGGCCATCAAGCAGTTTCTCGGGCCAAAGAACATCCGTGGTGAGTACTACAAAAACAAATATTACTACCCCCCACAGAACAATACCCCCAATTATATAGTGCCCGATGGAAAATCGGTAGTGGGGGAGGAGGTGGCCGACGCCAGGCGGTTCAGCAACTCCGCTAGAGACCCGTCGTTGCATCCGTTCCCCGACAACACTCAATGTAAAACCGCCTCGGCGGTGAGCAGTGATTTGAAAGAGAAAATATTCCGAGACGCCAACGACCTCAAGTTGCCGCACGAGCAGATCGCCCAAAAATACGGCATAAAGATCACCCGAGTGGACGCCATCGTCAGACTCTATAGAATCGAGCAAGACTGGAGAGAAAAGGTATGTACCGTTACGAAAGAAATGATGAGTCAATTTTGATTAGTCTTTAAGACAACTACATGGTTACAAAATCAGTTACTGAGCTTTCACCCTCCACAAAGAGATATACTAACTTTTAGTCGTTGATAACCCCGGATTTGCAGAAATTCTCCCAGGTGATGTACAACATGTTTCCATTGTACAATCCACCGGTGGAGGCGGAGAACTTGACGGAAATTCCCGTGCCCAAAAAGACTTTGCAGCAGAGATTTGTGGCTATTGCGGAATCAGAGCCTTTTGGCCCGGTGGATGCGGCCAAAGTGTTCGGTTTGGAGCCAGCCAGTGAGACCTTGGACAAATTGGCCCACATCAACGAGGAGGGAGAAATCGCCGCCCTCGACCAAAAAACCGTGGTTGTGGGGGCACAGAAGCAAGGCGACCGCGGTATATTCAAGTTTACCCAAGCCAAGGCCGGTGATGTCGGATTCCGTTATGGTGCCTCTAGAAGAGACAGGAAGAAGGACAAAGCTGTTGGGTTCGACAGAACAGGCCGTTTATTCAATTTGATTTAATGCCCTGAACAATTTGGCTGCAATTCCACACCCGTACACCCACACCCGTACACCCACATATCACCGCACCGTTCGCGGTACCGCCACTGGCGCCCCGCGGCCCTACGCTGTAAATAGAATCCACACGACCTGAAAATTTTCTCTACGCGTTCAACTCCACCGAAAAACACTGATTCAACACCCGCAACATGAAATTAAACGTAGTTATAGGCCTAATTTCCTTGGTCCAAGTGGCTCAATGTGCCATGACCTTCACCTTAGGGGCCCATGAGACCGCGTGTTTCGGGGTTTTCACCGAAAAGCCCCGGACCCCCATCAGCTACTATTTTGCTGTGCAGAGTGGTGGTTCCTTCGATGTGGACTATTCCATCAAAAACCCCCGGGGCGACGTTGTAGACAGCGAAACCAAACAAAGACAAGGAGACTTTATTTTCAACGCCGACACCCCAGGCGAATACATGTTGTGTTTCTCCAACGGTATGTCGACTTATGCCGATAAAGTGATTGATTTCGAAATCAACGCCGAAAACGACGACGAGTCCAAAGAATTCAGAGCCAACATGCCTTCACAGCCAAATGCCAAACCCAAAGCACACGTTGAAAACATGGGGAAAACTGTGGATAGAATTGACCAGCAATTAGACGGGTTATTGAGAACTATCCAGTACTACAAAACGAGAAACAACAGAAACCAGGCCACGGTGAAGTCCACCGAGTCTAGAATCTACTATTTCTCCATATTCGAGGTTTTGTTGATGGTTGGGATGGCCGGTTTACAAATCACTGTTGTGCAGTTATTTTTCAAAGGTTCCAGAAAGCAGTTAGTGTAAGTAGAATTATACGAGGCCAGTCAGATAATCTGCATTGCAATTCAGTTAAAATGACTCAAAAGGACAGAAGGATACCACAAAAGTACCACAAAAATACCACAAAAGAATCAAAAGAATACCACAAAAGGATACCACAAAAATACCACAAAAGAATACCACAATTATTACCACAAATAATACCACAAAATACCACAAAAACTTCCTAAGAGAAAACCCTCAGAGACACAAAGACATAAAGAGACACAGTAATACCATATGCTACATTATTGACTAATTGGACAATTTCTCAACTGATCAGCTTTACTCTTTAAGATCCGAATCGACTTGATAAAAATTTCATCTGGTGGCATGGCGCCGGTGGACTCGATATTGAATATGAAATGGTCTCTTCTTCTTCCTAATTTCACTTTTCCCTCGAATTCAGGATATCTTAAAACTTCCCGGGACACCGTATCTTTTCTAGCGTCTTCCACCACAGCTTCTCCGTTAGAATTGATGCCTATGACCCCGGATGGGAAGCATTTCTGGAATTTTTTGGCCAAGTCGCCGGTGATGGGTTCCTTAATATCAATTACAGGCATTATTCTATAGGAAGCGGTGGAAACAGGTGAGAATTTAGCGTGATCACTACCAATTCCTAAAATACAGTGGGCTCTCAAATGGATTTCCTGCCCAGGCCTCAATTTGGCCAACAAAATGTCGGGATCGGCAGCCACAACCGGTCTGCCTTTGAAAACCTCCACTTGGCGGCCCTGTGGTTCGAACTTCAAGTCTCTGGCATATATGTGGGAGTTTCTGTATAATTGTTTAGGATCGGTCGAGCCCTCGGGAGCGTTGGGATTATGGGTGCATGTGACATCTAACGACAATACTATGGTGTTTTCGTCGGTGTATCGTTCCTTTTCGTCGAGCAGCATGTCTACCCACGACAAGTCATCGGGATCCACTTTCAAAGGAATTAAACCGATTCTGTGTGACAACACCTCATCTTGAATAACAGACGTATTATTGAAAATGTAGATGGTCTCCGCCGCTACTGCGGGAACTTCGGAGATCATTATACGTCTGAAGGCGTTGGCTACGGAAGTATCGATGTTTATCAAGTCGAAGTTCCCTTCTCTGTCATTGAAGCTGTTCACTTTGATTTCGAAGTTGTTTTTGAATTTTTCGATGTCCCACGAAAAGTCCTCGCCTGTGCTGTGGCCCGGAAAGTCGGTGGATGTGGTGTTGTCGACTCTGTTATATTCAATGTTAACAATGTTTGACATGACGAGATGAGAATTTTTCGCATCGATCTCATCTCGAATTTGGTTTGGCGCGAGGGGGCACGAGCTGGCGCCGAATTTAGCGAGAGTCTCGCTAGATCTACCGCGACAGCGAATTACCCCAAGGGTGTTTATGCATTCACCAATAACTACAGACCAAAAGCCCCCGGCACCGTGAGAGTTGGGGGTGTGGGAGATATCGTCTCAAACTGATTGTAGGCCTCATACTGGAACACCGTATCGTAACTCATCACCGTTTTAATGCTGTGGATAAGATTGATGGTTATCAACATCACCTTGCCATTGTAGCCGTCATTATCGTCAAAGATTTTCTCCATCAAGTCGTCAGACTCAAAGTGATCGGCCTTCTTGACGGCGAGGACTTGCGGGTCATCTACGACGCACATGAGCGTGTGGAGGATCAATTGGCCCACGAAAATGATAACGTCGTAACTGAGCAATTCTAGCCGAGAATACGGCACTCTTTCGCCTATAAACTCTAATGTCAAACCACCATATAAAAAGGGACCTCCTGATGGATTGCTGCTGTATGGACCCAACACTCCATGTATCAAAGCGCACATCCCGTTACACAAGAACACCGACAATAGGAGCATTTTAGTAAGCGATTTCTTTGAGTCTTCAGTATATAGATGACTTGAAGGATAAGGATTCGATAGGGTGTACTGCAAGAAGCTCCGAAGGATTAGTCGTAACATGGAAATATCTCTTAGATAAGTGATGGTGATCACGACGAACCCTAGGAATTTGATATCGTGTCTCAATTGGCCCAAAAAGAACTTCTTTCGTTTATAAAGAATGGAAACGTTGTTGGCGGCGGTTTCCTCGGCCGTGGGGTAGTTTTGGTCGAGAAACTCTCGTAGATGGTGGTCGGGGTTATCTTCAGCCATTGGGTTCGCGATGTGGTTTTGTGTCATTTTGGTTTTGCGAGCATTTGTTACACAAAACGCCTAGTTACACAAAACACTTAGTTACACAAAACGCCTGGTTATAGAACGCCTAGCTATAGAACGCCTAGCTATAGAACGCCTAGCTATAGAACGCCTAGTTATGGGAAGTCGCCTCCCATGAGTAGAGACAAGACATGAAAAAACACAAAAAGGAGGAATTATATATTACAGTTTTAATTTCATATCCTTGATTAAGTCACCACCTAATAACTCAATTTGGTTAAGGATAGACTCTTTATTGATAATAACATCATCTTTATCTACAGGCTTGATGTGTATACCAAAATTAACCTTGAACTTCTTCTTTGACAACGTCGAAGGTACAAATAATCCAGTGATCAAATTAGTTCCATCTTTGTGTAAGAACCCGAACTTCCTGGTGGAAAAGATAATCACGTTCCCGAACTTCCGGTTCAAGTCTTCATTGTAAGCATGTGTTAAATCGTACTTGGTGAATAGATCATCAGGGAAAGATTGAGGACCATTGACCAAGTTCTTGAAGGTACTTTGTGGTAATACTCCCGCAGAAACCGATTTAGAAGTTTTCAATTCCAAAACGAAATCGTAATCTTTCAATACTGGAGTAAACAATAAAGGTATGTTGGTTTCATTGACACCATTCGTCTTGATGAGTTCAATGGCAGCTCTTGCTAGCGCAGTCAATCGACTTGAAATAGGTAACGTTAACTCGTTTGACCACAAGATACCGGAGGGATCGTCTTTGGATCCAACGAACATTTGGGTTTTGATACCTGATGGATCGAGTTTCCTGATTTTCTCGAAATTGTTTTCGATGATTTGGTGAGATTGGATGGTGAGTTTGTCTGAAATAGCCTTGGCGTCAAATTCTTCCAACAACCTGCCTTCATTGCCGATTTCTTGTAAAGAATCATCCAACTTGACCAAGTCTAAAATCAAAGATTGGTCTTTCCAGTTCCAATTGGCCAAAAAGGTTAGAATCTTCAAGAACCCATTTTCAACGGAATGAGGAATAGAGTATGGAGCAGGATCAACGAAAGGCTTCAATGCGATCAACTCTATTAATTCCTCGTTGAACTGGTTGAGTAGTAAATGACTGTCCAACCACTTCTTAAACAATCTCACAGTTGGGGAGTAAAATTGATAATGGTGGGCCAATGTGGTGATTGTACGCGAATGTTTCACCACACCAATGTATTTTTGGTTGAACTTGAGGTATATGTCTTGGATTCTGCCCTTTTCTCTCTCGCTGGCATTGGTCACCGCTCTCAAGTACAACACCTCGTCCCTTTCGGTCAAAACTCGGATTTTGAACCCGTAGCCTTCGGGAGTCAAGATGTTCAATAAAGTTATGTGAGTATTGGCAGAAATCGAGGTATCTTGGGTTATGAATGCTTTGTAGATGGATTCCTTGTTCAATCCGTCAAGGATTTTCAATAAGAATGCAGTTTTGGTCTTCTCTAACGCCGACAACTCATCGGGCCACCTGGAAGAGCTTTCGAACTGTAATACCAATTCGTTCCAAAAATCGGGATTCGACACAGCAAATGGAACCGGCTGTAATACGGAAGTATACCTCAAGCTTGAAGATGCAGGGAATATTGACTTTATGTTCAACGGTAACGTTAAGTTGGTCAAGACTTTGGACAATCCGTCGAAAGAATTCTTTAGATTAGTGAATGCTGTGGTGGATATTATTGATTGGTTAGAACCCGATGGCAACAATGGAATGGGTAGAATACTGTTGAAAGCTGACGTTTCACAGACGATGTGACCACCTATTTCCGGAGAAAAATGATTGTTCAAACTGTACTCGATGATTGATAACACAATGTCTGATTTAGACGGCCAAACCACACAATTTTGAATGGTACCATCTTTAAATCTTCTCAACGAGGCTTTAGAGCCCCAGAATTTCCTAAATTGTAGTCCTGCCTCTTCATCATCATTGTTGGGGCCCTTAGTCACTAATTTTTCACATTCATCTGGGTTCAAAATTAAGCCGATGATGAATCTATCCGATTGTGAGGATAATTTCCTCTTGTTGATGCCGAAGGAATTTTGGAATTCGTCGACTTTGATATAAATGTCCGAAGCTCTATCACCCAACGCTTTCTTTATAATGACGTAAAGTTTGTTCATGACGAAATTCTCGAACGTCAAAAAAGTAATTTTCTCCAACGGTCCGAATTCTTCGTTTAGGTGTTCAGGAACGGACGTGTTTAAGATCATATCAAACTTGAGGTAATCGAAGTTGGCATTGTGGAGTAAAATAGTATCGAACCTGTCCTTGACCACGTCATTCAATAATACCAAGGTTTCAGAAGCTAATCTTTTCAAGTAGTCATACGAAGAATTGGTCATTTTCCACAATATGTTCAATTTGGTATTCTTGTCGAAAATGGTGGGAACGTTGAACCCTTCATTGGAATTGAATTTGGAAGGAATGTTTTCTCCGATAAGGGACGAAAATGACAAATAACCTGAGCTCAAATCCATGGTAGCTAAATATTTCACGGTACCTTTAAACAACTGATAGGAGGAAAATCCATGCAATAAGATCTTATTTCCATTCAATCCTCCCCCATGTAACAAGGCACTCATTAACATAGCAAATTCAAAGTGGCCGAAACCGCCCTTGGAGAAATTGGAATTGAATCCTCGTTGGTTAAGCCAAACCTTACCAAGAATACAAGCATTCTTGAAACTCTCAGCGGCCTTCTTTGACGTATACAAGTACTTCAAGTAGTAGTCATACGCCGTCAGCGATAAAATCGACGCATTGTATAATGGAGTCGGAGGCAATTCTTCCTCTGATTGAATCCTTATACAGTTTTTATTAGGAAGCAACTTTTTAACGTCGAAAACCCCAAATGGGAACCCAACAATGATATTTATGGTGAATTTGGTCTTATGGAAACATAAATCTTGCGGGTTATCGGTTTTGATGCTTTCGATTCTCAACACGGGGCATAAGATGTCATCATTCAAGTATTTGTAGGAGATTTTGATGGGCAAGTTATTCTTCTTGGTCAAAGGGATCAAGTTTTCGGCCAAGTATCCGATGTAAAACGCTCTTTTATACAACACTCTGTAATTAAGGAAATCTTTGGCTTGGAACAACTCCCTAGGCATTGTCAATGCCATATCTATGGACATTCCGTTGCTTTGAACGATCCCCGTTTTCAATCCGAACGACCCCACCAATGACACATCTTCTGGTGGTATATATGACAATGCGTAATTGATTTTGGTTGGTTTGGGGTCGGGAAAGGGAATGACCACCTTTTTGTTGAATCTCTCTTCCACGTCCGCTAACGACAAGTTTTCCGCCGATGGTACCAGTTTAATCAAATCATGGAGCTTGTGCAACACCTTCTCTATTCTCTCGATGTGGCTGTCCTTAAGTTTGACTTCTTTGATCAACTCGTCTATTTGTAATTTGAAGATATTGGATTTAAACAATTCGGCGGTTTCTCGAGCAACCTGAATCTCCTGGGCCGAAAGCTGCTTCTTCTGCTTCTTTGTAGGGGGGCCCGGGTGTGTTCTATTGGGTTCCTGCAGCTGCTCCTCGTCTTCGTCGTCGCTGCCATCCACATCGCTCTCTTCGTCGTTTGCCGCTCCCCTGGCATCTTTGGCGTCTATGGGGGTTTTCTGGGGAACCAAAGGCCCGGATACACCGCCACTAGCACCACTGACACCTGCGTCATCAGCAGTGGTGCTGACGGCTTTATTGCCAGCCTTGCTGCCAGCCTGTACCTTTCTCTTTGCCATAGTGGTCGGTCAACTATGAGAGTTCTGAAGAGTTTTTCTCGATGAGTCTTCAAGGGCGCGCACGACGGACAGGGAGTTGTGCCGTTGTACCGGGGGTTGTGCCGTTGCGCGGTTGTGCCGGAGAGTTGTGCCGTTGCGCGAGTTGTGCCAGAGAGTTGTACCGTTATGCCGTTATACCGTCGCGGTGCGAAATCAAATCGTCTCTCCATCAAACCCTACGCATGGAATACTACTCAGACACCATCGGCATCCCCCGCACGGACCCCTCCCGGTGGAGATTAAGAACCGACGAAATTGGCAGTGAATGGTGGGACTACGTGGACGAGGACCGAAAGCTGGCGGACCCCCAGTCGACGTTCGTTCAATACCTTTTGAACCAGCCCCAGTTCCCTGCACCCCCGGCGGAGGACATAAAGACGCCGTTCGGTGCCGCGTGTAAAGGCGGAGACTTTCTCAGCTTGTTGGTCGATGATTGCGGGCTGTTGCCCTGCCAATACAAAGGACCGATGTTTATGACCATCGGCTATGTGGCAGCGTGCTACTACACCCAGACGGAAATCCCGCAACCATATAAGCAGGAAATGATCCGGTACCTCGTGAACGCCTCCCATCCCGTTGACGGGGGCTGGGGCTTGCACTCGGTGGACAAATCGACCTGTTTCGGCACCACGATGAATTACGTCATTTTACGGCTCCTTGGGATGCCTGCAGACCACCCGGTGGTAGCCAAGGCCCGCAGCACCCTCTTGCGGCTTGGTGGTGCCATTGGCAACCCGCACTGGGGAAAAGTGTGGCTTTCGATATTGAATTTGTACGACTACAACGGCGTGAATCCGGCCCCTGCAGAGTTGTGGATGTTGCCCGAGGCGTTGCCCATCCATCCCAGCAAGTGGTGGGTCCACGTGCGAGCCATCTACGCCCCTTTCGGCTACATAATCATGAACCGGCTCCGGTGTGAGCTCGATCCGTTGTTGCGGGAAATCCGCAGCGAGATCTATACCACGCCCTACGACGCCATCGACTTCTCCCGCCACCGCAACACCGTGTGTGGGGTCGATTTGTATTATCCGCACTCCAAGGTGCTCAATTTGGCCAATGCACTCCTCAATGTTTACGAGAAATGGCGTCCCAATTGGGTGCGAACGGCGGTGAGCAATAACGTTTACGAGTTGATCCTCAAGGAGCTCCACAACACCAAATTCCTTTCGATTGCTCCTGTAAGCTTCGCCCTCGATATGGTAGTGGTGTACGCCCACGAGGGACGCGAGTCGGAGAATTTTGCCCGGATCGCCGCCCGACGCAACGAGGTGTTGTTCCACGGGCCCCAAGGGATGACGGTAATGGGCACCAACGGCACCCAAACCTGGGATGCGGCATTTATGATCCAGTACTTCTTCATGGCCGGCCTTGCCGACGTTCCCCGTTACCAGCCGGTGCTCAAACGGGCGTATGCATATTTGGTGCGCAACCAATTCACCGACGATTGCGTGCCCGGAAGCTACCGAGACCCCCGGGACGGGTCGTGGGGCTTCAGCACCAAAGACCAGGGCTATACCGTTAGCGACTGTACCGCAGAGGCGGTGAAGGCCATCCTAATGGTGCAAAACCACCCGGATTTCGCCGACGTCCGGGGCCTCATCTCCGCCGACCGGCTCTATAAGGCCGTAGACGTGTTGTTGGCGATCCAGAACCGCGGCAGCTACGAATTTGGGTCGTTTGCCACCTACGAGAACATCCGGGGGTCTCAAGTGCTCGAAGCACTCAACCCGGCGGAGGTTTTCAACAATATCATGGTGGAATACCCCTATGTGGAGTGCACGGACTCGTCGGTGTTGGGACTCACCTATTTCACCCGGTACCACCCGCAATACAAGGCGGTGCCCATCAAATTCGCCATCGAACACGCCATCCACTACATCCGGAAGTCGCAGTTGATCGACGGGTCGTGGTACGGCGCGTGGGGGATCTGCTACACCTACGCCACCATGTTCGCGTTGGAGGCTTTCAACTCCATCGGCAAGACCTACGCTAACGACGACGCCGTCCGCAGGGGCTGTGAGTTTCTTGTCTCCAAACAACGGGCCGACGGAGGATGGTCGGAGTCGATGAAGTCGTGCGAAACCCACAGTTATGTCCCCACCGACAAGTCGTTGGTGGTGCAGACCGCCTGGGCCGCCATTGGATTGCTTTTGGCCGATTATCCCCACAAAGCCCCTGTGGAAAGGGCCATTAAATTGATCATGGAACGTCAACTTCCGACGGGAGAATGGAAGCCCGAGGACATTGAGGGGGTATTCAACCACAGCTGTGCCATAGAGTACCCTTCGTACAAGTTTTTGTTCACTATCAAGGCCTTGGGGTTGTATAGTAAGAAGTACGGGGAATGAGGGGTCGCAAATAATCTCGGGTGCGGCGCATCTAGCCGGCCTCTTAAGTCCGAAAACAATAAAGACTGGATGAAGACTGGATGAAAATGAAGAGGTGACGACTCGATGAAGACACCGAAGAGAGATTCGATGTTGAATACACGACTAAAACGTTCTTGAAAGGCGGAAAAATGAGTGAAAGTCTCTGGAAATCAGTAAAAAATCTCAGTGAAAAGGGCTACAATCTTTTGCTTGACTCTTCAGGACCCGTAGATTGACTATTTGATGTAAAGCTTTCGTTATCTTTCTCTCGTGGAGAAGGAACTAAGTGTTGGCTCAAAGAGAACGAAACCAGCAGCATGGTTTAAAATCGTGACAGCTCACAAGGCTCTCTGACCGAAGTTGTGTTTTCCATCTCAAATATTCTGAAAAGGGTCTCAGAATAGTGATTTGATAGTTATCTCATATCGGAGTTCTGAGCAGAATTGTCGCGTGCAACACGCCAGCGCCAAAACGGGTTCTGGTGGGCCAAAACTCGTTTTTCCAAGGCCAAACTTCTTACACCACTCCGGATCACCCTGAACACCGTTCTAGTATCATCATATTACGGCTGCCATTGCAAAAACTCATTTTCACCACCCCCAAAACCCCATGAGGTAAGTGTCCTGCATATAAAGTACGGTTGGCGGCGCGACAAATGGCGCCAACCTCCGTACGTCCCAGCCAACGCGGTCCCAGTGGCCACCCGCACTGGGCTCCCCCTATTGCGACTCTCAGATTTGTGCTCACGACATCACAGGAACCTGGAGACACAAGAACCTGGAGACATATTAAATGAGTGACTATATGAACTGTATCATTAAGTTTAACTACATAAAACAACCTGAAGATGGGATTTTATGTTAAATTGATGAAATTTACGTAGGTATGTTTATTAAGGCTGGCAAGGAATTAATCAGAATGAAAAAGTGTTAGTTGTTGAGAGAAAATAACACAAGAGAGTATCATCAGTAGAATTATTATTAAGAATTATCATCAGTAGAAAGTGTCTCAGAAGAGTAGTCTCAGAAGAGTAGTCTCAGAAAAAGTAGTCTCAGAAGAGTTATCGTCACAAAAGAGTATAAGAAAAGAAATGTGTACCAGTTAAAAAGTTATCGGTCGTAAGTGGTCTCAGAAGAGTTGCAGGCCCGAAGATTCTCAGAATTGTCTCTGGGGTTAACATCAAAACATCTCAAAAAATCATGATCAGTAGAGAGTTGCTCAGAGTATTCATGGGAGTTAATCTCAGACTTATTCATAGGAATTATTCTCAAGACATTCTCAAAAAGACTATTGTCAAAAGAGCTTCAAGACTTGTTCTCAAAAGGACCTTCGAGACTTCTCAAAAGATTTATTTCCAAAAGACCTAATCTCAAAGACTTATCCTCAAAAGACTTATCCTCAAAAGACTTATTCTCAAAGACATGTTCTCAAAAGACTTATTCTCAGACTTATTCTCAAACTTATTCTCAGACTCATCCTCAAGTCTTATTCTCAGACTTATTACCCGTTGAGACTGTTCTCAGAAGTATTCAGAAAGATCAGTACAGAATCTCAGTAGAGATGTATTCTCATTGAGAACTAATCACGTTCTGGAGCTCAGAGACCTCAGAAAGATCAGTAGGGTCAAACAATTCGTACTGTAATAGGTATTGGCGGAAAAAGGAGCCTAGAAGTTGTTCTTAGAAGCTGAGTAAGTAGAGTTGTCAGAATGGCCTCAACGTTGTTCTTCAAGAGTAAATTGCCTGAAGGGTTGATCTGAAGGAGACTCAATAGAATTATCAGAGTGTGATTCAAAACTGTTTCGAAGAAATACACTGTGTCGAACAGCTTTGGAGAAAATGGGCAATAATAAATTGAATCCGTTCCAATAAGAATAATCACTAATTAAGTCGTTTTTCAAGTCGTCCGTCTTCTTTATTGTCAACGACCTGTGCCAATTTAGATCATTACACCCACTCTTCATCAATCTCCATGGAGGTCCCCACAGCGACGTTAATCAAACCTTGGCTCCAAAATCAACTTCCCCAAAGGAACTGCCGAATGGCCTTCGCTAAAACCAAAAACAGGGTGCCCCCGCACGATGGTTTCCACCACTCGGCCATGGAACTTCATGCCGTGGTACGCCGTCAACTTGTTCTTGAAGTGGGTGGCATCGTTGTCGACGTTGTACACTGCTGTGGGGTCGAAAACGGCGAAATCTGCGTCGTATCCCACCGCTATTTTGCCTTTGACGTGGGATAAACCCACCTGCACCGCCGTATTCCAGGAGCACCACTTGCTGATCTCGGTGAAGGTAATGGGAGGAGACAATTTGAGGCCCTCGGTGTACAAAATGGGCAACCCGAAGCCAACGGACGAGATTCCTCCCCAGGCCTCGAAGAAATCACCTCTGTCCAAACCCTTTAATTCCGGGGTGCAAGGCGAATGGTCGCTCACCACGGTGGAGATGATGTCGTTCCGCAAAGCCTTCCAGAGTAGTTTCCGGTTATCGTCGGTTCGGATCGGTGGACAGCACTTGAAATGAGTGGAACAGTTGGGAATGTTCTCGGCGTAAAGCGACAAGTAATGGAAGCAGGTTTCGGCGGTGATGGGCAAGTTCTGGGATTTGGCAGCTCGGATCAACGGCACAGCCTCGTGGGTGGCCAAATGGACGATGTGGAGCTTGACTGTGGGCAACATGGTGGAACAGTTGATGATCTCGGCGATGGCGGTGGTTTCGAAGTTATCGGGTCTGGAGGCCAAGAAGGTGGCGTAACTGGTGGGATCCACGTCCTCCAACAACTTATCCTGCTGCTGGGCCAAAATCAACGGGGTTTCCACGTCTCCGGGCTTATCTTGGTGGTGGTGGGCCATTCGGGCCAACTTCCCGTAAATAGGCTCCGATCCCGACAAGTAGGGCGATTTGGCCAACGCTTTGGCCTGTTCGTCGGTCAACACCGCGTGGTCGATGGAACCGGCGTGGTTGTGGGGCAACTTGCAGTTCTCGTGCTCATCACCATGATTGTTATCGGACTGCAAAAGCTTCACCACCGGCGCAGGGGCTCTATTTATGAACGACGCAGACATCCCCAAGTCGAAGTCGTCGATATCCCGGGCGAGGACGCTCAAGGAGCTGCCGTCGGTCTCCGGTTCCACCTCTTCCGGCGTCACGGAATCGCTGGTCAACATCCCGTCGATTCCCGCAGGACCGTCTTGGTCGTCGTCCAAGAAGAACCTGGGCGAACGGTTGGCATTGGGGACCAACTTGGGGGTGCGGGAGTCGTCCACGGTCAAAATGGGCCCGTGTTTCACGTTGGGCTGCATCTCGGCGTGGAACATCAACAACGTCGACGACCCGTCGACCTCCTTCATCGCCCGGAGGATTTCCCGGGGCGTTATCGCGGGGAACTCCTCCACCCCGCTCTCTATCAAGAACGACTTGAATCCTCTGACCCCCATGGCGATCAACGGCCGCAAATGGGGGATGTTGTCGGGAACCAATCCGCCCCAGAACCCCACGTCGACCCAAGTCTGGCCCTTCGCGGCGTTGATCTTTAGGTTGAAGTTCTTTACGGTGGTGGTGGGGGGAATGGCGTTCAACGGCATGTCGATCACCGTGGTGACACCGCCGGAAGCGGCCGATTTGGTGCCGGTTTCGAATCCTTCCCATTCTGTGCGGCCCGGTTCGTTCAAATGGACGTGGGCGTCCACTAAACCGGGCAAGATCACAAGGGGACTGATATCGCGGTAGTTGGGCCCAGTTACATCGTACCGCCGCAAGATCTCGTCGTCGGAATCGACGACACGGGGCTCGATGTGGAGGATTTTGCCCGATTCGACGGAATAAACGATAGTGGCGGCCGCCAAGCGGTCTAGCAATACGTTTGTGGAAGCAATAGCGCGGGACATGGCGGTGGTTTTGTTCTACCGTTGATTTTCTGATTTTATGGTTTTCTTCTCGATTTTGTGTAACGAGTCGGTAACAGGTCGATAACAGAACGATAACAGGTGGTACCAGGTGCAGTAGCACTATAGGTTCCTTATTTACACTGGGCGAACGCTTGAGTGGAACGTTCGAGAATAATGTGGCGAAAAAATTGGAAATTTAGGCTCGTGGACTTATTGACTACTCGGAATTTAACTTTTGACTCTCGCGATAAGAGATTTGGAGCGCTTTTGTGTCACAAATGGGGTTTTGTGACACAAAACGAAGGAGGGGGCGAGAGAAGAGCAGGTCGGCGGATACGAGTGTGGGGCGTCACAGCAGTCGGGAGGGCGGGTTTTGTGTTGTCAAGTGAAATGAGGAACGATTATTGGTGAGAATTGACTCTCGTTTCGGGTATCAGCGAATGGCGCGGAACGGAAGTGGCTGTGGGTGCGAGTGGTAGATGAGGTGGTAAATGAGGTGGCAGAGGTGATAGAAATGGTAGAGGAGGTGGTAGGGGAGGCAGAGGTGGTAGAAATGGTAGATGAGGTAGAGGTGGTGGTGGTAGATGAGATGGCAGATGAGGTAGAGGTGACATAAAGCCAGATCTTAAACAATTTTATTTGATATCGGAGATGGCCGGGGAGACGGGCCGCACTGGGCGCGTGGCACAGTGGGTTTGTGACCGGGGGCGCCCGCGCCATTTGCAGTAGCGCGAACCTCTGCGGGGGCTCGCACCGCGGCCCGCCGTAGGCGCGGCCTAATAAGTAACCAACTGCTTACCCTTCTTGGAATCAATAACGGCCTTCTTGAACCACTCGCTCAAATCCCCCTCGCGAAACTGATTTTCCGTCGCGGGAGCTTCCTTTAACTGTCCGGATTGATACCATTCGATCAACTGACCCAAAACCCGCTCCTTGATCTTTGGATCCTTCTCTACAATCGCAGTACTCCAGAACCCTGCACTAGTAATATTCTTGAACAAGTGGATCGAGGTGGGCAAAATCACAGGCTGGAACGACATTCCGCCGTAGGTTAACATCAACCCGTCATTTTCCAATTTTCTGGCCACCCCGGTGGAGCTTTTTCCCCCAACGCAATTCAACGCTAACTTCAAATGGCCTCCGGATTGTTTCACCCAGCCTTTGATTTCGCCACTGAGCTCTCTGCTGTTGTTCTCCTCCTCGGTAATGACTTTGGTGGCCCCGAGGTCCGCCAATTCCTTCTTCACCGCCTCCAAATCGGGTCTATCTCTCACCACACTGATGGAATTGACCCCCAAGATCCGTCCGATCTGCGACGCATACTTTCCCACGGCGGAATTACCACCGTTTTGGATGAACCAATCGTTTTTCTCGAGCTTGACAAAGTTGGTCAACATTAAATAGGCACTTAAAGGATTAACCAACAACGTAGAGGCCTGAACTATATTCAACGGTGGCACCGATTGTTGGTTGCTTTGGTCGGGATTTGGCACCCTGAACAATTTCTGGTGGTCAAACTCGCCGTAGGTCCTCCAGGTGCCCAAATTCACCCTCAAGGGGACGGCCCAGTCCCCCGGTTTCAAATTATCGACTTTACTGCCGACTTTGACCACTTCAAACAACCCCTCGTTTCCGCACACAAAAGTGGGGAAGTCGGTGCCCAAATCGGTGGTTTTGGGGGGCTGGGAGGGGTACACACCCTCGATCTGGTTGATATCACTGGGGTTGACGGGAGATGATAATGTCTTGACTATGACGGAATTATCGCTTATGTTGTCGTCGTCGATTTTATACTCGTGGGTGAACAACACGTCGCCTGGTTGGCCATGCTCCTTGATCATCACTGCGTGGGAGGTGATCATTGTACGAATTGACGCAAAAGAACGGGGCTGGACTGCTTTTAAGGAGTTGAACATTGCTCCACTGGGATTTTTGCGGTGCGAATTGCGGTGCGGGTTTGCAGTGCGGGTGTGGTGCGGGTTTGCAGTGCGAGTGTCGGTACAGGTGTCGGTGCGGGTGTCGGTGGGGGTTTGTGCCGTTGTGCCGTTGTGCCGCGTCGGACTTTAGTCTATATTAGTCTATATCAATTGTCTGATCTGCTCTTGCTGTCAAAAAACTCCGCTTTTTCGCTTATCTTCTCATCCTCTCAATATTCTCCCTTTTTCTTCTTTTTGGCGTCTTTCTCATCTGTATCCCCTCTCTTGGCTGCCTTTTGTTTCACGTTCTGGTAGGTCCCCAACACAAAGTACACCACGTTGAAGAACACCACCCACAATTCCGGCTGAAGAAATTTCTGTGCCACAATGACACATCCTGCGTTTGTGATCATGGAGGATTTGACGTTTCTGGCGTAGTTGGTGTTCATGCCTTGTTTGACGACGCCCCACACTCGTCTGAGCTCCAAAATGAGATCCTCTGGGCCGGTGAGTATTCCTGCGTGATAATTGTTCACTATGGAAAGCCACGAGGTGAAAATGGCCGAGATAACGGGGGTGATGGTGAGCATCGACGTCAAAACCTGGGCCAATTTCAACAAAACTCCCATGTTAGGCCTGCCGAAGACTCTGTTCAACACCCCATATAAAATATGAGACACCGGAGTCAATATAAAAGCCCCGTAAATCATCATTTTCACCAATTTGTTGTTGTAGCCTTTAAAAGAGGAGTAGTCTTTGGCGATCAACGACGAGATGATCTCATTCAACCCGTTCAACACCCCGGCGGTGATTGATTTGGTGAGGAGGGGGTTGCGGCTGAGATGTGCGAGGTATGCCGCGTTGATATCCTTGAGGGCCATGGGGTGTCTTTTATTAGTGATTAGTTGTGTTGGATATTGAGTTGGTGAGGATAGTTGATAAGAGCGCGGTGTCCGCGGTGTGTCCGCGGTGTGTTGGCGGTGTCCGGGGTGTGGTCGCGGTGTTCGCGGTGTGTTCGCGGTATCTCGCGGTGTGCCTCGCGGCCCGTTATCGCTCATCATCTCGGGCAAATCCGCAGCCTCCACTTTCAAGCCAGTCCTACCTGCCCTGTTCCAAAACCTAAGACCTTTCAGACCTTAAAAAAGGTCTTTTCAACACCTGCACACTGTTAGCTCCGAACCTTCCCTAAATTGACTCCTGTTGTAATTTTCTTTTGTGGTGGTTCATCTCCGTCTGTGGTTTCTTGCCCTGTCACTTCAAAATGCAACAGCAATCGTCGATAACTTTAACTTTGGTCATTCGTTCGTATTACCTCCGAGCCGATCATTGAGGGTGACAACTCCGTTCAGGAGTCTTGGCAATAGGGATTATCGCAGTCAGACTAAGGCCAATGACACAATTGTGATTGCTAAAATTATGACTAAGGTCATTTTGATTGGCCGTTTTTAGGCGCAAAGCAGCCGTAGACTGATTACAAATCACAGGCCAGATTCCCGCTGGTCGTGTGAGTCTATTTCTGGGGTGCCTTTCTGGGGTGCCTTGAAAGACGCCCTTTTTGAAAGATGCACTCAGAATGCTAATGGCTGCAAACTGAACTTTGTGCCTGAAAACCCTTTGTATTGAAACCAAATTCACTCTGGTGTCGTGTTACTGCTTTGGTCGAAGGACTGCCGGCCAAGTGGCGGAGACAAATCGAGCAGCGTCGAAATCAGTCCGGCGATAAGCGGCGATAAGGGCGAAGGTGGTCGAATGCGGCAATTTTTGCAGCCATTCAATTCAAGCGACAGGGTACAGAAGAGATAAAAAGGACTTCGAGAGTACAGAAGACATAAAAAGGACTCCACGAGAGGGTACAGAAGAGGGTACAGAAGAGATAAGGACATACTTCATATCTATTCGACAGCCTCGCGTAAAGAACAGTTACTCAACATGAGAAACCTCAGTCTTCTCGTTCCACTCAGGATTGGTCACCGCCAACCTCTCGTGGTCGTAGAGAGGCTCCAAAGGCTCAACCTTCCGCCTCAAAATGCCCCTCTGGATGATATTCCGGTTGAACTCCCGCAATCTGTAGCTGGCGTGTTTTCTCAACGACACCCCGAATACCTCGTCCAACTCCTCCAAAGTCAAGCCCTTGGTCTCAGGAAGGAACATCAACACCAAGAAGAACCCCACGATGTTCCAGGCCGCGTACCACCCGAACGCACCCTGCACAGTAAAGGCATTTCTCAATCTGGGCCAGGTGAACGCTAAAATGAAATTGAAGAACCAGCAGGTGGCGGTGGCGAAACCCATGCCCAAATCTCTGATATATAAGGGGAAAGCCTCGGCCGAGTAGGTGAACGGCACCGGACCCTCACCGGAGGAGTAGATGGCGGCGTAGATGTAAATTCCAAACGCGATGAGTCCTGTTCGGCCGGTCTTATTGGTTTCCAAGTCGACCCAGAACCCGCTCATGGTCACTAACAAGAAAATAGCCATCAACGGGAAGGTGGTCAACAACAAGTTCCGTCTGCCAAAGGAATCAATGGTGTAGAAGGCCGGAAGAGCGAAAATAAAATTGATCATTCCAAAGCCCCACGACGCAAGTAACGCCTCACGGATCCCGAACCCAGACTCAATGAAGATCGACGACGAGTAGTATGCAATGACGTTGATGCCGCAGAACTGCTGCATGAACATCACCACCCAGGCCCCCAAGGCGCCGTTTCTGTTTCTGCGAATGGTGAACATCTCCACCATTCTCTTCCAGGTGGGGATCCCCACGTAGGACCGCTCTTCGGAAAGCAACACGTACTGGTAGAAGCAGTCTCTGGCGGCGGCGATACGCTCGCGGCGCAACTTCACGAGGGACTCAAAGGCGTCGGAGTGCCGGCCCTTTCCCATCAACCATCTGGGCGATTCCGGCACGAAGGGGATCTGGAACAACACGATAATGGCAGGAATGCAGGCCGACCCCAACATCAATCTCCAGTTCAAGCCATCGCCGACTCCGCGGTCGGGCACGGTGTAAAACGCCAACGACGCCACGTAGCCGAACATAATCCCCACCGCGGTGAAAAACTGCCACAACATCACCAACGCCCCCCGGATGTGGCGTGGCGTACACTCAGCAGCGTAGGCGGGCACCGTGGCCGATTTGATCCCGATCCCGAACCCCAAAAAGAACCTGGCGATGAAAAGGTGCCACCAGGTGTTGACGAAACCCTGCCAGATGCAGGTCACGGCGGAGATAAGGCAGGTCCAGAAAATCACCCATTTCCGGCCCGCCAACCGGTTGAACGAGTCGCTCAACCAGCAGGCAATCACCGACGCACAAAGATAGGGGGCCCCATTGATCAATCCCTCGAGCAAGTCGGCGTTTTTCAACTCAGTGACTCCCAACCGCGATGGATAGTACAATGTGGCGCCGTTGATCACCGACTCGTCCATTCCCTGCACCGCGGCGGCCATGGACCCCAAGGCGATCACCTGAACCAATTTGCTGGGGATATGCCACTTCTTGGTGGCCTCGAGGTGCAAATTGACCTTCTCGTCCTCGGTTAGGAACGGCATGGAATTGAACTCGTTCGGGGTGCGCGCCAACGCCGCGGCCCGGGCGAAAAGATCTAGGTCCAAGTCGTGCTTGGAGGCGTAGTTGCGGCCCATCTGCATCACCTGCTTCTCGCTGTACTGCGAGAGAATGTTGCCTTTCTCGCCGTGGCCGGGTTCGGCCAACTTGGAGTGGATGCTTTCGTTGTCCTTGGCGTCGGGGTGGTGGCTGGAGGAGGAGGTGTCCTCCAACAATTCAGACTGTTTGTTTGTGGGTTCAGACATTGGGGAGGGAATGGGGTACTTGGGGGTATTTATAGTTTTTGTGGTATTTCTGGGGATGATTGGGAAAACGGGTAAACTGTAAGTCTGGTTAGGTGTGAATGAGCTAAACTGTAAACATTTAAGCAGGGCTGCAAATCGATCTCGCCCCACTTTTGCTGTTGAGATGGGAGGTTTGAGTTGTGGGGCAGGGGTTTGGGAGGTTCTCTGGTTTCTGGTTGCGGGAGGGGGTTTTATGGTTGCGGGATGGCCTTTCGGCAGGGTTTTATGGTTATTCGGGATGGTCTTCCGGAAGGGTTATGGCTATTCTGGATCGTTATATGTGAGTGGCTGGACGAATATCTTCGTATCTCGCCACCCCACACTGGGGGTGCCTGCCAAAGCTCACCACCGATTGTCTCGGTTTCGGGCTACTGACCGGGGCTATTGTGGAGGTGACCATTGTAGTCACGGTGGATCGTTGACAGGTTAGGTGTCCGGTTTCGACAGCTGCGAGGGCATCCGGATAGGCCGGCTATTTATCCGGATTGGCATTGTATCCGGGGATAATCCCGTTAAGGGGTGTTGGGCTGTCTATCCTGTTGCGACGGGTTCCAGCCAGCAGCAGCATCTCTGTCCGGGTAGTAGAGGCCACCAGAGCCTTCAGCGCGCGCGATACATTCCAAAATCCCTACTCAACTATTCTACCCGTTTACTCCACATGTGACACCTCTGTCTTCTCGTTCCACTCGGGATTCGTCACCGCCAACCGCTGGTGGTCATAGAGCGGCTCCATGGGCCCCAAATCCCGCCTCAAAATGCCCCGTTGGATCACATTCCGGTTGAACTCCCGCAACCTATAACCAGCGTGTTTGCGTAACGACACCCCGAAAACCTCGTCCAACTCCTCCAAAGTCAACCCCTTGGTCTCAGGAAGGAAGAGCAACACCAAGAAGAACCCCACGATGTTCCAGGCGGCGTAGAAGCCGAAGGCACCCTGAACGGTGAAGGCATTTCTCAATCTGGGCCAGGTGAACGCCAATATGAAGTTGAAGAACCAACAGGTGGCGGTGGCGAAGCCCATGCCCAAATCTCTGATATACAAAGGAAAAGCCTCGGCCGAATACGTAAACGGCACCGGGCCCTCACCGGAGGAGTAGATGGCGGCGTAGATGAAGATCCCCGTGGCCACCAACGCAGTTCTGCCGTCGGGATTGGTCGTCTGGTCGATAAAGAACCCCGACATTGTCACCAACAAGAACACCGCCATCAAGGGAAACGTCGTCAACAACAAATTCCGGCGGCCGAAGGAGTCGATGGTGTAGAAGGCCGGGATCGCAAAAAGGAAGTTGATCATCCCGAACCCCCACGACGCAAGCAACGCCTCCCGGTTGCCCAACCCGGACTCAATGAAGATCGACGACGAGTAGTATGCAATGACGTTGATACCGCAGAACTGCTGCATGAACATGACGATCCACGCTCCCAAGGCGCCGTTCCGGTTACGGCGGACGGTGAGCATCTCCACGATTCTTTTCCAGTAGGGCACCCCCACGTAGGAGCCTTCCTCCTGCAACAACACGTACTGGTAGAAGCAGTCGCGGGCGGCGGCGATCCTGTCGTTCCGCAACACCACCAACGATTCAAAGGCGTCGGCGTGGCGGCCTTTGCCCATCAACCACCGCGGGGACTCCGGCACAAAAGGCACCTGCACCAACACGATGAACGCAGGGATCCCAGCGGACCCAAGCATCAACCGCCAGTTCAAGCCGTAGGAGATACCGCGGTCGGGCACGGTGTAGAACGCCAACGACGCCACGTAGCCGAACATAATTCCCACCGCGGTGAAAAACTGCCACAACATCACCAACGCCCCGCGGATCTGCCGTGGAGTGCATTCGGCGGCATAGGGCGGCACCGTGGCCGACTTGATCCCCACTCCGAATCCCATGGCGAACCTAGCGATGAAAAGGTGCCACCAGTTATTGACAAACCCCTGCCAAACGCAGGTCAACCCGGAAATGAGACAGGTCCAGAAAATAACCCACTTACGCCCGAGCTTCCGGTTCCAGAAGTCAGAAGTCCAGCAGGCAATGCACGAAGCTGCGAGGTACGGAGCCCCGTTGATCAACCCTTCGATCAAGTCGGCGTTCTTCATGTCTGTCACCCCCAATCTTTCGGTGTAGTACAACGTGGCCCCATTGATCACCGACTGGTCCATTCCCTGGACCGCGGCGGCCATCGATCCCAAGGCAATCACCTGGAAAAGCATCCATGGCACGTGCCATTTCCGGGTGGCCTCTTTGTTCAACCCGATCTTCTCTTCTTCGGTGAGGAACGGCATGGAGTTGAATTCGTTGGGGGTTCTGGCCAACGCCGCGGCACGAGCAAAGAGCTCCACTTCTAAGCCGTGCTTGGAGGCGTAGTTGCGGCCCATTTGCATCGCCTGGTTCTCGCTGTACTGCGAGAGAATGTTGCCTTTCTCGCCGTGGCCGGGTTCGGCCACCTTGGAGTGGACGCTTTCTACATCCTGGGGCTTTTCGGCCGAGGAGGTGTCGAGCAAGTCCATACCGTCGCTATTTGTGTAATTCTTAAGCTGACTAGTGACCTAACACCTTTCGTATTCGGTGTAAATACCTTTAGTATTCGGTGTAAATGACCTGAACTTGTTCAGATTGGTGAAGATTGACTTAAAACGGTTCTACTTCGTTGTATCTCGACTCAAATCCGTTCTAAATCGTTGTAACTGACCTAAACCGTTGTAATTCGGTAAAACTTGACCCAAATTTGTTCTAACTCGACCTGAATGATTCTTTTTCGTTGTCACTCGTCCAATCGTTCCACTCGACAACCTTTGTATTGTCAAACAACTTATTTACTAATGCAACTCACTGACAGTTCCCCAGATTTATAGTCTGGTGACAAGAAATCCAAGAATTTGCAGCCTTC
The DNA here is from genome assembly GCA_030579195.1 of Yamadazyma diospyri. Lineage (NCBI taxonomy): Eukaryota > Fungi > Ascomycota > Pichiomycetes > Serinales > Debaryomycetaceae > Yamadazyma > Yamadazyma diospyri. The sequence goes on along the minus strand of JAKUAE010000033.1, from coordinate 38,009 downwards.
GTGGCACAATCAAGCCAAGACTTCGGGATTCTTGGTATAACCCCGATGGCATTCTGCCATCTTCAGAGTATCTTACTCTAGAGCCATTCTCTGGGCCTTGTCTGGCCATTGTCTCAAACCTACCCTGACACGGCCCCCATCCCCGTATGGGCTCTCCAAAGGACCCTCGTTATCGGGACACAAATCCCAGAACCGCACCCCAGTCTCACTTTTACATGTTAGCCGAGCAACCTAACCTCGATGATGTCATTCCTGCATGCACGCTTTCTGGGGAGGGGCATGCGTAACTTCCTGACCACATATTTTTTACTGGTTCTGGATGGGGAAGATTGCTAGTCTGGGGGAGGGAGGTAGTTGTTCCGTAGTCAGGGGTAAGCCGGTGTAGACCTCCAGGCCGCCAGGACAGCCTTGCGGCCGTCGACACAATTTTCCCGACACCCAATTGACCCAACACCTTTGCATGGAGCCTTTGGGGAGGCTCTCGGGTGGGTGGAGGTTTAGTTCATTACCCCCTGGTATCTTATCATGAGTTCCGGGTAATCGACACAAATCTCGGAAGGGTGACAATTTAACCCCTCTGCTTTTAATTTTCGGAAAGATTGCGCAGCGTCGGGAGAACTTCTGGAAGCGAGTTGTCGCGGTGGGATACATGGGAATTGCCTAATTGGGGAGGTTTTGCTGCAATTGGCGGAGTGGGCTGGGCGGTGCTGGACAGCAGTGAGGGGGAAGGGAGTAAGAGGAGAGGGAGTAAGAGGGAGAGGGAGTTGCAAAAACTTGTGTACCTACATTCATGGCAGAATTTGTGCAGAAGGGGAGTTGAGCATAAGTGGAGTTGTGGCATAACTAGGCATGGCATAAATAAAGTTCATGCAAGTGGCACAAGTGGTACAATCAGAGTTTGTGCCAAAAACCAGATGTAATGGCACAACTGGCACAACTACATTCATGGCACTAGAGTATTGGACACTAGAGTCATGGCACAAGTGACACAGCTAGGAGCTGCGGCATAACTGGATTTATGGAACACGAGTTATGGCACAGAGACAGTGGTACTAAGTCAGGTACAAAAGTCACAGAGACGGCACAGTGGCATAAATTCTCATCTATCTCAAAAAGTCCCTCAAAAAGTTGCCCACCTTATTGGCCCCATCTTCCAACGCATCCTTCAACACCTCCAAATCCTGATTGGCATTGCCACTGAATTTCGACGCAAACTCTCTGGCACTGTCCTCCAACCCCGTGAGGCCTCCACTGGCCGCTCTGGGTCTTTGTTGGTCTTCGCCGAAATACGACGACGAACTGATCGATTGAGCCCCGTCAAACGCCTGCAACTTCTGCTGGGCCTCTGCCTTGGCGTTCTCATCGAATCTAGGTCCTCTGCCGAAGAATTCGTCCGAGGAAATTCCCTTTTGCGTCCCAAATTTGTTGCTGACTTCCCCGGTGTACTTAACATCCTTGTATTTCTTTGCGTTGGCGTTGGAGGTGGTGTTTCCTCCGTCGACCATCCCGAAGCCGAGCTTCTGGAACTGCTGGGTGGCCTCCTTGATTGGTGCTGGTGCCAACTTCTCTTTGGTGAACCCGTTATCGGTGGTATTGCCCAAACTCAAATTGGAACTGCTGGTGTGCAACGTCTCTCTTTCGATCTTGGGGGCCACCACGGGCTCGGGCTTGTACCCCAACTTCTTAGCCTCCTCCTCCTCGGCCTTGGCCTGCTTCTCCAACTGGTCGAAGTCAATATCCTCCTTTTCCGCCTTCTTGGCTCTGATTCGGTTGGTGGGGGCTTTGGTGCTCAATATCGACGATTTCTTGGCCTGGTTGGTTTGGTTCAATCTGCTGATTCTCGATCTGGTCACTGGTTTCTTTGTGGCGCCGCCGTTGGGGGTGCTCAAGTCGTCGGTGGATCCCAAGGGGGAAGGAGTGTTGGTGACGGGTTTGGACCAATTACTGAAAAAGTCCGATTCCCCGCTGGTACTGTCGTCAATGTCATCGGAAGCGTCGTCCAAAACAACTTTGTCTGGATGTTTAGCGGCGTCCTCGCCCGCTTTCTGCTTCAATTTGTCTTTATACTTCTTGGCCACGCTGGAGGTGTATTTGGCCTGAGCGTCGCCGTTCAACAACTGGCTGCCGCCGTGCTTGCGGAAAAACTCCTTGGCCACATGGTTGCCGCCGAATTTGAAGTTTCTCAACTGAATTCTCTGCCAGGAGTCCAAATTGGACGACTTGACGAAGGTTATGTGAACACCCAAGTTTCTGTGGACGGCTGAGCATTCCAAACATAACAAGATTCCGAAGGGAATGGAGGTCCACGTGGGATTCCGGTTGGAGCAGTCGAAGCAGACATTGTTTTCGGGGTACTTCTTCAACCTGTTGAATACGGCGTGCTGTTCTTCCTTAGTTGCAAAGTTATAACTCATGGTGTTGATGATCCGAAAATTCTCGAGGTCGCGTTGGCGCGCACGACCGGGGACGGAGGCCAGTGCGCGCCAGGACAACACTGTGGAAAACCTCCGCGCGCGCCCCAGGACAACACTGTGGACGGCCCCCGCGCACAGCGAAGTTAGCGGGCGCACCCGCAGAGAGACAGACTGGGCAAGCGGGCCCCGCGCGCCAGAAAAGCAGTGTGTTCATGGCCCGCGCCAGGCGGGCCAAAGTGACGTGGCCTTAAAGCCTCTATCGTCTTTACTATTTACATATTTACATCAATGGAAAGGCCTGGAACCACCGCGCGCAAACTCAAGCACCTTCCAGCCATCTGTGATCTCATTTCCAAACTCTTCAGGGGTCCTGGTGAACACCATTGCGTATGTACTCAATTGGATGTTATCTTCTGTACCAGCAGCCACTTTACCACTCTTGACGTTTCTGTACAAGTGAATCTCTTGAGCTCTACAACTCACAACCACCACAGGTATATTACTTGGCTGCAACAACTTGCAGGTGACGATTTCCACTCCTCTGATATCCAAGATCTTGGAGTCGGAAAACACTCCCTGCTGGACAAACTGCTTGTTGGTGGCCTTCCAAACGTTGAAAGGAGCCTCGCTCAACCAATTTTTCAAGATTTCTTCTTCGTTTTTGACATAAGCGTCCAATAATTCGGGAACTATGTAGTTCGTCAACGTTTTCTGGAAATCGGTCAATCTGAAGTTGGGATCCATGGCTTTGAACTGTTTGACCACTTTGGCCTGCTCGGTTTCGGCGAAAAATCCCGTTACTTTTTCGAAAATCGTTCTCACCAACGAGATCAAGCCGTTTTCGCTATCCTCCCATTTCTCCTTCAACAACACAAACATCTTACCCAATGGAGTGGTTAGTTTGAAATTCTCCCATTTTTCGCCTAGACTGGGGCCTGTGGCTTTGTGTTCGGTCGCAACCAAGTCGGTTCTTTCGTTTTCGCCCTCCTTGACTGGTTTCCACACTTTTCCGCTCTTCAACCTCTCAGCCAATTCTTTTTGTCTCAACTTTTCTCTCTGTTCTTTGGTCAAAAAGCCCCCATAGGCAGTGGAAGACCCGTCGTCAATCACTTCACTGACGTTCTTATATACAGTGGTTTTTCTGACAGGTTCAAAGGCCTTGTCGGCAGCTTCAGCTCCAACTTTGACGGTTTTTCTGACTCCTTTACCAACGTCACTCTCCCAAGCTTTGTACGCCACCTCGCCCACTTGCTCGGCAGCTTTCGAAGCAACTTTTCCTGCGGCACTGCTACCTTTCTGCGCACGGTCGTACGCCTCTTTGGCCTTTTTGAATGCATCACTTTCACCCAATCTACCGGTTTCGTCTTGAAGGGCTTTGATGTTTTCTTTCAACTCCGCAGACTTCTTGACCTCCTTTCTGAAGGTATCGAAGAAAACCTTCATTGGCGACTGCGGACCATTGTATTTGGGTATGGTGGTGGTGAAAGATCTGGCATTTACACCGACTTTGACCGATCTTAACATCTCGATGAATAATGAAAATTTTCGCACTTGTTTTGTGGATCATATTGGGGGGGCGCACTGCGCAAAACGCTCCACAGCGCTGGCGCCATTTCGCACCACCCTCGCCCACTTCGCGCCACCCTCGCCGAATGCGCGCCATCTTGAACCGTCTCCCGCCATCTTGAACCGCCTCCCGCCATCCTGAACCGTCTCGCGCCAATCAAACCACCCTCGCCTAAATTCCTCAGCTTCTTCAGAGAAAACAATATATTCATTTCTAGTTAATTTCGTCTAAATGAGTTATACCATTGAATCCCCTTGAACAACGCAACGGAAAACCCCCCTATCAATCCGACTTGCAAGTATTTGACGATTTTAGACTGCCTGTTTTCGATGTCAACTGCTCGTGCGTAATTGATGTCGTCTCTAAAGGATATCATGGAGTACATGGGTATCCAGGTGAATATCCTCCCGTTGGCGTACTTGCCGAAGTAGTAGTCGAGTTTCTTCCGCAAAAGAAACGATCTTTTGGTGACTTTGGATGCCATTTCATTGTAGTTATCCATTGCCAATTTGCAAATGGTGGTCAAATCGTCCTTTCGGGTGGGACTGTAGAGCTGGAAAGCTTGTGCCAAGTCCTTAGTCTGGTCAAGAAGCTCCAAAAGAATTCTTACATCCTCCAACCCACAATTCATTCCTTGGCCGTAAAATGGCACCATCAGATGGGCCGCATCTCCAATTAAAAGCGTTCTTCCGTTGGGCGAATGGTAGGGATAACTGCTGATTTGCACTAAAGATCCACGAGGTTTATTTTCAAAAGCGTCCGCCAAATGATCTCTGCCCAAAAGATCAAATGCATCAGGAAAGCTGGTTTTGAAGAATTCCACAAATTGGTCGGTGCTCTGGATGTTTTCAATCACCGACCACGGGCTGAAGAACGTCGATGTGAAAGATCCGTCCAGATTGGCCAACGCTATCAACATGAAATTCTCCCTGGGCCAAATGTGTAGGTGGTTAGGATCAATCTTGTAATTGCCGTACTTACCTTCCAATGACTCGGACGGAGGGATAAACAACTCCATGTACTGCATATCGATATAATTCTGGCTGAAGTTCATTCTCATCGACTTCTGCATTTGGTATCTGACCTGTGAGAATGCCCCGTCGGCGCCAATGGCGTAATCGAATTCAAATGTTTTCACCCCGCCCTCCACCTCATCTTTGAATACCAATTTCGGGTTTTGGTGGAAATTTTCCCCGCTGACCAATTTATGGTTGAAAAGCACCCTAACGCCCCGATGCTTCACTTCTCCGATCAAAAGCTGGTTCAAAAGCCCTCGATCGATGGAATTGTTGTACTCGCCAAACAATCCGTATTGCTGGGATATTTCTTTCCCCTTCAAGTCATGGATCATTCTCCCGTATAAGGGTACCGTCTCTTTCATTATTGTGTCACATAGGTCGCCATCAACCAACTTCAAAGTCCTGATGCCTCTATTACTCAACGACAAGTTGATCAGCTTGAGGTTTTTCAAAGGGGATTCCTGAGGGTCTGGTCGGTATTCAAAGAGCGTGACTTCGTATCCTCTGTCCTGGAGAGCTATAGCGGCCACACAGCCCACAATACCGGCTCCGACGATCCCAATTGCTCCTTTGGTTTCCATTTGTGACTTATCGTAAGTTTCGATCGGTGCGACACAAACGACGAGTCGCAACGACGAGTCACAAAAGAAGCGACACAAAAGGAGCGACCACAAAAACGGTGAAGAGGGGTTAAAAGAGGTACAAAGAGGTACAAAGAGGTACAAAGAGGTACAATGACCCCGACAAACACATATTCACGTATATTTGGCTAGTTTCTCCGACTTGGCTGCAATAGACTTCTTCATGTTCTCTATTTGCACCACCAACTCCTCATTACGTTCGGAAAACTCCTTGTTGGCTTTGATGGTGTTATCCAAATTCTGTTTCATGGTCAAACTGTCGAATTTCAGCTGCAATTCGCTGTGTGTCACTGTCAATCTGTCCTTTTCCGCCTGGGCGTCGGCAACTTTCGCCTCATACTCCTTGCTTTGGGCAAGTAGATCTATATGAGTGGTGTTGATGTTGTCTATCTCGAGTTTGAGGTGCTGGATTTTGAAATTGAGGTCTTTATTGACCTCCTGAGCGTTCAAAAGCTCATTGGTGATGGAATTGGCCGAATTGATATGGATGAGATAATACTCGTTTTCGTAGCGGAGCACCTCCGTGGTCATAGATACCACGGCCATCAAGCTATCGGAGGATAGGGGGCTGAAAAACGAAGGGCTGCTGATGAATTTCTGGAGCTCGTCGCCCTCAAGATGGAGAATATCGCTCTCTTTGAACGCATACGCCATCACTTTGCCTAAAAATTGGAACCCTTCGAAAATGGTGTAATCTAAGAACCTCAAAAGTACCGCGGCGGGCACACTGCCATTGTGGTGGAAAAACTGGTAGGTCCATATCTTGGCCATCTCTTTCATATTAATTCCCTGCTTGCTTATATGAGCGAAGTTCTCCGGGGCACCATCTTCCATTGATCTTAGTATCTGGTAGTATAACTGGTCTTTGTTCAGATTCAACAACGACTTGTTGATCTTCAACAAGAGGTATAAGATCTCTATGTCATCTATATTGGGAATCAACGGGAAAAGACTGGCCACATTGATTATGAAATCATCGTTCAACTCGTTAGATTGATAAGCGTCCACGGTATCGTCGATACTGATGGCGTTGATCGTGTTACGGCCCTCGGAAACCACCTGCGAATAGTACAAGAACACTTTCAAAGCATTTTGGACCTTTTCGTCAGAAATTGTCTCTACCTTTGTGATGCCCTTCAACTCGGTCTTCTGCGCCTTGTGGAGCAAATTGGTGTATTTTTCTCTGCTCAATTGGTATTTAACCTGAAACACTTTGAAATAAACGAAGCCTCGTAATTGATCGGGGATTGCGGCGATTTGGGGGTGCAATTCGGGATTTTTGCCAAAGTTGCCAACGAATTCGGCGGTAATGAACCTCTTCCAGAATTCATAGCCTTCGTCGTTGTCGTGGTCCGCAGAACCGAGGTATCTATCGATTTTTTGGGTAATTAGGCTATCACTGATATTGGAGAAGTAGTCACTGATTTCGTTCATTGCGGGGGAGCCGTACTTGTCAAACTGTCTTTGCACTAGTACCATAGATACGGTGGGCTCTGCCTGCTGTTGGCCGCCGTGGGGCCTAGTGGGTAATTGTGGTGGTTCTGTCATCCTTGGTGTCCGAGAGTGGGAGTGCGAATAATGCGAGAGCGCGAACGGGAGTGCGAACGGGAGTGCGAACGGGAGTGCGAACGGGAGTGCGAACGGGAGTGCGAACGGGAGTGCGAACGGGAGTGCGAACGGGAGTGCGAACGGGAGTGCGAACGGGAGTGCGAACGGGAGTGCGAACGGGAGTGCGAACGGGAGTGCGAACGGGAGTGCGAAGGGAAGAATGGGAGCGCGAACGGGAGCGCGGACGGAAGAATGGGAGGGCGTAATGCGAATGTATATGCGATCTGGAGACGGGATCTCTTGCGAGTATGGCGGTGCGGTCGAGGTGGAAACATGGCCTGAGAGACTTAAACCCCGTTAAGAGGCCGTTTGAGGCCTCGTGGAGACTCCTGGGCCAATTGTGTTCCGAGAAAAGAGCTGGGCAGGCCGTTGGGCAGACCCACGCTGGGCCTAAGTCGCCTCTGCGGCGTTCCCTCGTCGCTCGGCTCTAATATCTCGGAAATAGGGGACTGCGGAACCAAATTGTTCCCTACAACCCCCTGGTGATGTAATATTCTGAACTCGTCGTCCTTAGGTCTGGTTTGCGGCTCGAGTTTATACGAGTTTGTGAAATCAAAATACTTCTGTGCCAAAACATCTATATCCCCCGGAATGACCAAGTGGTTGATGTCGGTTTTGAACCGGATTACCTGCTGGAGCTGGTCACTGGAGAACACCGCGTGTTCGTCAAACAAGTGGTTTAAAATGATTCTTGACGTCCGAGATAAAGCTAGTGATATGCTGGTGTTTCTGCGGAGCTTTTTGTTCGACAACTCGTTGGTGTCGTTTAGGGAAAGAATCAACACTCTGGTACTAAAAAGAGTATCTGAGCTGTCGGACCATAGGCTTTGGACGGATTTACCCTCAATGGGGCTGTGGGCTTCTGAGGATCTCTCGATGTCTTTTATTCTGCTGAAAGTGGCTCCTATGTCTTTTACCTTGTCAATAGCTAGGTGATCACTTACAGCCAACCTTTTATCACTCCCCACATCGTCGATTGTGTCCACCAATCGTGCGACTGCACCATTTGGACTGTTCGAATCACCGTTTTTTGTTAATTCGTCGTAATTTTCTCCTGAAGTGGAACCATCTCTTGGTGTCCCAGAACCGTCCCCAGGAGTGGGGTTTTCGGAGCTCATTCTCAGGGTGTCGATGGTAATTTCCATTTTCCTCTTCGGAAACCTTCCCCTGCCATTGTCACGGCTGATTTTCACCGGCGAAGAGATCTTTTTGATATCGAGAAGTTCGATTTCTTCATCAGAAACGCTCTTTTCTTCTTCGTTCCTCTTAGGCTGTTTTGCATGGAGATCGAGAAGAATCTCAATAAGCTCCTGTCTCACTTTGGACCTTTCTTGAGCCAAAAAAAACGTTTTATAGTTCGTTTTGTTCTGGTCCCAAATTCTCAAGCATTTCGATCGGTCGCTCAAGAACTTGCGGATGTTGTAGATGACATGGATCCCGCAGTCGTTGAAATTGTTCTGCTTGGGCACTTTTGTGGACCGGAAAGTGATATCCTTGCTGGTTATTTCGATGCCGTAGCGATCTTTGCAATATTCGATCAAAAAGCTCTTTATAGGCTTGTTCAACGTATGATGTTGCTGGCTAAGGGAGTCAAAGACAAAGATATTGATCCTGCTGGGGTATCTCAACGTGAATTTTTCACCGTCGTCGTCGCTAACGGTAAAATCTCCCTGTTCTATTGTCGTTTGAGAGAATTGTTGCTGTCTTAGCCTGGCCTTCTGTAGAAATTCAGGAAGCCCAACCATGATACAGCCGTACCAATGATACATCTCGTTTATGGGAATGATGATGGTGGAGTAGCTGAACAAATCGATCTTACTGAGCCATCGTTTGACATTCGAGTAGTAATCGATGTCCTCGTCGTGTGATTTGGTGATTAATTTGTTGAAAAAGAACGAATTGAACGCATACACGTCATTCGGTTTGACAAGCTGGTTTTTGACGGCAGTTTCGATCTCGTAATTGATGAAAAAGTCGATAATGATGTCGTTGACCCAATCATTGTTGTACAAGGTTTTGAAGTCGTTGTAGCCCAAGGTAAAGGGCTTGCCGTGGAAACTATGATATAGGGGAGGATCGAAGGAAGCTGGCTCCACATGCGGGTCTTCTCGTGGTTTTGTGGGCGACGACAAGTCGATTTGACCTGATTCTTGCGATCGCGTTCTCAGGGAAGGTGAACGGCCATTTGAGGAGTAATGAGAGTCTGAGCTGGGGCCCTGGTGGTACATCTCCTCTGCTAAGACCGGTTTTCGGTCCCTCGTCCTCTGCAGGCTCCCCAGCGGCTCGTGTGTAATTTCTGCTCTGTTTCCCTGAAATCGCTCGATTTGGCTTTCCTGGATCTCCGTCCCTCGGTACTTGCTCATGCTGGCAATATCGATACTCCTGATCCTTTCTTCCGCATCCTGGTCACTTATGAGCTCGTCAGCGACAACTGCTTCCGAATCAAGCAACGATTGGCGAAACTCCCGAGCACTCTGTCTGAACACTATGTACACGTACCCTTTGCCCTGGGACAACTCTATCAACGCCTTCTGGTAACTGTGATTGAAGGCAATGTTTTGCAACTGATTTTCAATGTGCATCACGTACTTATCGAGAATATCGTGTTGTTTAATGAATAGAAACTGTCGATTCGATGATATGTTCAAGGTATATGACGCATTGAGGGGCTCTGGTGCCGCTGTGGTGTGACCGTTCTTTTTAAACAGCACGATTTCCACCGAATCGTACCCCGGTTGGTCCAATTCACAAGCCTGAATGTCAAGGGGCCGGCTGGAGATATCTTTGACTGTGGTGGGATTAGGGCGGAAATGGTACTTTGTGGGGCTATCGTGCTCGGTAATGATGGTATGCCGTAAAGGAGATGAGCTGGAGGGTTGGGTAGGGGAACTGAGGGTGTTCATAGGTCGGGGGCCTGTCCGTAGACCTCTTGGTTTGACGAGTGACTTGTACACTTTGGCCATAGTGGGTTCGCATTTTTATTTCTACTTAGGGGGGATGAGGGGGGGGCATGGTGCCAGCCGGTGCGCCAGTGCGAGTCGGTGAGTCGGTGCGAGTCGGTGAGTCGGTGCGAACTTTGTGCCACTCGGCGAGCCGGTGCGAATCGGTGCCAGTTGGCGAGTCGGTGCGAATCGGTGCCAGTTGGCGAGTCGGTGCGAATCGGTGCCAGTCGGTGCGAAGTAGCTGGTGCCACTCGGCGAGCCAGTGCGAACTTAGTGCCAGTAGTTTGTGTCACTGATACGCCCAAGCTCACACCATCCCCTCGAGAATGGGAAGAAAGTCGATGCTCCAGCTACTAGGCTCCTCTGCGCACTCACTTACAACCGAAATAATCACTGGTAGCCCCTCGTTCCCCCTAATCAAGGTGCTGGAGCGACAAAAGATCTTTTGTGCCACAAAAGGCTGCACTAAAGGATGCGATCTTATTGCGTCGACATTTACTTCGATGTTAGTGAGCCAAACAGGCGTAAATGGTGCGAGATGGGCCCTTTCGATCCCCAAGGGTGCGATGGCCTCGGTATTTCCCGGCTCTGACCGCTTTTCCTCTGAAAGTGTTCCTTCCGGTGTTTTCTCCGGTGTTTTCTCCGGTGTTTTCTTAGTAGCCAGCCCAACCATGCCCTCTAGATCAACCCCGCTTTCGTTTCCCACCAACTCGTTCACAGTGAAATAAAACCCCGCCAAGTCGATGTTCAATCCACTGCCGATGAACTTCGTGAATGCCTCTTTAAGAGTCCAGAATTGATTGAACGCTCGATATTTTTGGGAAATATCCCCTATCAGCGCCAACTGCTGCGTCTCTTTCTCGTGGAAGATGCCCTGGAACTGCGATAGGAACTCTGTGGGCGATATCTGTTGTTCTGAATGCGACAAGTCCACTCCCACCGCTTGGCCGGCCAAATCCACCGCCATTACTATCAAATGATTCGAAGCACTCTGGTTGAACGCAAACCCCTCCGAGACCGCTGGTTTGCCGAACTGGTTGTAGGTGAACGTCACCTCGTCCCACGGTGCAAATTTAGCCCCCGTAGCTCGGGATATCGCGAGATTTAGCACATATCTGGTGAAGAGTCTGGTGATGATCTGCTTGGTTCTGACGGTGGAGGACTTTATGTTTCGCAATTTGGCTTGTTCCTCAAACGAAAGCCGTCGAAGAATGGTCTCGAGACAGTAGTCGTCCTCGAGGAAGCTGTAGATGGCGGGGGTGACTAGTACGGTGAAGATGAGTAGATTCCCACCCATCGCGATATCAGATCGGTGCGGCATGGGAAATTTGACCAGAGGGGTTTGGAGCGATTGGCTGGATACTGACTTGAGTGGGGAGGACGTTGGGATGACACCGACATCACCAAACATTACAGTTGTGTTCCTTGGGGTGGCACCCGTACACCCATACATCCTTCCTTTGGGAGCACCCGTACACCCATAATTAACACCCTTCGCAGGCCACCGCCGTTTTCTGGGCCCGCGCGACCCACGCGCGGCCCACGCGCGACAGATCCTTATATGCAGGTCACTTACCCCAGGTCAATTTGGGGGTAACGATTCAGAGCATTTTGTGCCGTGGCGCACTGCAATTCCACCAGGGAGTTGCTTCAGCCATACAGACATCTACCCAGAAACAAGGAGTGATTTTGGACGAGACGCCCCATAAGTGGCCCATCCGTACACCACACCCGTACACCCACTCATAATTCAAAGAGCTAGAGATTTTTGGTCAACCGTCTACTTAACGTCATAAAATCTATTTGCACCGCCCCTCACCGGATTTCTCTTCGCCTCCTCGTGGCACTCCGCTATGCATTTCTTACAGGCCTCAAAGCTCTCGTCGGAGATCTGGTAATGGAATGCGATACGTCCGCTTCGGAAGTTGATGCCATATTTGTCCAGCAATTTGTTCAAGTATTTGATATCTAACCCGTTGGCCTCCATATCTATGAACACAAAATTGGTATGGACCGGGTGTTCCAAGATAATGCCTCTGTCGTGGCAAAACTGGCCGAGTTCTTTGGCCATTTGGTGGGTTCTCTTCAACTTGGGCAAATTCTCATCAATGGCCACAATTGCCATCGAGGCCAAAATTCCGCTCTGTCTCACCCCACCGCCGTTCTGCTTTCTGAAGTGGTTGGCTTTAGCAATGAGTTTCTTATCACCTACCAACACCGATCCGATTGGGGCTCCCAAGGTTTTCGATAAGCACAACGACACCGAGTCGAAGTACGAGCAGTACTCAGCAATGGAGATTCCAGTTTCTACCGAGGCGTTCCACAACCGGGCGCCATCCAAATGTAATCTCACGTCGTTTTCTCGGCAAAACCGGGAGATCTTTCTGATTTCCTCAATAGGAAATATCATTCCGTGCAAGGTATTCTCCAACGATATCAACTTTGTGGGTGCGGAGTGGATTTCTCCGTCGTCAGGGACAAAATTGGGCAAGATGTCGTCTTCAAGCGTCAAATGGACCCCGTTCTTGGGCTTAATGGGACTAGGAAGCACCTGACTCAACGTGGGCAATCCCCCCGCTTCGTGGACGTAAATGTGGCCGCGGTAGTCGCAGATCACACTATATGGAGGCTGGAACAAGTTGCATCTGATGGCGATCTGGTTGGATAACGTGCCGCTAACACAGAATAGCCCAGCCTCTTTGCCGGCGATATCGGCGACCTTGGTTTGGAGTTTGTTGGTGGCGACGTCCTCGTTGTAAACCGCATCCCCCAACGACGTGTGGGCTAACGCTTGGACCATTGATGGCGTGGGAGTGGTGAAGGTGTCGCTTCTGAATTCCCCATGGGCAGGCGACTGTTGTTCGAAAACTGACAAATCCATGGTTGTTCGTTGTTTCGTCGCGGTGATGAGTCGCGGTGATGAGTCGCGGGGGTGGCCAGTGGGGGTTGCCAGCGCGGCTTGCCGGCGCGGCTTGCCGGCGCGGGAGCAGGTGGCCGGTGCGGGCGCACTCCAGGATCCGATTGCCTAATCGGGGTCGACGCACACCTCGCATTTGATTTCCCCATGCGGAATTTACTGATAACCTCCATTTAAATCTCATCAATTCCTCCTCTGGAAATTTATCTTTTCACTCCACTGAATCCTCACCATGTCCGTGCCTTTAGAACTTGACGTAACCTTGCCTGACGGCTTGAAGTTCACCTTGCCCACCGGTTTATTCATCAACAATCAATTCATCAAGTCCAAAAGCGGAAAAACCCTCGAGTCGGTGAATCCTTCCACCGGAGCCATCAACGCCGAGGTATACTGTGCCGAGGAGGCCGATGTTGATTTGGCGGTGTCGTACGCCAAAAAAGCCTCCATCCCCTGGAGAGACACCACGGGGATCGCCAGAGGAGAGTATTTGAACAAGTTGGCTGATTTGATGGAGAAAGACAGAGAATTGTTAGGTTCTTTGGAAGCCTGGGACGGAGGCAAGGCTAAGGCCACCAACGCCGTGTACGATGTCGATGAAACTGTCACGGTGTTGAGATACTACGCTGGTTGGGCCGATAAAGTCCATGGTAGTGTCATGCAAAATGACCCCAAAAAGTTCGCCTACACCATCCACGAGCCCTATGGAGTCTGTGGCCACATCATTCCATGGAACTATCCTTTGTTGATGGCTATTTGGGCCATTGCTCCTGCTTTGGCCGCAGGAAACGTGTCGATTTTGAAAACCTCCGAAATCACTCCGTTATCCATGTTATACGTGGGTACCTTGGTGCAAAAGGCCGGTTTTCCCACCGGGGTGTTCCAGATCTTGTCCGGTGAAGGTCGGGTGTGTGGAAACGCCTTGGCTTCCCATTTGGACGTGCAGAAGATCTCTTTCACCGGGTCAACTGCCACCGGAAAATTAATCCAGAAGGCCGCTGCGTCAAATTTGAAGGCGGTGACGTTGGAATGCGGAGGAAAATCGCCAATAATCATCAGGTCCGATGCGGATTTGGACCAGGCGGTCAAATGGGCTGCTATGGGTATTTTCATCAACCAAGGCCAAGTTTGTACCTCTACTTCCAGGTGTTACATCCACGACAGTATTTACGACGAATTCTTGGCCAAATTGAAGGAATACGTTTTGGAGGCTTACCCTCAAGGTCCTGTATATGAAGACAAATCGGTCGTGGGTCCACAGGTGTCGAAATTACAATTTGAAAAAATCTTGAGCTACATCGAGATCGGGAAGAAGGAAGGAGCCAAAGTGTTGACTGGGGGAGAAAGAAACACCGAAAAGCACTTATCGAAGGGTTTCTTCATCAAACCAACGGTGTTTTACGACTGTAAGCCCGATATGAGAATAATCAATGAGGAGATCTTTGGCCCTGTGTTGGCGTGTTCCAAGTTTTCCACCGACGAAGAGGTGTTGGAGTACGCAAATCAGACCGAATACGGATTGGGGGCCTCGATTTTCACCAAAGACATCACGGTGGCTCACAATATGGCCAGACACATCGAAAGTGGTATGATCTGGATTAATTCTTCTAATGATTCCGATGTGCACGTTCCGTTCGGCGGTGTCAAAAGCTCAGGTGTGGGTAGACAATTGGGACAGTACGGCTTGGACCATTACACCCAAGCCAAGGCCATCCATGTGAATTTGGGCACCAGATTATAGGCAGAAGCGACCAGAAACGACCACAAATTATAGGCGAGCACCTCAAGCGAACACAAATTTGGCGAACACCAGAGGCAAGCACCTAAGCGAGCACCATATTATAGGCGAATGCATGTGTCTTTGTGTAACTCTTGGTTTTCTATGGGTTTCCTTGTAGCTCTTTTTGTGTAAGTTATTCTCTTGGCTTCCTTGCCTTTTGTGTAACATCTCTTCTTGGCTTCCTTATTGTGACTGTGCCTTTTTGTGTAACTTCCCGATTCTTCTCTTTGTGTAACCTTTGTGTAACCTTTGTGTGATTTCCCTTTGTGTAACTTCCCTTTGTGTAACTTCCCTTTGTGTAACTTCCCTTTGTGTAACTTCCCTTTGTGTAACTTCCCTTTTGTGTAACTTCCCTTTGTGTGACCTTTGTGTGATTTTCCTTTATAATTTCCGTGTCTCTCTACCTCTTCTGTAGCTACCCCCTCTGTGGGCACGGTAACTCCTTTGCCTTCTTGTGCAGCTTTCTTCACTTTGTTTTCAGCTTTGCGTTGTGAAACTTCTTTCTTTGAGTCCTCATTTTGTGTAACTTCTTTGCGTAACTCTTTTGTGTAACTTCTTCAACTCTTTTTTGTGTAACTCACACTTCGCACCCAACCCCTATATTGTCTTACGACTGATTCGGCCCTTCCACCATGGATAGCCAGAAGTCACATGCCTTGTTTCCCCTCCTTTCCAGGGATAAGATCCACAACAAAGAGTATTCCATGGAGAGACCCGATCGACTCGCGGTTCATTCTGCTGGTAAGAATGACGGGGTGGCCTTCGACCCCAACAATGCCCGTGCTGTTGTAACAGGCCCCATCTGCTTCAGTGGCGGGCCCGCGAACTCAGAATGCCACGACCGACATGTCGAAACGTACAACAGTATTCTCCGGTACTTATCGCCCAATGTGCTCGAAGAGGTATTCCAGTACGTGGACCAGTACGACTTGGTCCGATTGCTGCTAGTGTGCACGGAATTCTACCCTATAGCTGCCGATCGGTTGTACCGAAGAGTGACTGTGGTTTTGAATGCTGATATACCCTCGTCTTACCACGGAGACGACAAAAAATACATAAGAGACAACGGCATTAAGTATATGGACTCATCGTTGATATTTTCCACGGGAAAGTTGCTCAGGTTCTTGGAAATACTAAAGACAAGCCCCCAGTTGGTGCAGAGGGTCAAATACTTCATATTCGACAAATGCCATTCCAATACCGACTGTTTGACGTCGTTGGTGGGGCTTCCTAACAAATATGTGACGGAGAACATGGCCCATGTCTCCAGCTTCACCGAGGGTGAGCTAGATCGTCTTCAGAGTGACATCGTCGACTTTTTCGACGTCAACGCTACACAGCTCAGTTTTTTGCACATAACGTTTGTGGACTTCGTTTTGGGGATTGGCAAGTACACGAAATTCCTCAACAACGAGAATATCCGAAAGCACATTTTCAAGCTTTTTGCAACCAGTTTACCCAGTTTGTATACCCCGGTGGTGCCTCCTGGTCTCACTAATCTATTTCTCATGTTGGATGAGCTGGAACTCCAAAATTTGCAGGAAATCGATTTAAGTGGGCCTCCGTTCGACGTTTTCAACTCTTTGTTCACCTTGACCTGCAGCACAACCAATCAGTTCGGGCTTGAGATCTTGAGGAAAATGAAATTGAATAGCAGCTTGAAGTTGCGTTTGAAGGGCTTGACGATATTTCACTGTCACAGGGAATCTTTCGAGGAAGACGACGAACCTAGCGAGTTAAATGAATCTATAATAAACCCCCAATCCACTCCCAAGGACAAAAAGATGGATTTCCATGTACTCGAGGAGAAAATCGATCTTACAAGCTTGAGGAACCTCTACTTGAAAATCGACTGCAACGAACACAGAAACCACCAATGCGATTGTTTCCCCAAATTCCTAGGAGATTTGGCTGTGTTTGCTAGACAGAATGAGGGTTTGCCCAATTTGACCAGCTTCGAGTTGGAATTGTTTCCTAATCTTGAATGGTTGCGACCTCACCAACTCCTTGAAAACATCCTCACCCCAGTGGGCAACTTTATCCGAAGTTTGGCGAACTTGACCAATTTGACGGTTGATTTCGCCACTCCGGGGTTCAAAATGTTTGATAATTTCACAGGGATGAGTTCCGTGGTGTTAAATCGTCTCAATAACAGGTTGATTGAAGCGTTTTTTCTTTGTTTTATCGCTAACTCCGACCACAATACCGCCGAGAATCTCAGAACTTTGCAGATCCCGGATTTCCTTACCTCCTTCATATATTACAAGCCCAGTTTCTACGAGTCGTTACTCCACAATTGTCAGTGTTGGGGATGTGATTTAGTGTTAAGCAAATTGGTTCTGTGGTTTTACCCCTTGCACGACGAAAGCATCGAGGATATGACGGATGAGTCGACGTTCTACATCTTGATAGGGTTTATCCTCGGCAAATTGCAAGCAGACAGGGAGGTCTGTGTGCCAATCAAGCAAAAAATCTCCAACTTCAGTAAGTATCCCATTTACAAAGGACAGCCGCACACCTTGCATAGCCATTTCCACAAGGATAGTGCGCTGTGTAAATGCAACATGGATGATACTTTAGGCAAATCGCCCACTAATATCGATAATTTGGTCACCACTTACATAGTTCACCAGTTATCACCGATTGTCAGCTACTTATCGATGATTTTCAGTAACCTCGACCATTTGATGATCCACGGCATATACTACGAAAATACCGAGTGCGGCATGAAGCCGATATTCGACGACGAGGACTATCCGCCTGAGTTTTTGAGAGAAGCAGAAGCCCTGTCAGAAGGAGCTGCGGTTCCGAAGTACAGTTTCGGGCATTTCAAAAAGCCGTGATGTATCTGTTCTCCTGCTGCTGTCTCCTAGTATTTAATGCTGATATCCCCGACTATTTTCTGATATCTCCTGCAATCCAGGGTTTCCTCAATTCACACATTATACTCCATTGGGAATGAGCAGCGTTCAAAACAACTTATCTGATCCATCGCCTCGTGTGACTCAACTACCCTCGAATTTCGCTACATTCGATATCTTTCGATACTTTCGATACTTTCGATACATATCTTTACTGATACATATCGTTGTCCAATATCCCCACCGCCTCTCCCCGCGTCCCAATGGCCCCACTCTTTTCGCACCGACGACTTTCGCATTATCCTTATTTGTGTCTCAATTTTTCAAGCCACAAACCCGATTACATCGACGATGGATTCAAATTCGTTGAATCTGTTGAACTTCAACGACTCCAGCGAGAACTTCGACTTCAACTTGAACCAGAACTTTTTCGGGGACAAAAATGACTTCAACGGGAACCTCATGTCGTCGGAAGTGTTCATGGACTCGCCAATGGACATCAATATGAACCCCAGTGGCGGCGGTTCTGGGGTTAAAAACGGCAGTGGCGGTGCACATGGTAGTTCCGGGGGCTCTGGGGGTGCGGGGAGCCAAGGAGGCGCTGGAGGGGCTGGAAACGTCAATTCTGGCGGTTCTCACAACAGTGGCCCCAGCTACAACGGCGCCGGTACCGCGAATCCAGCCAATCCTTCGATGACGCCTAATTCCGCCGCCACCCCTGCAAACGGTAGCTACAGCTTCAACATGAACCCGCAAAACGTCAAGAGTCACCCCTCGACCCCCGCATCTCCTCATTTGGACCAGAAACAGGTGCTCTTGGCTTACATATACGTGTATTTGACCGAAAACGGCTTCCACGACTCCACCAAATCCCTCGTTTCCGAGATGAAAACCGGCGTCAGCAACTTATACTCCATCAAACAGGAGTTCGAGAAGCTCAACAACCAAGACAACGGCCCCAACAACGAGTTCCTCCTCGAATGGTTCAACATGTTGTGGAGTTTACAGTCAAACCTTAACCCCGGGTTGAATCAATTACATAATCAACAGTTACATAATCCATTACCTAATCAGAACCCTCCTCCACATAATGGCGGCCCACCGCAGCCGAACCAGAACCTTGGGCAGGTGAACTTCGGCAACTCAATGCTACCACCGAGGTCCAACTCCAACGTGAATATGTACCAGTACCAGCAGCAGTTGCGAATGCAGCAGATGAGATTGCGAGACCAGCAGCAACAACTACAAAGCCAGGCAAATCCTCAGCTATACTTGCAAAGCCCAGTGCTACCCAATGCTGGGAATCCTAACCAGCCTATCGCCAATGGGCCCCTCCCCAACTCCGCTGTCAACGGAGCACCGGGCACCAACAGTATGATGGCCAAAAAACAGTTTATGATGAAAAATCAGCCACAAAACCCCCAGATGAGGCGACAATCATCCTCTATGGTTCCCCCCGGCCAGCAGCAGCAGCAGCAGCAGCAGCAGTTTATATTAAGACAACAAATGATGATGAGACAACAAAATCAAGCACAAGCAGCATTAAACGGTGCAAACCAGCCGCATACCCCTCAAGGACCTCCTGGGCAACCCCAGCGACCTCAAATGATGAACCAGATGTCAAACCGCATGGTTCCCCCACAAATGATGCAACAAGTGCCCCCACAGATGCAAATGCAGCAAATGAACATGCGTCAGCCGGGAGCTCCTCCCGGGGCTGTTCCTGGACAGGGACCGGGGCAGGTGATGCCTGGTGCCGCACACCCGCAACTACAGCTACCTGTAACCCAAGACCTTGCCAATTCCGCCCGCAATGTCGAACACAGCTCCGAGTCCGAGGAAATGAAGAACAACTTCGTCAACGATTCCAACAGTTTGTTCACGGATTCGGATTGGTTCAGTGCTTTGGGTGCTGGGCCCGGTTTTTAGTATGTACATTAGTCACTCAGCCTTCTTGTTGACCCCTTATCGTCCTCTCACCCTCCATAACTCACGGAAGCCCTTAGTATAGGTGTACCGGTCTCAGGCGCACTAACTCATATGTGGGTGTTCCGGTGTGGGTGTACCGGAGTGCCGATAAAATCAAGTGCGAAACAAAACAATTGCAAACCACCCAGTTGATCGGCTAAAAAACTACCTGATCTTAAGAGGTACAAGCTTTGTGACAGCATATAATTAAGCACATTGTTATCTTGTATTTCCCGGAGGCTTTTTGTGTTTTTCCCAGAAGATATCGGCCAGAATTGAGCAAAACTGATGGGGAATGAATCTCGACAAGTTTGGTTTGAATCCCCTTACTTCGTACTTCGAACGGCCCCCGGCCCGAGAAAAGACCACAAGGTACCTTCTGGATCGGGGTAGCGACAGGGACTTCAGCGGAAGCGAAATCTTGAGTGACCGTGGATATAACAACGATCGGATGTTCAGTGATACGGGAATCAGTGATTGGGGGATCGAGGATATGTCTTCCCAGCCCTCTAATGGGTATGGAGCTCTGAAGGGGGGGTTTTCCTACGCCCAGCCGCCGACAGGCAATCTTCACGGATCCAAAAAGCATTCGGTTCAGCTTTCCCAGGACTTTCGAGGGTTCTACACTCAATGGGACGCTAAAATACCCTGTACTACCGAGAATCTCCATAAATACATCTCCACATACCTCAAACTCCGGATAAACAGAGAGTTCTGGGAGAAGTTTAAGTACAATTTGATCACCTCCAATTTACTCGATGATTCCATGATTCTCTCCAAGAATGAGCAAAACTTGGCGAATTTGGAGAATGAGGCCCTGGTGGATACCTCGAGGCTCGGGTATTTCAAGGTGTTCAACAACGATGGCACTGAACTAATCATCATCAAAAATTATCTTTTGAGGTTTCCTCGATGCGGTGGGGTACTACTCATTATAAATTTGGTTATTCACCTTTTGAAGCAGGTCAAACACCATTTCGGACAGAATCAGACAAAAATGTTCAAGATCCTTCTAATAGCCGCAACTAAATACGTGAAATTCAGAAGGATAAGTGGATTAATTGCCATGAATAAGAATTTGAACCTACAAAACAGATTCCTCATTGATAATTTCAAGATCAACAAGAAGATCATTGCCAATTTGATCAACCTTAAACAATTAAAGCTTTTCAAAACCATAAATCATGAGCAGATCGCCACATTATCCAGTTCCATCCACTTTCTCAACATAAACTTGACTCATTCTATCTTGAAGATCCTACCGATTGTCAACGGACCTATCCTAGAGAAGTATTGCAAATTCAACAATATCGACATCGACGACTTGAAATTGGTCAATGAAGACGGTGATGAATTGGAGGTGATCGTGAGCAAGATCAATCAGTTCAACAAATTGAGGAAATTGTTCATCTGCCAGTTGCTTACGATCGATGAGCCCAGCAAAATCAATTACTTCGTGCTTGAGATTTTTGACCGCTTCAATACCGAACCGCGTTGTGACCAGCTATCGTTGATCGATAAGCTTTTGTTGCTTCATGACGTTGTCAAAGACCAAAACAACTTTTTGGAGAGTTTCATATCGCTTTTCGACATGTTTGAGTCCCTTAATAGTAGCGATTTCAAAGATGAGGATATTTTGAAGCTCAAGGTCAAAGAGCAGGAAGCAGAGGCATTGCCGGACAATGAGCATTTGGATAAATTAATCGAAAAAGTCACCAGATTGTCGACCAATTTGAGCTTTTTCAAGAAGTATAACCAAAGCACTAAGGACAACGAAGCAGAATACCATGAGAAGTTGGCCATTTTCAGCCAGTTCAACACAGAACTCGCCACGATACAGCAGCTTTTCAAACTCAGTCTCAATGACTTGAGTTATAATTCAGTTTCGGTCACATCATCTGCCAGAAACTCCAGAAACAGCGGTGATTTTAACTTGAAATCGTTCCATACCAAAGACAAGAAACGCAGTTCTGTACCCATAGCGAGAAGAACGCCTGATGAAGCCGTCAAGCGATCATCCGGATTGAAACTACCGGTAGTTGAGAATAAGAACGATGATCCGAATTTTGACCAACACACCCTCGATCTACTATCAAGGAAGCGCAACAGGTTCTCGGTCAACTCCATGAATTCAAACTTGAGTGGTATCAGTGAGTTGATATCAAGTCAGGTCACGACGTTTGAGGAGATGGATGAAAACTCCTTCACAAAAGATGAGTTGAAAGCGAAACTCGAAGATAATTTCGACAAATTTTACAACCTTCGTGAACCAAAAAAGAACATTGAGTTGGAGGAGGAACTTGAGGAAGTGGTTCAAGAAAAAGACGAAAAAGAAGTCAGTGGGTTCTTGAGTTCCCTCGAGGAGCAGTTGCAGAGTCAGTTACAAAGTCGAGGGACACCGTAGAAGATACTACAACAATAGTTAATATATTAATTGGAAGGAGTGGAAAACTCCCCTTCCCCTTCATGATACATATCCTGCAAGTTTTTGTCGTCAATTTCCATGGCTGCGGAGGAAGGCTCGGCTGGAGGCTGGGCATTCGGTGCCTTATCACTGGGCTCAACCGACGGAGTTGAAGGAAGCGACGGCATGTCTTCCTTGTCGTCCCCTAACAACAAGTATGCGACATCCTTCTTTTTGTTTTGTGAATCTTCCTTCTTGGTGGCCTTGCCTTCCATCACCACTTGCTGCACTTGCTCCTTCTGTTTGGCTCTATCTCTCATTCTCTCTTCGATGGTGTTCCTAGTCAATAATCTATAAACAGTGACTTGCTTAGTTTGTCCTAGTCTATGAGCTCTATCCATTGCTTGGGAATCTATCGTTGGATTCCAGTCTGAATCGTAGAAGATAACAGTGTCAGCAGCGGTCAAATTGATCCCCAATCCCCCTGCTCTGGTACTTAATAAGAAAATGAATATCTCTGGTTTGTTTTGCCAGTCATGAACAAGATCTCTTCTATCGTCCAACTTACTGGAACCATCCAATCTTATGTAACTGTGTTGTCTATAAGTTAAGTATTCTTCCATTAAATCCATCATCCTTGTCATTTGGAAATAAATTAACACTCTATGGTCATTTTTCTTCAATTCCACCAACAAATCATCCAACTTGGCCAATTTTCCAGCATCAGTGATGAAACGGTTCATTGACGGCATTCTGATGTTTGAATAGTCGATCAACTTGTTGGTTTCTTCAGGTAACATATTTGACTTTGGATACAAAGGCACGGGATGATGAGCTTTCAATAATTCTAGCTCGGTATTTAAGGACAAAGGCATCAAACTGGAACGGATGGAAGCGTTGAATAGGGTTTGTTGCCACTCATTGTTGAAACTAGGGTGATTACAAACCAAGTTGACGGGTGGAGCACAAGCCACCGGCTCTGCTGCGGGATGTAACAGATTAATGTTGCTGTCCTCGTAGAATCTAGTTTTAATGGAGTGAAGCTCAGTGAGCACAGGAGAATTGGCAACTGTAGCGGAGTTGTTGAGGTACTCATGAATTAATAATCGGTTGGATTGTGGTATGAAATTTCCCTCATAAAGGTAGTGGTACCGACTGGCCTTGGTGTAATTGATATCGGTGTATTGTTGATGATCGATGGCTCGGGTTAGGATATCCTGGTGCATCAACTTATTCAAATCATTTTGGGTTGCGTCAATAAATTTTAGCCAGCTGAATCGCTCCTGGGTGTCTGGGGTTTGATTGTAGATGTTAAACATCTCGTATACCAGGGAATGGGCATCGTTAGAAAAATGGGGCGACAACAATTCATCGTAAACCAACCGTGGAAGCTGATAGGAGATGTGGTTTTTGGAGGTGTAAGCCAACTCCAAATCGTTCGTTTCTCTCATGAAACTGACAGTGTCGGCGAACGACGATAATGATAACGGTGACTTGACGTCAGCTCTTTCGAACAAATCAGGATGATTACACACTTTCCGGAACTGCATGACCAAATTGATCAAAGACTGAGCCGAATCATCACTGGCGTTGTTCACCGACGCAAGCAAGTCCGACAACGATATCTGGGACTTCAACATCTTGTAGTAACGCTTTTGACGATTTGTCAAATCACAGAACAAATCTATCTCCTTCTTATCTCCCAACTCACTCTGGACGTTCTTCTTGATTCTCCGCAACATGAACGGTTTAAGGATCACGTGAAGTCGTTTCAACTGTTGTTCATTCAATTGGGTGTTCAGCTGGGCGTGCAGCTCGATATCCTTGGAAAACCAGTCGCTAAACTCGTCATGAGAGTCAAACAATGAAGGCATAATGAAGTGTAGCAAAGCCCACAATTCTTGCATAGAATTCTGAATGGGGGTTCCGGTCAACAATAATCTGTTACGGCAGTTGAACGACAATAGCGACTTCCAACGGGATGATTGTGAGGACTTTATGGCTTGGGCTTCATCTAGGATCATGTACTGCCATTTCATTTTCTGGAAGTAGGCAGCATCGGCCACCACCAACTGATAGCTTGTCACCAACACATGGAAGGGTGCCAGCTTGGAGTATCTGAAGTTTTTCCTGTCCCAAAACTTCCTCAACACTTTTCTATCTTTAGCATTCCCCCAGTATGGCAACACCTTGAAGTTAGGCACAAACCTGGTGATTTCCTGCTGCCAATTATGCAACGTAGACGCAGGCGTCACCACCAAAAACGGGCCCCAAATGTTGTGGGTTTCGGCCAAGTACGCCAACACGGAAATGGATTGAACGGTCTTCCCGAGACCCATTTCGTCGGCTAGAATCCCGTTGATTCCTTGCTCATACAAGTTTGCCAACCAGTTGAGCCCTTTGACCTGATACTCCTTCAAAGTGCATTTGAGCATCTTGGGCTGAGTGATATTGATGTCGCCCATCAACGTTGGGTTTTGGAAGTTCATTTCCTCGCCGTTGGTGTCGGGGTTCTTGAAATCATCCTCTGGTTGGCCGTTGAAGCTCTGGGCCTTGGACTGGGCATTTTCGAGGGCTTTCTGGGCGTTCATCGCTGCTTGTCTCCTTAAAGTTTCCTCGTCTTCGTTGTCGAAATCAATGGAGTTGAAATCAGTGGTGCCGTCGGTGCTGATGTCATTGTACGCATCATAGCCTTTATGGTTGTTGTTCAATTTCAAATTAGGATCGCTATCGTCACCTTCGATTTCATCGGTCTTAATCTTCTTCCCAATGAAGTGACTATACAATTCTGTCTGGGTGATAAGGAAGTTCAACTTCCTCGATTGTCGTTTGGCTTCTCTTTCTTCTTCCTCCCTTTTGGCTTTGTCGAGCAATTCCTTCTCGTGCTTTTTACGCGATTCCCTTTCGATTCTCTCGTTTCGCTTCCAGAAATTGAACATCTCTCTCATGGCTCTACGGGACTTGGAACTCAAATCCTTCTGGTTCTTGTTGTTTCTCAATTGCCATCTTTTAGCTTCTCGGGCGGCCAAAATCGAGGTTTTTCGTAAATTGATCAACTTCGCTTGCGAAGATTGTTGGAGTAGCCTACTGGCCTTGGGCCCGTCTTTCCGGGACAAGTCTTTCCAGATGGAAATCACCGTGGTATCGTATTGTTTCAGAATCAATTTTTCTTCTTTTTCCAGTTTTTTCTTCAAATCGCCGTCGAACTCGAAATCCATGGGGGTGGGTTCTTTTTCCTCCTTGTCCTTCCGTTTTCGGGGAGGAGCCCGTTTCAGGTCCTTTTTGATGAGGAAATCCCGGGGGAGCTTCTGTATTTTGCCTTTACGGGTCGAAGGGACGAAATTCTTGGGGTTGGTGGTGTTCAAGTGGTTGGATATGGCCGAGGGATGGTCGAGGAGCATCTTGCGCAACCTGACGTCGGAGAATCCGTCGATTCTCAAGTTCTGCAAAGCGATATCGTTGTCGAGGGCGGCCAAGTTGTTGAGCTTGGTCAAGTAGTCGTCGATTTCCGCCATGTGGTTGACTCGAGACTGGAACTTCTCGATGTAGGAGGGATTTGCAGGATATTCCGTAGGGTAATCGGGGGCCGTGAACAGCTTCAACGCATCAGGGAGGACCAGGGAGCCGTTGGAGGCGTCTGCGGGCCCCAGGGGCCAGCTGGGGTCGATTTGCCTTCCATGGCGGCTAACATCGGCGGTTTTGTGGCCAGAAGTGCCACTAACAGCGCTAGCGCCGCCGACGGTCCCGAGAGTGGGGTCGATGACGCTGGCGACACCGTTGGGTCCGCGGGGCCTGTGCTCCTCACCGCCATCGTTGGATAGCATTGACGAGATATTCATGATGAACGCAATAGATGAAAATTATTGGATACCGCGTTGATTTGATGGTGGTGAGGGCGGTGAGTTTGGTGAGGGTGAGAGGCCACCAAGGCGGCGGGCGGGCGGTGCGGACTGTGGGCTGCGAATACTGCCTGCGGGCTGCGTTTGTCAATAGATAAAATATAGATAGTATATAATATGAAGATATAAGTACAAGATAAACAAATGGTATAGCTGTAGATGGCTTATGACCAATACAAACATGTGTCAGTAGGAGTATATGGGAAATGTATCATAAATAGATAGGGAGTAAGTAATATATGGATGTAGAGAGTGGGTTCGGCCATTGGGAGGAGGTGCGCGACGAGGAGCCACTGCCCAGGCCTGCGAGTGCCGCTGGGAAGAGACCCACTGACTCACGCGAAAAGCCCGCGAAAAGCCCGCGAAAAGCCCGCAAAGAGACATGGTGCCCAAAGTATTGATCATCGGCATGGGAGGCGTGGGCACGGTGGCTGCGTTGACGTTAGAGAAAAACGCAAAAGTTGAGGTGTCGGTCATCATCCGGAACCAAGACGACCAGTTCAAAGCCGAGGGGTTCACCATCGACTCGGTGGTATTTGGGGCCATCAAGTACAAGCCCAGTAATATCTTCACCTCGGTGGAAAACGCTGCCCACTCGGGTAAAAAGTTCGACTACGTGGTGGTTTGCACCAAGAACTTACCCGATTCCAACCATCCGGTGGTAGACGTTATTTCCCCCGTGATCTCCGACCAAACTGCCATTATATTGACCCAGAACGGGTTGGACATCGAGACCCCGATTTTGGCCAAGTTTCCTCGAAACTTGGTGATTTCCGGAATCGAGTTGGTCGGGTCGTCCAAATATGGCAACACCGTCACCCAGGTGTCTGTGGACGAGATCCACTTGGGGGTGTTCAAAAAAAACAATATTCCCCACCACGAAGCCCAGCTGAAGTTGATGACGTACATTGAGGCCTATCAGCGACAAGATAACATTGTGGTGGTCGACGACGACGTAGAGATCAACAGGTGGTACAAACTATGTTACAATGCGGTGTTTAACACCACCTGCGCCATCTTGGACACCGATGTCACCCGAGTGCACATCAATGACGGCAACAAGATATTCCGCAAGATCATCGCGGAGATAAAAAAGATCGCCGCCAGCGAGGGATATGTTCTAGACCAGGGCAAGATCGACGTCATTTTCCACAAAAGTGACGGGTTGTTCTACCACCCGTCGATGCAAATCGATAAAGAAAAGAACCAACTAATGGAGATTGAGACAATTGTGGGGAATCCGTTGAGAATTGCGGAGAAGAACGACATCGATACCCCGTATTTGTCGATGATCTACGACTTTTTGAAGGTGATACAGTTCAACATCAAGGAGAAGTTGGGGATGTTCAAGTTGAATCCTGCTGACTTCCGATACGTCAATTCCGAGGATTGTCCCGAGTTTTTCCGGCAGAACTACTTGGGTTAGTGCTGCAAAATTTCCGTGTTTGACACTGTAACTGTTAACACTTTATCCGGAACCTTCATTTCCTCTTTATGTGTCCGTATGCCACCTCCCACTTAGAGTCTTATAGAATATAAAGTCGCCGAAAGTCGACAAATCGCACCATCGCACCACCGCAAAACTATCATGGAACATCCAACCTTTACATTATCGGGATTATGCGCCATTGGCGGAGTTATGGGGTTCATTAGAAAAGGATCTAGGCCCTCTTTGATTGCAGGTACCACGTTGTCGATTGTTTTCGGCACTGCAGGCTACTTGTTGAAAAACAACCAGGATTGGGGCTTGGAGTTGGCTTTGGGTGGGTCGACCGTTTTGCTTTTGGCCGGCCTCAGCAGATCAATTCCCACCTCGTTCAAAGCTCCGGTTCCTTTGGTGTTATTGGGGTTGGGCACTTTGTCTACGGGTTATTATTTGAAGAAATACGATGAGTTTTACCCTTTTTTCAGTTGATGTAAATACATGTTTAAGCGTATACTAGTCTTTACTATGTTTTATTAGTCTGTTCTCTATTTAACTATGAGTTTGTCTGTCTACAACTATTATTCTGTTTGTCTACAACTAATAGTCTGTTTGTCTATTTAACTATCAGTCTGTTGTCTATTTACTATTAGTCTGTTTGTCTACAACTAATAGTCTGTTTCTCTATTTAACTATCAGTCTGTTGTCTATGTTTTATTAGTCTGTTGTCTACTTAACTACTAGTCTGTTGTCTACAACTATTAGTCTGTTTGTATTTGTCTGTCCATTCATTTATTCACCTGTTCGTCTGTTCACCTCTATCAATTCGTTGTTTATCCATTCTCTAATCGCTCTTTCATCTTCATCTTTTCATCTTTTCATCACTATCAGTCATTCATTCGTCTCTTCAACTCGTTCATTCTTTTTTTTCTAGTTTCCTGAACATCAATTCATCTATTCGACTGTTCCTCTCATCTACTTATCTTGTCATATAATCTTCTTTCCTCTGTTATCTTCTACCAATTTATTCTTCTGTTTCCGCAAATATCCATTCTTCTATTCATCTATTCATCATATCATCATCTCGTCTCTGTCAATTCGTTCAATCATGTCTTTCAATTGGTATATTCCTTTATTTTTCTATTCCTCTATTTATATATTCTTATTTTCATCTAATCTATTCCTCCCGTCTTTGAGGACCGAACCAGACACCATTGAGATGGAACATTTCCTAGAAGCTTATCCTGGGTCAATATTCTCTATTTTGTTCCATCCCCACCCAACAACTTATTTGCACATTCTGCAGATTTCACAGAAAATCCCATTAAATTACTGCAAAAAGATAAACACACCTAGTTTTGGAAGACAATATTAGGACATAATACCAGGAGATAATATTAGGACATAATACCAGGAGATAACACCAGGAGCAATACGACAGTCTAATTCACGAAAAAGTGCCCCCTTGCTAATCATATCATAAACCTACCAAACTGAACATAATACAAAGAGACAGAAACAGAAAACAGTAAATCCGATATATATTCCCATGCCTCATTATCATAAATAGTCTAGTTGATCTCAACCAACGACATCGATCTTTCTTTGTCAACTTTGATCTCTTCTGCCTTCAATATAGGCGAAACTGCTGGCGACACTGGAGATACATTTGGAATAACAAATGGCTCATTCACGTCTGAGCTCAATGTGATGAAGTTTGATGGTAAGGTTTGGAAAGTTTTCTTGAAGTCTGGCATTGTTAAAATTCTACTGTAAATAAAATACTGCAAAACCTCATCTTATATAGTGTGTCTGGAGATTAAAGTCCCGATTTAAAATATGGGGACTCCGAAATCTCAGTCATTCATAATCATCCCATGTTGCCGGCGGGAGCCTTGTCGCGGCAATTTCCCCCGTGGTGGCGCCAAAGTGGCGCGAACTCAGCCAACTGTGGCCCCAGATTGCGAGGTCATCGGAGTTTTCCCATTGGGAAATAGGAGACTCTCCTTTTTACCGAAGCTAATGTTCCGTTGACCCAGAGGACGTCATCTCAGGACATATAATGCCGGGTGGTGGGTACGACCATAGCGTCGTACGACAGTGCGATAGAGGCGTGGTTTAAGATGCTATACGAACATGGGCCAATCGACTATTAGTCATCTTGCCGTCAGTATACCCTGATTGATAAGCAGAATTGGTCGATCACCCACGTGACGGATTTCGTCATCCTCGGCACGCGCATTTCACGTGAAACAAGTTCAAAGATTTTTCCGTGCGGGCGCCAGCCCTAAGAGTGACTTCGAGCTAACAGATTGATGCATCTCCACACTAAACCTAGAGTAATGTAACCCCCAACTAACCCAAGAGTAACCACGCTGACCCAAGAGTAATGTAATATGTGTATTAAAAAATTTAAGCAGCAGCTTCTTCAACTGGAGCAGCTTTGTAAGATTTGACAGTTGGAGCAGAGACTGGTTCTTCATCATCCTTAGCTTCAGCGATTTTAACGGCATCTGGTAAGGCTTTTGGACCGAATTTGTTTTGAGCTGGATCTTTCATGATCTTGACTTTGATACCCAAAACACCTTGTCTCATCAACACGTGTCTGATAGCAATATCAATGAAATCTTTGGTTGGTTGACCAGAGTGGATCATGAAACCATCGGCGTATTTTTGAGATTTGGCTCTGGCAGCTCTTAATTTACCAGAAACAACAACCTCAACACCTTTAGCACCAGCACCCATGGCGAATCTTAAAACACCGTAAGCAGCTCTTCTTAATGGTAAACCACTCAACAATTTGGCTTTCAAAGCTTCAGCTTGGACGGCAGCAGATAAACCTCTTTCTTCGACTCTTTCAGCGTAGATGACAACACCTTCTTTGGCGATTTTGAATCTTTTGCAGATCAAAGCGGTTAATTCGTGGATTCTTCTACCTTGTTCACCTAAAACACCTTGAGTGTTAGAGGCTTTAACAATGATTTCCAATTTGGTTGGAGTTTTTCTGACTTCAACACCGGCGTAACCTTGTTCAGCTAATTCTCTGGAGAAGAATTCATTGACTTCAGCGTAGAAGACACCGTCAGCTACTAATTTTCTTTTCTTTGATAAGATAGCGTTAACCATTTTTGTTGTATTGTTAAGATGAAAAATTTTTCAGTTTCTCAAAGGTTGAAAAACCAATGGGTGTCGTGCGCGAAGGCGAGGTTTTTGGAAATTTTTGCTTATGTAAGAGAAGGAAGATTATTACATAAGCAGAGCCCCAATACATTACCTAAGGGTTACGTAAGGAAAGTGTAAGCGATTTAATTACCAAATGCTTACTTAAGCAGTGTCAGTTTGTTAACTAACATTTTACATAAGCAGTGACCAAGAGAGAGCCCCAAGAGCCTCAATCAAACATACATTCTAGAAGTTGGCACCCACCCAGCGACGGGCGTTTCTAAACAACCGGATCCACGGTCCGTAGCCTTCCCAGTCCCCAACCTGGGCCTCTGGGTAGTAACTGTTGGCTTCCAATCTCGTGACTCTCTCTGGATGAGGCATCATCGCCAAAACCCGTCCGTTCGCCGACGAGATCCCCGCAATCCCCAATGGAGATCCGTTCGGATTCAACGGATACTGGTCCGTAGGGTTGCCGTAGTTATCCACGTATCTAATGACCATTTGCTTGTCGGTTTGGAACCCGGAGAATTTGGCGTCCGCGAATGAAGCCCTGCCCTCACCGTGCGCCACTGCGATGGGCAATTTGGAGGCTTCCATCCCCTCTAAGAAAATGGAGTTGGTCTGGTTGGGCACCACTTCTACCATGACATACCTAGCTTCGTACTGCTCACTGGAGTTGCGCTCGAAAGTCGGCCAGTTGGCGGTTCCAGGGATCAATTCCTGAATGCGGCTGAAAAACTGACATCCGTTACAGGCCCCGAAAGCGAAGGTGTTGTCCCTCTCAAAGAAGGCCTGGAACTCCTTCCGGGCCACCTCGTTGAATAACACCGATTTGGCCCACCCGGCACCGGCTCCCAACACGTCACCGTAGGAAAAACCTCCACAGGCGGCCAACCCGACAAATTGGGCCAACGACACCGCTCCCGTCAAGATATCAGACATATGGACATCGTAGGTGTCGAATCCGGCCTGCTGGAACGACCAGGCCATCTCCTGTTGGGAGTTAACCCCCTGT
Organism: Yamadazyma diospyri; assembly: GCA_030579195.1. Taxonomy (NCBI): domain Eukaryota; kingdom Fungi; phylum Ascomycota; class Pichiomycetes; order Serinales; family Debaryomycetaceae; genus Yamadazyma; species Yamadazyma diospyri. The sequence goes on along the minus strand of JAKUAE010000033.1, from coordinate 6,389 downwards.
TCTCTCAAAATGGCCACTTTGGGTCTGTGCGCAAAGTCGATGGCCAATTTGTCGGCCACGTTGTAGGTCAACTGGTAGGAGATCCCGGGATCGTTGTCGTCGACGATAGCGTCGTATTCCTGTTTGGATGTCACGGGGTTGTCCCTCAAAGCCTGGATGTGGAACGAGGTATTGGCCCATAACTGTTGCAACTGGCTTCGGGCTCTATTCAACACCGTTTGGCCGTTGTGGGAGATTTTGATGGTCTGGGCGGCGGTGGGCTTACCTATGACGCTGATGAGGTCGGAGGCCACGCCGTGGGCGGTGAAAATGTCCACGAACTCGTTGTACCGCGACTCATCGATCTGGAACACCGCACCCAATTCCTCGTTAAATAACTCCACCAAGGGCCCTTCGTGGCCGCTCAAGGCCAAGTCGACCCCGCAGCGGCCGGCAAATGCCATTTCTGCCACCGTGGTCAACAAACCCCCCTCAGATCTGTCGTGGTACGCCAAAACATCGAAGTTTTTGTGCAAATCCACCAACGCCTGGAGGAATCCCTTCAAGATCTGGTTGGAATGGACGGTGGGGGCGGCATTTCCCACCTGGTTGTACACCTGGGCCAAGGCCGAGCCCCCCAAGGCGTGAGTGCCCGGGGATAAGTCCACCAACACCAAAATGGTGTCGGGTTTAGCGGACAACAACGGGGTCCAGGTGTTGGAGGTGTTGTCCACGGCCCCAAAGGCAGTGATGGTCAACGCCAACGGAGCCGTGACCTCGTTGTCGGCCCATTTCATCTTCATCGACATCGAATCCTTGCCCACGGGAATACTGATGCCCAAATCGGGACACAAGTCCATTCCTACGGCCTGCACGGCCTCGTAGAGCTTGGCACCTTCGCCAGGATGGGCCGCCGCACTCATCCAATTGGCCGACAACTTGACGCGGTCGAGGGAGGCGATGTCGGCTGCAAAAAGGTTCAAAAGCGACTCCGCGACACACATTTTGGCGGAGGCGGCGGCGGAGATCAACGCCAACGTGGGTTTCTCCCCCGTGGCCATGGCCTCCCCAGTGGCCAAGATAGTCTCCCCCAACGAGGTGTTGGTAACGGCCACATCGGCTACCGGAACCTGCCATGGCCCCACCATCTGGTCTCTGTCGACCAACCCGGTGATGAACCGGTCGCCGATAGTAACCAAAAAGCTCTTGGAGCCTACGGCCGGCAACTGCAACACCCTATCGACGGCGTCGTCCACCGACACCGCGGCCAAGTCGAGGGCCGGCAACTGTAACGGTTGAGTTGCAGCCACCCGCGACATTTTGGGGGCTTTTCCGAAAAGCACCGACATTTCCAAATCGATCGCGGTGGTGTTCAACAAGGAGTCCGTCAACACCAACCGCTTCTCGGCGGTGGCCTCGCCGACGATGGCGAAGGGACACCGTTCTCTGAGGCAGATGGCCTCGAACCGGGCGACGTTTTCGGGGCTGACTCCCAACACAAACCGTTCCTGGGACTCGTTACACCAGATTTCCATCGGCGACATTCCGGGCTCCAACGACAATATCGACCGCAACTCGAACCGGGCCCCCAAGTCATTGTCGTGGACCAACTCGGGCAAGGCATTGCTCAACCCTCCGGCGCCCACGTCGTGAATCGACTGGATGGGAGTGTCCAAACCCAAGGAAACACAGGTGGAAATGACTTCCTGGGCCCGTCTTTGGATCTCGGGGTTGCCTCTCTGCACCGAGGCGAAGTCAAGGTCTGCAGAGCCCTCTCCGCTGGAGATGGACGACGCGGCACCGCCGCCAAGCCCGATCAACATCGACTGGCCCCCAAGAACGATCAATTTGGACCCGGGGGTGATCTTGGTGTCTTTCAACGCCAAGTCGGGCCGGATGGACCCCAAGCCCCCGGCCAACATAATGGGCTTGTGGAAGCCTCGGATCTCCTGTTTTCCGAGGTGGTTGACCACTTTGGTGGTCAAAGTCCGGAAATAGCCGTTGATGGCCGGTCTTCCGAACTCGTTGTTGAACGCTGCCGACCCCAACGGCGCCTCAAGCATGATATCCAACGCTGAGGCGATGTGGTTGGGTTTTCCCACCGCCAACTCCCACGGTTGCGGCAACAGCGGGATGTTTAAGTCGCTGACGGAAAAGCCGCTTAACCCCGCCTTGGACTTAGACCCTCTTCCCACCGCGGCCTCGTCTCTAATCTCACCCCCCGAACCGGTGGAGGCACCGGGGAACGGAGACACTGCCGTGGGGTGGTTGTGGGTCTCGACCTTCACCAAGGTGTGGACTTTCTCCTTGATGGACTTCCATTTTTTGTTGTGGAAGTCTGGCGTGAACACATATCCGTCGTGGCCCTCCAACACCGCGGCGTTGTCGGAGTAGGCGCTGATGGTATGCTGAGGGGTGACGGCGTGGGTGTTTCTGATCATCTTGAAGAGTGACATCTCCTTCTTCACGTCGTCAATGGTCCATTCGGCGTTGAAAATCTTGTGCCGACAATGTTCGGAGTTGACCTGGGCGAACATGAATAACTCCACGTCGGTGGGGTTCCGGCCGATGATGGTGGTAAAGGCGGTGGTCAAGTAGTCGATTTCGCCGGCGTCCAACGCCAATCCCAAGGTTTTGTTGGCGGAAAGCAAGTTTTGCGGGTCCGCCAACAAATCGACGGTAACCAATGGCTTAGGGGGGTGGTGGGCGAACAAGTGGTGGTACTGGGGAACATCGTCGTTGTAATACAACGACTGGGTCATTCTGTCGTACACTGCGGTCAAATGGTCCGCAGCAATGGCGGTGGAGGCTCCTGGGGCGAATTTGACCAACAACGCCAATCCTCGTTCAATTCGCTCCACGTGGTCGCCCAAACCGCAGGTAACGGCAATATCGGTGGCCTTGGATGCCCAGGGCGAAATGGTGCCCGATCTGGGCAATACTCGGACCAACGCCTCTGTTTGGTCCAAATCCACCGCTTCCTTGGCCGTGGCGGTGGAAACCTGGGCCAACTTGCGGTTGAACGCCGTGTCCTCGACGGGCGAGTCGTAGTGCAACAACGTCTTCAACAACGACAACTGGGAGTCGGTAAGGGCCTGTTTCAACGAAACGTAGTGGACGTAGCTGGTGGTAATGTCCACGATGGTTCCGGCAGCTTCGCCTTCGATCTCGGCCACGAGAGTCTTCACGCGGAAGGCCGATAACGCCTTGGGGCCCGGTAATACAACAAAACTCATGCCTTTAGCCTTGGGTGGTGGTAGTGACTGGTGGTTGAGTCGGTGACTTGTTGAGTCAGTAATAAATCGAGTTAAAACGAAGTCAAAAGCGCGCGCATCTCATCAGGCGCTCATCGCATTATAATCATTACGTAACTTGTTAGGTAATCTATCAATTACTTGGGGTTATGTATTGACAGATATATTTGTCTTGGAGGTTATTGATATTAAGGAAGGGAGATTTAAAGAGAATTTATAGCTCGTACATGTGGTAGGTTTCGGTAAAATTATTCTATAATTTCGGAAAGAATTCTTAAGGTTTCTCCTCTTTTCCTTAACCCCTTTTCTCCTCATTACTCCTCTTTTTTCTTTTTTGAGACCTGCAAGAGGGGAATCGGTACGAGGTAGATAATCAATGCAAGCCTGGTTTAATCAATAATCAGATCATTCGAGCAGTTTGATAGATCTTTTGATCTTTTGATATGATAATGTCGCAATAATGTCGCTCAGGCAATGTCGTGACTATGTAAAATCTCCTCGCATTTCTCATCGCATTTCATCAATGGCACAAGGGAATTTGAAGTTGAAGAGCAAACCTCCGGCCCGTGTGACGAAGAAACAGAGCAACCCCAAGAAAGCGTCGCCGCGGAACATCAAGCCTAAGAAGCAGAACATCACCAATAAATTAACCCAGTACCACACCTCCAAGCTTGTATCGCAGACGGAGAAGTTGGTGAGTTCGCGAGTGGGGCACTTAGAATTGTTGAAAGGCACCCGCAGAGAGCTTGAGAAGGCGGAGAAGAACAAGAAGTAATGGAGGAGATTTTGGGGGGTTTTCCTGAGGTTAAGGCCACAGGGGAGCTGATAGGACCGACAGACGGTGGTGATAGGGCCTCGGGCCTCAATAGGGCCACATGTAGTCTCAACAGGGTCACTGGGACGCTGGAGACGACGGTGGTGGACCCTGTGCCACCGCTAGTGGCGTTGGAGAAGCCAGCGAAGAAAAGACGTAATTTTGATTAATGTATTGGTTTTATTGTGGCTAGTTCGGCTCTCTTTATGTCTTAGTGGCTCTTTATGACTCTTAATGACTCTTTATGAGTCTTCATATCTCTTTATGAGTCTTAAATGGTCTTTATTCTCTTTATGAGTCTTTATTCTCTTTATTCTCTTTACGGCTCTTATCTCCTTATACCTCTTTATGACTCTTTATATCTCTTAATGTCTCTTAATATCTCTTTGTATCTCTTAATGTCTCTTAATGTCTCTTAATATCTCTTTGTATCTCTTTATGAGTCTTAATGCTCTTTATTCTCTTTATAGTCTTCATGCTCTTTATTCTCTTTATAGTCTTCATGCTCTTTATTCTCTTTATGGCTCTTATCTCCTTATGGCCCTATGACTGCAGACTTGACTCAGCACCAGCCCTAACCACATCTTCAAGCACAGCCCTAACTAGGGATTCCCCTCATGGACGCCTCTTGGGCCTCCATCTCCAAATTCCTCCGCTTCAACGAGAGCTCTTGAGTTCTCACATATTCGATCAACACAACCCCAAACACCGCCGTAAGAACCGTCAAACCCCCGTTGACCGGCACCGGGTTCATGTGAAACACCTCGTGAGTCAACTGGTCCAAAACCTGCTGCAACACGTTGCAAATCCCTGAAATACAGATTATGGCGCCGTAAACAGTGCCAAAGGTCTCGAATCCAAACACCTTGGCACAGAAGTCCGACACCGCAGTGTAGTAGAACGGTCTGTACACCACAAGCAAGCAGATGCCGAAATAAGTCCCTGGAAGCCACGACAAGAGCCCCATCACCCCAATAACCACACTGACAGTGGTTAGGATGACAAGGACAGTCAAGGTGGTCAAATTGTCGAGAATCAACCCGATAAACGGAATAGACACCAACCCACCCACGGGCAAGGCCACGTCGAAGAAGTGGTTGATTTTGGTGGCAGTTTCCTCGTCGGCGTACAAGTACAATTCCTGGGACTTGACGGTGGCCACAAAGTAGTTGATTCTAAGCATTTGAATCGTGGTGAAGAGAGCCATCAACATGAACCAGCTGGATTTCAATTGCTCGGTTATGGTGTATCCGTGCATAATCCCGAAAACCCCACCCGAAGAACTGATCAATTTGTCCTCTGCTTGCTGCTCGTACACCGATTTGACGGAATTTCTGGACACAAAGCTGGAGCGAGATATAACCGACTCTCTGCGGGAAGACGACGCTGTTCTCATCAACAATTGGGTGGTTTCCGTGATTGTGGGCTGCGGAAACGGCACTGGGTCCAAGGAATCCCTATCCTCGGGGTACAACAAGTCCAGGTCCAACGGCTTGCCTGTTTCGTCTATGGCGGTCTCTGCAATCTTGGCCAAGGTACCGATGGTCTTGTAGGAGTCCTTGGGCATTATAAGCACCTGGCAAACGAGGATGAACACCGGCACCGCCAAATAGTAGCTGAAGAACACCTCGAGGCCAATCCGGTGCCAGTTGGTGTAAATCAACCTGTAGACGAGAAACAACGCCGAAGACGAGTCAAAAGCACCCGTCAAGAGGGCCAAAATCAACCCCAGGTTTTTGGGGAAACTGTTGGCCAACTGAAAGCAGGAAATGAACACAAACGGCCCTCCCAACGCCAATAATGTGTAACCAACGAGGTATCCGTCGAACGTTGCCCAACGGGCGTATTTCAATGTCAAAGACCCCAAAAAAATCACAAAAGAGCCGATAATCCCCGTGACCTGTGGTCCAAAGCTGTCCAAAATTGACCCCACCGGCAAAGCGCTGATGTTGGTCACCATGCACGCAACGGTGAACAAGAGGTTCAACGACAAGTCCTGTTGGGCGCAAACGTCCGTGGCACCACCAGAGGCCGCGGCATCGGCGCTAACGTCGCATTTCTTCGAGTACACTCCCTCATTGATCAAAATGGGTTTCAAGGCGGCAAATCCAAAAACAGGGCCGGCAGCAACCAAACACCAGGCGATGGAACAGAGGATCTGGGCGGCTCTTCTTTGAGGCGACGGTGTTTCTGTCATTCTATGTGGTTGTGGAATGAGTAGGGTGATTTAGTGGGTTTGAGGCAGCAGCTGGGGAGGTGGTGCAATAAGTGGTGCAATACAGTGGTCGATGTGAATCGTGGAGGAGAATGTATCGAATGTATCGCGAATGTATCGCGGGCGG